>CM067322.1:100161086-100488586 GCA_034231615.1 Meghimatium bilineatum | reverse complement strand
ATTAATCCCGGAAGCAAAGTTAGTTAGTTAGTAGTTGGATCATCGTCATTGCACTCTGGACAAGTCCATAGGTGCTCAGATTATTACAAGTTGACTGACGGTTCCAGTACATCGTTATTTCTCGCTCCAGTAACCGCTCCTTTCTCGCGACACCACATTTCAAACCAAGTTCCCTTATTCTTGTCATGGAACAAGAATCATCGTCACTTATACAGTCATTTGTTCATGCGTTTTCCCGTTGGTCATTCAAAATGTTTGCCCGATCCATCACACCACCAACAGCCGTAGTAGCAGCGTGTGTGGGCCAACCTATCTGCTCTCTCATTACCCCGGATTCCCTCATGTCCCGGCACAAAAATAAAAGTCACTTTGCGCACACAGGAATTCTTTACTGCATCCAGCCATAGTCCCCGAACGTACCCCGCCTGAACTTTCACAATCATGCTCATGGAGTCATTGAGTATAGAGGCATATTCGCAGACAGTCTGTGAACACAATCATTTCAAAGCTTTGGTAACTGCCAAAATCTCTATTGTCATGTTTCTTGTCGTCTGAGCGAATGTACCACTTGTCTCTCTGATGGTTCCCCCCCCCCCAACGTTTGAGCCGTGAAGGCCCAGGCATTCCTGATGTGTCTCTCAACCGGCACATCTGTATATATAATCATATCACCTTCCCTGAAATTCTCACCGAGCACCTCCGACTCGACCACTGTCGGACACCATTCCCTGCACTCTCTATTGAGTGTTATTATTACTTTGAAGGTTGTCGGACAATCTTACAGCGCTAGACTCCATTCGGCACCAGGTAGTACATCCTCCAATCTGCACACGCTCTGTATAACGTCCTCTGCGCGCCCCATTCACGACTTTCCTCTCTTAAGTAGACTGCCTTTCACTTTGATGATTTCTGGGTGTAGAGGGTGCGCTTTATCAGCGGTGATTTGTAGGTAGTCCGGCCCCCTGGACATTTGCATTTTTTGCTCTGCAGTTGGGCAATCAGGTAAGTATCGCATAGCCCGTGCGGATGTATCTCTCGTACACCCCAAAATGATTCACATTGCCTCATTCTGGATTCTATCCAATCTTTCTTTTTGAGTCTTACTCAGTGTGACAATTGTCAGTACGTACTTTACCACCACCTCCACCACCACCAATCACGGATGCAGCAGAAATAGCAGCATTTGTTCACATTGAGCAGCAGCCATAGTTTTCATCGCCGCAAGACATTTATAAGCCTTTACAATGATGTGGTCAACTTCAGTCCAACATAACCCCCAAGTACTTCATTGTGCTGGCTCTCTCGGGAACATCCCCTATCAATGTAACCGATGGCGTGGGCTGTTTTGTTTACTATGTGATTGTTTAGGGAAAACCATGTTATCGATGCCTTTGATGGATTAACAAAAGCTCTAGAATTACTGCAACATTCTCCTATACGATCAAGCTCCCTCTGCAAATTCCTGGCAATTCTTTCTCTATCTCTGCCCTGCCTATATACCAAGATGTCATCAGGATATGGTTCTCCCTGACCCAACAATCTGACAGCTTGTAATGTGAACTGTATACACATTAAATAGTACTGGGGACAGAGGTGACCCTTGTGGTAGTCCCCGGTTTATGATTGTTGGTGACGAAAAAAAAGAAGTCTGCGAGATAGAGGAGATGGCTACCGTTCTCATATAGCAGAGTCAATGAAATGTGGGATCGCTAATATCTCACATCCCTACGGCATTAATAAATACTATGGGTTAACATTACTATCTCTTACAAAATTCATAACTATTCTGTTCTCACTGCACGCTACCCAGGGTACCCGATGGAAAAAGAAATCAAGAGAACCTCTTTGTAGAGCAACCATCAAAGAGGGTATGAATATGAGTCTCAACAACATGCAAGAATTACAGTAACATCACATGTCTCGAACTAGAGAGCTCTGATTTCTGTTCTATGCACCGTATTAGTTCATGAATTAACAACAGAATTCTCAACAGAAAGCACATACACATAAGGGCAGTAATCGCGTGTACACAATAATATTACATGGGTTACGCACCTTTGATTAATACTATCCATATTATTTTATTTCTAATCAAAAGTGTCATGTTTATCGATGTCCTCTACATAAATCGATGTCAAAAATTGATCCATTAACAGCGAGGAAATACATCTCAAGTGAAACAATCTGACGTGTTGGAAATACAAGAGCCGAGGCAACGCAGAGTAATATTCTTTTTTAAAAATTTGTTCAATTGTTAGCACGGCGTGTTCATAAATATGAACAATACATGATTTATTTCCACTTCTTCTTTTGACATCTGAAACTTAATTAAGTCAAACTAGAATTAAATTCATCATCATCAGGTGCTATGCCGGCAGGTGTAGGTGATCATGACTCTCCACAGCTCTCTATCTACGGCATTATATATCAATATAGTTGTTGCTTCCTTGCCGTGCCAGGTTGTTAAACTGTCTAATATTTTCTCATTTTGTCATCCTCTGTATCTGTTGCCTTCAAACTTGCCTGTTGTGACTATGTTCTGAAAACCTGCCTGTCTCATGAAGTGACCAAAAATGAAGATTTTCTTTTTCTTATATTATTGATTAAGGTCCGTTTCGCATTTGACTCTTTCAACACATCTACATTAGTTTTAGGCAGCCCATGATATTCTCAACATTCTTCTATAGAACCACATCTCTGTTGCCTCTAATTTCCCACTTTCTAGTTTGTTTATTGTCCAAGACTCGCACCCATATGTTAGTATAGGGGTTATATAGCACTGCAGAACTCTCTCACCTCTAATGACAAGGTCATATTACACAATATATTTTTCATATTTCTGAATGTTGCTTGCCTACATTTTGCCTGCCTATTATTTATACTAAAGATGTCCTCGGCCTATATTATCTATACTAAAGATGTCCTCGGCCTATATTATCTATACTAAAGGTGTCATATTCTGCTACAATTGAATTTGATCAGCAGAAAATATGAGTAAAGTTAATCAGAACTACACAGATTAATACATCAAGCTAGACATCAAGTAAGGACCATGAACTAGTTCATCTTCACTCGGGACCATGAACTAGTTCATCTTCACTCGGGACCATGAACTAGTTCATTTTCACTCGGGACCATGAACTAGTTCATCTTCACTCGGGACCATGAACTAAACCAAGGCTGTCTGCAATGAACCTTCCAAATTCCATGTCTCTTGCTTTTGGGGTGCACTCTTCTAGACTGTAACCTGTCCATCTCGTGATGTCTCTCTCTCTCTCTCTCTCTCTCTCTCTATAGGAACGGCTAAAAGTATTTTCAATGACACGAGATAAATATTAACATATTCTTCTTATTCTTCAGCCTTCATTCTCAAACTCCCACTGGATATCTCTTGTAGCAGGACCATGGTTCTATTAGATTTCCAGCAGGATGTAGTCAAGAGAATGAAAATGCGTTGTGTCGCCGTTTTATTTGAATTAATGACCAGACATATCCGTATTCGGAGGCATATTGACATCTAAAAAATTACAAATTAAAACAATTAGAGTTACAAATTGCTACATCCACGTCGAAGATGGATGTATCGGGCCACTGGCGCAAAATAAAACGGCGGCATAACGTATTTCCATTCTCTGGACTACATCCTAAGGAAAACTACCAGGACCATTGATCTGCAAGAAGGGAGATCCAGTGGGAGTTTGAGAATGAACGTAAACAAACAACAAATACTAGATCTAATCTATAATAATATATGGCTCAGAAACATGGACAATAAACAGACAAATATGGTCAAGATATTTACAATGGTTTATTACATTACGAATTGAATTAAATGAAATAAATTAACATGGCTGTGATGGCCGAGTGGTTAAGGCGTTGGACTTGAAATCCAATGGGATCTTCCCGCGCAGGTTCGAACCCTGCTCGCAGCGATTTTTTTTTAAAGAGATGTTTGTGGCGTAGTAGTTAAACAACAAAATAACTCGACGGGGAAGTAGTTTTAAAAATCCTAGGTATAACCCCCATTCCAATTTTCTGTTACTGTCTAACGGGATATAACCCCCCCCCCTCCCCCTAATAAACCATTTCCCTGTTACCAAAGTTATATCGGAAGCTTTTGTTAAAATCATTGTCTTGCGTTGAGATGTCGTTGGTTGTAAACTGAACGTGACGTCTTGGCTTCAATATTCCGGAGATTTCTGGAGACTATTGTTTTGAAGCTACCGAGTTACGTGCTGTGTGTGATACTCTCCACAAGTTGCGTGCCGCGGTGTTGAGAGGAGGAGATGAGTGCTTATGAGTTGATGTCAATCATCTTGGCTGATTATTGGTTACTTTACTCATATTATATCAACAGCTAATGAAAAGAATGGTTACTTTACTCATATTATATCAACAGCCAATGAAAAGAATGGTTACTTTTCTTATATTATATCAGCAGCCAATGAAAAGAATGGTTACTTTACTCATATTATATCAACAGCCAATGAAAAGAATGGTTACTTTTCTTATATTATATCAGCAGCCAATGGAAAGCATGCGATGAGAAGTGCAAAACTGGAGTATTTAACTACATGAGAGATCAAGGGGAGAAGAGGAGAGGATGACACCTTTCTAATGGAGAATGTGACTTTGGGCCTCTAGGAGAACATTCATATGGTTCCATGGAAACAGCTATGGACTAGTATCGATATTTAGCTCTAGCATGTGAACGTCAATAGTTCTTACTCGTAATTTTTTTCTGGGAATATATTCTTGATAAAGGTCTTGTGGTCGAAACATCAATTTGTGTCTATTATTATATGTGTTTATAGAGATTAGAAAATCTAAACGCAAAACACTTGCAACAGAATAACAAATAAAATGAGAATTATTATTCCGTTCTTAGAGGAGACAAAGCCAGAAAGGAATAATATCGATTCACTGGAGAACCCGTGTGTTACCGGATCTGAAAAGGGAGCAAATAGCAGCGAAACTGTGAACCCGTGTGATACCAGCGTCTGACAAGAGAGAAAATAACCACGATATTGTTAAATATTAATGCATGTTGTAAGCAGCGACTAAGGAGAATTTGGGCATGGAGCTTGTTGTCCCATCCCATAGAGGGTCACAGAAGCCATGCTGAAGTCGAATGTGTCAAACCGCAATGCACAGATATCTCAATCCAAACTGCAAATCATAGAACAACGAATTTCACTCACCGGACTACACACTGATAATATGTAGGAGTCTGAGAACGAGCGCAGTAAAAGAAGATCCCCTAACATAGTGAGGGGGGGGGGGTTGGGGAGTCCGAGAATTTAATATAGGGCCCTATATATTTTAGAACGTTTACGGTTTCACGTCCTCGCTGACCTACAGAGCTAACATAACATTTACGAAATCCTGTCGAAATCGAGGTCTTTGTGAACAGGTTTTTAAATCTTCAGCGCCGTATTTAGACTTGATAAGTCCCTAAGTTTTCCGGACGTGCGACATTGGGAGAAATAATTCTGCAATATATTTAATTATATATGACAATTGCTCAGGAAAGTGGGGGCCCTAAGCTATAGCTTGTGCAGCTATCAGGAAAATCCTGCACTGAATTTACGGAATCCTGTCCTCGCTGACCTATTGAAATGTAAACAGGTTTTTAAATCGCATACCTTAAAAGGTTGCATACCAAGGATGTGTCTCTCTCGTCATACAGTCCTGCTGGTTCAACTGGATCATCTTTCTAAAGTGACGCATTCGACTTCCTCATAATTTTCATTGGACACTTTGTGTATACTTTATGTTGGCAGCCAATTAAAATCGCAGGAAGAATCAAATACGTCACTTTAGAAAAATGATTCCTAATTTAGTTCAAATGTCTTATATATGGTCATGAATACAGATCAGCCAAAGTTGCACTTTCCTTTACAGCGGATTCATATTTAAACTTACGTCACGCCAATGATAAGGCGTAAATACCTACACGGACTGAAATATAGCCGCCATTCCTCCGTCACGCTTCATGTTTACGGAACGGGTGTTGTCAGTATTGACGTTATTTTTTTCTTCAAAGCAACACATTTACCTGTGATTTGATGCGAAGATTTGACCTGTAGTGACGTTGCAGGATTATGAAGTATGACGAATCAGATTTTAGACTTGTGTGCATAAACTTTCTTTTCACGGAAGGAGGCGAATTGAACACCCAATGCGGAGTATCTCAGTTTTGGAAAATCCAAGTTTACAGAAACGTGTGTCCAGAAACTGTGATATTTTGTGAAATCTTTAAAACGCGATAAATTCATTTCGGTTTTTCTCTAGCATAAGCCTTCTGGGTGAAGTTTAAATCTGCAAGGAATTTTGTTCACAAGATTATATCCTGCAATGTGGTAAACCGTCATACATGAGTAGCCCTGCGCACAACAAAATCTCCAATACGCCTACAAACCAATTTGTATCTACCTATCTACATACCTACCTACCTATCCTTCCATCCACCTACCTAACTACTTACTTACATACCTAGCAAACTATCTACCTACCTATCCATCCACTACCCACCCGCCCACTCATCTATCTATCTATCTATCTATCTATCTATCTATCTATCTATCTATCTATCTATCTATCTATCTAGTCTGTCTATATATATATATATTGCATTTTTTCTGCTTGTGCTGTAAGGTGTCACTGAACTGAATGAAGATCGGGTTTATGGCTCTAACAAGTTTGGTAGCTTGAAATACAGTAATTTTGTGACGGCTCATAATATTAGTTACTCCTTCAATCCCAGTTTTTTCTGGCCTTCCTGTGAATATTGTTGTTTCCATTTTCATGTTGTATTAGGTATGTTGATTGTCCTCTTCGCACACCGGACACGTCCATAAGTGCTCAGATCTCCGCCTGAGTAAATCTACTAGAATATAACGGCTGATGGTACCGGTTCTATGTTGGTTCACTGCTCTTATTAAAATCTTTGTCAGGGGGTTCTGTACGGGCCACGCCCATCCTCACTCCCAATTCTTGCATTCTCGATATTGACTCATGCTCATTCATCTCAAAATCCTCTGATGGTGCGGACTCACGAAGAGCAATGAGTATGTCTGCTCGGACCATAGGCTGACCGTCTGTTGTGGTGAGGAGGCTGGCTAATTGATCGGCTCGTTCGTTTTCCTCCAAGCCCGCATGTCCGGGGACAAAAAAAAGCGTGTGTTTTCGCAGTGATGCCAGCTTTTTTGCTTTCTCTAATGACTGCGCCCAATACGTACGAAGATCACCTGTTTTGACTTTCTGAATCATATTCAGAGTCACTTAGTATGCACGCATGGGAATAGGCTTGCGATTCCAGCAAGTTAAGTGCCTGCGTTACTGCGAATACTTTCATTGTTATGCTGCTTGTTGTTGCGGTAAAGGCTTCATGTACTGTTCTTATTTTTGATCTGGTAGTAAAGGCCCATGCGCATCGGTGGTGACAGATGACCGACCCGTCCGTATAAATCACAACATCTGTGTCATCGGTATTCTCGCAGATTAGTGCCTTGACCTCAGCATCCACGCTCACGGGGTTGAGTTCCCTGCACTCTCTATTGAGTGTAATGATGGTCTTGACTGCCTCTTGAAAGACCGTGGGAATAGGTATCCATTCCTCGCCAGGAGTTATGTCTTCTGGGGCACAGATATGTTTAACGGTATCCTCGGCCCGACCCATCAACGATTTGCTTCTCTTCAGCCTGCGTCCCTTCACACTTGGGAGCTTGCTGTGTAGTGGGTGGTCTATGTCAGAACTCATTCTGGGGTACGCGCGGGCACGCCACATGTCTATTCTGAGATATGCTCGGAAAATCAAGGAAAAATCTCATAGTTACACAGGGTGTGTCCCTTGTGCAATTAAGTATTATCCGCATCGCTTCGTTTTGAATTATCTCCAGCCTCTCAAGCTGTGTGTGACTGGCGGTGATAGTGGCGCCTGCATATTCAATGATAGGGGGACAAGAACCTCATATCAGATTACGAGCTGTGGTTGTTTAGTGTCAGCCGCTGCCATTACTCTTAGAGCTGAAAGTCTTTTGCGGACCTTGTTATCATTATCTCCACCCACGCCAGAGAGATGCAACAACATAAGTCTGAAGCTGTTATCATTATCTCCACCCACGCCAGAGAGATGCAACAACATAAGTCTGAAGCTGTTATCATTATCTCCACCCACGCCAGAGAGATGCAACAACATAAGTCTGAAGCTGTTATCATTATCTCCACCCACGCCAGAGAGATGCAACAACATAAGTCTGAAGCAATGTGATGTTGTATATATCGAACATCATATTCTAAACGTATTAACGATATCTTTGCAGTCACACTGGATCCAGAATTTACACGGTGAAACATAGAACTTGAACACCATGAAATATCTTCAAAAGGAGAGCCAATACAAATGTATGGATATATTCGTTTTCCTCAGAAGACGGATGTGTCGGGTCATTAGCGCATATAAAACGGTGACAGGACGGATTTTCATTATCTGATCTACGTCCTGCTGGAAATCTAGTAGGACCATGGTCTTGCTACAAGGAAGATCCAGCGGGAGTTTGAGAATGAACGAAAAAGGATATATTCGTTTTTAGCATACCAAGATACTGCAGATTAAGGCTTTTCTTTTTAAAGTCAGTAATGATTTCAATGTTGATCAGTGTTATCGCCCGTGTTGTCACAGCTGCAAAGGGGGAACAAAGAATAGCAACACTATAACCTGCTATACATGTAGTATAATGAGACTAAGGAAGTTTTGGGGTGGAGCTGGCTGTTCCAACATATTGAGTGTGAAAGTGACAAAGAAGCCATGCTGAAGTAGATGTGTCATACCGAACGGCGCATAATCTCAGTTACGACGTAAACCATGGCACATTCCATTCTCGGGACTACATCCTGCTAGTCTGCAGGAGTTCGAGCCATGGCACATTCCATTCTCGGGACTACATCCTGCTAGTCTGCAGGAGTTCGAGCCAACGGATGCATAAGACGCATAAGACGAATATTGATTGATGTGGTCACGAAACTGCGACATTTAGACGTCCCATAGAACATGCTGGAACAGACGACTGACAACTGTCCGCTGTCTACTTCAGAGTACATCATTAGCTGGAAAAGACAATTCTGAATACGGCGCCTGCTGTATTCAAGAAATGTGTCTTAGACAATGTCACTCATCATGGCTGAATCGATTTATCCGAGCTGTGAATTGCAATATTGGTCTATTAACCAACCATTGAAAAGTACTGTTAAGTTAGATCAGCCAAAATGAGTGACGTAGTTTGTAGATCCTATGAATATATAGCAGTTTGTGAACTGTACCAGTAAACAAGGACTTATCTGGACAATATAATCTACAATCACACGCCAAGACTTCTCGACATTAGGCAGCAGGTGCATGAGCCACGATCATTCTCAAGATGCTACTGCTGTCAAACAATACTCAAAACCTTGACTGTCTATTTCTCATCTTGACTATAAACTGGCTTCACAACACGCGGGACATTCCCATAAGTGCTCCGCCCTCCGTTCCAGCAGCCCTCCCAGTGTATGTAGACTCATAGTTCCGGTCAGGTGTTGATTGTGTGATCTTCGGGACTTTCCAAAAACATTATTTTTCCTCCCTCACCTCTGAATACTCACATTTCTAACATTCTCTGTATGTGTACGTTCTCAACCTCATTGACATCATCTGCATCTTGAAATGAATTTATTACTGCTTTCATTAAGTCTGCTTTATCTCTTCTCAGAAATGTGCCGTCTATCGCCGCATTGCCTGCCAATAAGTGGGCTCTTTCGTTTCCTCTGACCCCAGCATGACCAGGGCAGTATATCCATGTAATGCTCTGGACAACTGAGTTGCTCAATAAGTCCCACTATTCTTTTCTTTGCATGGACTATTCTATTTTGCGCAGCATGCTTTGAGAGTATGTGAGTATTACCGAGTGTGTTGATGTATCAGTTATCAACCAATTAAGAGCTGCTGTAACTCCCTCTATCTCCATCCTCATGCTCGATGTGACAGTGGAATATGCTGAAGGTTTCTCAACCAATTTCACGCCATTTCTGTAGTCAATAAAACCCCAACCGCTTTTATTTGTGTTTCTGTTAACGGAGCCATCTGTGTATATAATTATGCCTTGTGGTTTCGAGTGTAATTGGGCGAGTTCTTGCACTGTATCCTGAGCCCTGACCTCCGTCCATTTTCGACACGCTTTATCTAGTTGTATTATTACTTTAGTCAGTGATTTCTTCTCAGTGTCTACCTCCACCCATTCACTGCCCTTTCCTATTTCTTCAAACTCACATACTCTTCGCACTACGATGACTGTCTATTTGACATGTCACAGTATTTGACCGATTTGACACACGTCAATGTGTCACAATTAAATATGTGACATTATCAGTAACAAATTTCCACACAATTTCCCAAAATATTCTGGCACTAATCCTCGTCATTCACAATCATATTTGTCCTCTATTCATGTCATCCTCGACAGAACCTCACGTTCATTTCCCTGCGTAAACATGAATGAATAAAAGACTTGTGATGTGCTGGTGGTGTGTATGGCTACACATGTGTTAGAATGTTAAATATATTTAACTAACTATTCACTTTCACACACAGCGGAGAACAGGTCCCCAACAAACACCTTCTATCTTGAAACGAGAGAGAAGAGGGTGTGTGGTGCCTTTAAAGATATTAAACTTTTCTTCTTTTTGTGGGATTTCTTCTTCAGCGTTCATTCTCAAACTCCCGCTGGTCTCTCTTTCAAGAGGACAATGGTCCTGTTAGATTTCCAGCAGAATGTAGCCAAGATACATTAAATTCCGTTGTGTCGTCTTTTTATTTCCGACAAAGACCCGACACACCCGTCTTCGGCGGATTGTTGGATTAGAAATAACGGTTTTTTGGTAAAACCAGTAAAGGAGAGAGGTTTCTCATTATTTTGGGCTTGCTTCCTACAGTTCTTCTTCTGTCTTCTGCTGCAGACTGTATCCGGATGTAGTCCGGGGAACGCTATGCGTTGTGTCATAGTTTACAGCTTGTCTGCGCCTATCGGTCGGACACTTCCAACTTCAACTTTGCTTCTGGGTCACTGGCCATCTATTGGAAGGAGCAGTCACAACCACCCCCAAAACCTCCTTACGACATGCAGAGTAGGTAACAGCGTTGACTCACTTCTTTGCCCCCTCCCAGTCTGAGAGCCCCAGCAACACTCGGTCGCGTCCTACTGCTCAGTATCATGTTCCAGCTTCCTAGGGTTTGAAACCCTCACCTCCCAAATCGACACCCACTATCTACGTGCATAATCTCGTTATATTGTCAGATATTGCTTGTTCACATCGAGACCAACACCTTCAATGGAGATGTGGGG
Source organism: Meghimatium bilineatum (assembly GCA_034231615.1). Taxonomy (NCBI): domain Eukaryota; kingdom Metazoa; phylum Mollusca; class Gastropoda; order Stylommatophora; family Philomycidae; genus Meghimatium; species Meghimatium bilineatum. The sequence continues at coordinate 100,477,208 of CM067322.1, read as the reverse complement.
GTTTAGTCCAGCCAACAGAGGCTTATTTTCCTTATATTGTTAGATATTGCTTTCCCTAACGAAGAAAAACTCCTTCAAGTCGAGATGGGCGACTTAGACTAGCCAATAGAGATTTTTACTTGTTCTATTGCCAAATAATGCTTCCTCACACCGAGGTTAACTCCCTGAAGTCAAGATGGGGGCTTAGTCGAACCAACAGAGGACCACATAACGCTCTGGCTTGGCTGTAGTCACCCTGTAGTTGAACATTCCCAAGTCTATCCCGGACACCGCCAGTGGTTCAGTAACGGTCATACGTGCAAGAGACGTACAATAATACTGTAGAGGCAATTCTTCCTTCAAGCAATAGCTCACAAGCTTATTCCTGCCACCACCATACCAATGACTTGTTGGAGATAGTTAACAGACAGTTGTGGCATTCCAGGCACTTCACTAGACCATTTCTCTCTACGTCATTTTTATACAGATTACTGCCTACACATTTTCATATTTATAGCTATATAAGTGGGTGGATGCTCCTGCAACTTTAACTGTTTTCATGTATTCTTTACACAATATCGTGGGTTGCATCAAGTCTGTGTCATTTCTGTAGAAATTCCTTCTATACCTCTCTACAAACACATGAAAAATAAAATCTCCCACTTGTCCCCCCCCCCTTCTCGGTATCAATGTTTATAATAGTGATGTGTTCTTTAAAATGTGTATATACGAAATGTGTCTCGTGTCTCAGTGGATATAGGAAATGTGTCTCAGTGGATATACGAAATGTGTCTCAGTGGATATAGGAAATTGAGAGTCTGGTCTATGTACTTTATACGGAAGGTGTCGCCGACCTAATTAATATACACAAAATGTGATGCAGGCATAAATAATTTATACGAAAATGGGGCAGTAGTTACAATGGCATCTAGTCAAAGGGCATGAGCTACTGGCCCGCTGGATTAGCAATCAACCAACGAACCGTAGGAAAAGTGGACGCCTGTTTGTTGTTCGACTGTCTACCACAAGTGATGACGACGATATGTTACATCCACTTGTGAACAATGTATATATACTTGAGGTTTTTGTTACCTCTAATATTTTATGGTTGTGCGTCCTGATATAACCTAATTGGGTTTGTTGTCCGCTGGTTGAAATATCGAGTCTCTCCAAAAGGGAGGTAAACTCTGTAACTACCTACCCACACCCACTTTGAAAATTCAGTCAGAGTTATGTCCTTGACTAGGAGTTCGTCTGTCTGTCTGCCTGCCTGTCTGGTCTGTCTGCCTGCCTGTCTGTCTGGTCTGTCTGCCTGTCTGTCTGGCTCTCTATCTGTTTGTCTATACGATGTGGCCATTGTTTCCCTTGTGAAGTCAGGGGTAGAATAGTTCTCTGGAGATGGCCTTCCTGTGTACTGTTTGTAAGCTTCTTCCTGTGTACTGTTTGTAAGCTTCTTCCTGTGTACTGTTTGTAAGCTTCTTCTTGTGTACTGTTTGTAAGCTTCTTCCTGTGTACTGTTTGTAAGCTTCTTCTTGTGTACTGTTTGTAAGCTTCTTCCTGTGTACTGTTTGATTTCTGTGATCTACCTTTTATATAGTCTGCCTCTGGCTTTACAGCCGTGATGTCTATATAGTAGCTCGTAGATTTTCAATAAACCATATTCTGGCCGAAAATGCCCTTAGACAATTTGGACATGGGTTGACCACTGTAGACGGTTATTGGTCTACCTGTAACTATCTAGCTGCTCTTCGCTGTGGAGCCACTGCAATTCTGCTTTCACAAGATACTGCGAATTTCTGACTGTAGAGATTCATGTAGATCTATGTTTCGACAAGTTGTTCCCGCGTATCTTCGTCTATTTAAAGGCTTGTATCACTTCCTTTGGATCTGGACGTTATAATCTATACGAAAAGGATGCTGGCGTGTATAATTTATATGAAAGTAGAGCTTGCACATATATTCCGGATGACATTCCGTTAACCTGCAGGATTTTCAGAACGAGGACGGGCGAAGAAGAAGAGTGCGGTGACATGCATAGTTTGAATATGCCCGTCACCATATAAAGTCCTTCCAGCAGAATTAGTTAGGACCCCATCCATTACGTTTTAGATTATTGTTGGGATTTCGGTTGGTCACTATTTACATACTTGGAATCGCATGCTAAAAATAGCCAAGGTGACTCCAAGTTAGTTAGTTAGTTAGTTATTACTCTAGGGCGAAAGACGGCACATAGGTCGGACGTCATAGATTCCAATGTCTCTCGTTTCATTGCAATTTGCTTTAGATCTTCATTGTTTCTGATACCGATGGTGAAATGTTCTCTTGTAATAGTTCTACGTAAAGATTCTTTTGGTCTTCCTCGTGTTCTCTTGCCTTTTGGTGACCACATCAAAGCTTGACAGGGGAGTCTTTCAGTATCCATTCGTATCGCAACTTGGATTCCTATATAAATAGTCAAACTGTCAAATACTGCACGTTTCCCATTAGGAAGTTGCCAGGAGGGATTTTGTAGCTGCGTGATAAGGGCTGTTTGCTATAGTCACCAACCGAAACTAAACAATAATCAAATTCGTCATGAATAGGGTCCTAATTAATTCTGTTGGAAGGTTTTCTATACCCGCTGCCGTTTGCGATTTTAGAAACACTAACATAACTGTGCTGTTAAAAATAATCCCGGGTTTAAAAAGTACAAATCTGTTTTACAAAGCAGGAAATAACAAGCGCATCCTGTCTACGCGTACCCGTGTTTATTTTGTGGTTTTAGTATCAGAAATCTGTTGCTCGTAGATTATTGCTGATTTCCTGCTTCGATGTATCCGTTTTTGTCAGACATTTTGTACGATGTTGCTAAATCTGGGTAGATTTCTCACGGATACATGCCAGAATCCGTGTTATTATATGAAATAAATATTGGAAGAAAATTTTAAAAGGATTACGTGAGGGCACATAAACTACATAAACAATTGTGGTGGAAGGAGGTGTCTAAACATTTTGACAGGCGTTGACAAGGGGGAAAGTGGTTGATAAAAGTTGATGGCAACAGTACATCAATACATTTTAAAACAAAAATATAAAACAAAACATGTATTTTTGCGTGAACGAAATATTTTATGATTAAATGATTTGACATAATTTTAGCAAGAAGGAGGGGGGGGGGTCACCACAATTCTACATAGCTGTTGACAAGGGGGGAGGGAAGGGTAAAACATTGGCAAACAATTGTTGGGGTAACTTATGGACATCCCTAAATAGCAGTTTCACGTTGAACAAGACAAGTAAATACAAGTAGGAAGCATGAGGAGAAATGAAAATAATTCTTACAGCCAGGTCCGTTCTAGAGGCACCGAATCGCATCGTAACTCAAGTAAACTCGTTTTCCGTACTTCAACACTTTGGGCATGTGTTTGGTCAAGTACTTGAGTTGCAAGGCGATTCCGTGCCGTTAGAACGGACCTGATTCAATTCCCGTCAGTTGTATGTACAAATACGTCCGGCTCTGTAGCCGCGTGGTACAGCGCGCATCTGTGATGGCCAAAGTACCGTGTTCAGTCACAGGCAATTGTGCATACGGGTCGCTCAGAGAGAAATACCAAACTACTAAACGTAATTCTTCTTCAATGTTCACCCTCAAACTCCCGCTGGATCTCTCTTGTAGCAGGACAATGGTATTACTAGAGTTACAGCAGGATGTTGTCCAGAGAATGGAAATGTAATGTGCCGTCATTTTATTATTATGTTAATTTATTTACTACATTCACAAGAAGCTGGGTTGATGCCCACATCCTGAATATAATATGGTACCAATTTTAATACAAAGGATCGACTTTTCGATCAAAAGATCTTCATCAAGACAACGACACACAAAATGGAATCACAAAATCAAACGGAGACGATGTGCCAGCAATGTGGTATACACTGACAGGTCTGGGAAACAATAAAAACAAATGAAGCAAGAAAAGCAGAAATGTGATTACATGATAAGAAAGTACAGTAAAATACTTAAAGAAAAAAGCAAAATTGAAAACTAAGGTATTAAAAATGTCTATCTATCCATCCATTTATTCATATACATTCCATCCATCTATCTACTTTTCTTTCCACGTGTGTCGTAAATATGTGGTAGTGACGGGGGAAAGGGGGGGGGCAGAAAAGGGTGAGTTAGATTTGTCTGTCTTTGGCCATTTGGTCCGCATTGGCCATGTCTCTCTAAGGTTTCTGTGATTGTCTCCACCTATCTAGCTGTTAGTCTTCTTCGTGCCTTGTGGGCTAGAGCCTGTTCTTCTGCTGTTGTATACATAAAGGGCTGATTTAGCTGTTTTCATTGTCATGATACGGTCAAACCACCTGGTTTGCTGTCTCTCGGTGTAGTCTTGACTTGAGGTGGTCTTTATTGCTTTCCTGATATCTTCATTTCTCCGGCGGTCTCTTCTCGTGACATTTATTACTTTCCTCAAACATCTCATTTCACACAATGGGATTTATTTTCACTAGTATCTTTATAGTGTATATATTAACAATAGCATTCACGGTAACAATAATATAACAATAACGATAATAATAAATAATAACAATAATAATAATAATAATAATAACAATAATAACAATAATAATAATAATAACAACAGTGTTTTCCATATCTACTTTGCATATACTCTACACACAGTTTCCTTGTATTCTCTGCCTTTGTGTTGCTGAGGCCGGTAAGGGGAGCCAAGATAGCAAAACTAGTTACTTTCCATGTATGTAGTAAGAGGCGACTAAAAAGGTTATGGGGTGGAGTTGGCTGTTAAGTCCCATATAGGGTCAAAGTGACCCAGAAGTCATGCTGAGTCGAATGTGTCATGAAAACGTGCAGATATCGCATCAAAGATACATTCCAGTTCTCCGGATTACATCCTGATAATCTGCAGGAGTTTGAGAACAGGCACAGATGAAGATATAATGTATAGCCAAACAGTTATTAGTGCACTGCCGTCCTAGTGTGATGATTCAATGTTCCATTCCTAGTTTTACTGTTAATATTTTAAAATCACCATAGGGATCCTAGGTCTACCTTGCCTAAAGGAAAAGGGTACCAGGTCTTCTGTAAAAGTGAGGACGGTGGGTGTAATGATGACCTGTATGTATGTTGTATGTATGTATGTATGTATGTATGTATGTATGTATGTATGTATGTATGTATGTATGTATGTATGTATGTATGTATGTATGTATGTATGTATGTATGTATGTATGTATGTATGTATGTATGTATGTATGTATGTATGTATGTATGTATGTATGTATGTATGTATGTATGTATGTATGTATGTATGTATGTATGTATGTATGTATGTATGTATGTATGTATGTATGTATGTATGTATGTATGTATGTATGTATGTATGTATGTATGTATGTATGTATGTATGTATGTATGTATGTATGTGTATACGTGTGTAACTGTGTATGTAAATGTATGTATATGTAAGTGTGTGTGCGTGCGTGGGTGCGTGTATGTATACATGTCTATCCATAAACCTGTAACCCGTCAGGGACGTAAGGGTACCACATTGGATGCATATACACACAGCGTCGTCCAGCGAATTCTATCCTCGGGGATGCGGATGAATGATGACAAATATTGTCTTGTCTAGACCTTGATGCTATCTGTTCATGCTCGCATTATTCAGACCTTGATGCTATCTGTTCATGCTTGTATTATCCAGACCTTGATGTGTTTTTGTGTTCCTACTTGTATTATCCAGACCATGATGCTATCTGTTCATGCTTGTATTATCCAGACCTTGATGTGTTTTTGTGTTCCTACTTGTATTATCCAGACCATGATGCTATCTGTTCATGCTTGTATTATCCAGACCATGATGCTATCTGTTCATGCTTGTATTATCCAGACCTTGATGCTATCTGTTCATGCTTGTATTATCCAGACCTTGATGTGTTTTTGTGTTCCTACTTGTATTATCCAGAACTTGATGTGTTTTTGTGTTCCTACTTGTATTATCCAGACCATAATGTGTTTTTGTGTTCCTACTTGTATTATCCAGACCATGATGTGTTTTTGTGTTCCTTCTTGTATTATCCAGAACTTGATGTGTTTTTGTGTTCCTACTTGTATTATCCAGACCTTGATGTATTTTATGTTCCTTCTTGTATTGTCCAGACATTGATGTATTTCCAGTGGTTATTAAGTGTTCAAGCTGTGTTCTTCTCAGCACATGCCCTAGAAACCTTGATTCTGCCCCTAATGTTTGATATGATTGATCTTTTTACGCCAGCATCAATGAGAACCTCTGCATTAGTTTTCTTGGCTGTCCATGGTGTTTTCATCATTCTTCTCAGAAACCACATTTATGTAGCCTCTAATTCGCTTGAATTTTCTTGTTTACAATCCATGCTTCACATCCATAAAAAAGAATTGGTTCGATATAACATCTCAGCACCCGAATTCGGGTCTGCATTGATAGACTTCCATTGCAAAAAAATGGTTCTTCTTTTTTTGGAATGCTGATTTGGCTTGTGCTGTTCGGCTCTTTATCTCACTTGAGCATCTACCTTCTGATGTTAACAGGGTGCCAAGATATTTTACTTTTTCAACTTGTGTTAATTTTGTGTCATTAATTATTATGTTGCATATTAGTTGTGTCTGTCTCGTTGATACGATCAGTATTTCCTGTAGTTCTTGTTCGCTTCCTGTGATCAGTACTGTTTCATGAGCATATCTCAAGTTATTTATATTATATCCTCCCACATTTATTCCGGGCATATCTTCTATATTTCGCATAATGTATTCTGTATACAGGGAGAAAAGGCCCGGTGACATTACACAACCTTGCCTGACACCCATTTCTATCTTTTGAAATCTACCTATAGTGTTATTAACTCTCATCGCAGCCATTTGTTTCCAATACATATTTCTTACTATTCTTAGATCTTTCCCATCAACGTTAAGACTTTCTAGCAGTTTTATAATCTCTGAATGCTTCACCTTGTCAAATGCTTTGCTGTAATCTATGAATCACAGATAATATACGTAACCATTACGCCAGGAATAATAACAATTACTGCCGAATATCCTCGAATCGAAAGAGGTAGTAGGTAGTTAATGAGTTTGCCTCTCTTTTGGAGAGGCGTGCCCCTTTCAACCAGCGGACAAAGTCCAATTAGGTTATATCAGGACACACTACCATAAAATATTAGAGGTAACAAAGATCCCATCTATATATCGAAAGAATATTTGTTTATGGACTATACAGCATGCATCCATTACGTATTTTGAACGAATTTTTTTTAACCTGGATGGTCTAATTCAAACACTAGGCATTTCCGTCAGGCATGGCTTGTTCGTTTTAAATGGACCTAGTAGATATGCGTGTCTAGGCTACGTTGTTTACACACTTAAGATTAAGTCCTAGTTCGCGACCCCATCTAGAAGCTGATAAGCGTCATGTCCAGGCGGCGCGCGTCTGTTCCTGATGTATTTACTTGTAATATGACGTAATCAAAACAGGGGGAAAACCCACGATCGAATATAGAGTCACATGACCATGAAGTGCAAGCTAGATATTCATATATGGAGCTATGTCCCGTTTCTTATCTGATCGTCCATGATTTATTTTGTTTGTGACGCCAGGTAGATCAAATTATATGTGGCCGCTCCCCCTACTCCATTGTATGTCTTCGATTGCATTACAATAATTGTAATTCAACTTCGCTTATTAATTTGTTGCCCCGAATTCTTTCCTGCGCAGAAACATTTTATATCTACGTTCCTTCGGCGTCGATTGCGCGCTATGCATAGGCAAAAACCAGTTCTATCCAAGTTCGAGAGATGTGATGCTACTGTGTGCAATTCTTCTATCTTGTTGAGACCCATAGTCATGCCCTCTTTGATGGTGGTTCTGAGAAACGTTTCTCTTGGTTTATTTATTTTGCCTTCTGGTACCCATAAACGCTGTAACATATCAACTGTTACCGCTGCTTAAACACCCAGCGATCAACATGGCGACCAAACAACAGATAATAAGCACCATCTTTATTCCAACGTTATGTTACCAGTGCCAGACATGGCTCCTGACATAAACACTCTTGAGAAATATTACAACATGTGAGATAAGACGTCACCAGAAGAAACCGAATGAGAAATGAAGACATCAGAAAGATAATAGAGACAATATCATGCAAACAATGTATAGAAAGACAACAGATCAACTGGTTCGGACACCTTATGTGAATGGAACCATCACATCCAGCCATCCATGCATACAACAGCAGAAAGGACGGCTACAGGACAAGAGGAAGACCAAGAACAAGATGGCAAGATTCAATCAGAGAGATTGTTAAAAACCACGGCCTGAGCATTTCAAACGCAAAAAAAAGAAGGCTAAAAACAGACGAAGAGATGCAAATAACAGATGAGATAGGCAAAACTAGATATGTAAACAAGAGAAATAGTGAGGGGAAGACAGAATGTCACCATCATACCATCATATTAACCGTTATACATGTTAAATGTGAGATTAAGAGTGGGGGATCGGCCTGACCCCCAGATAACTCCTACAAAAATTGCCATAAACAACACTCACTGAGCACAGGACAGGGCGCTTAATCTGCTAAACCCTGGGAGATTTACTGAAGCGGAGATCTCAGCACCTATGGGTATGTCCGGCTTAGACAGACGATAATCAAAATAGCTAAACATAAATTTATTATAATAGGGTCAATTCAGATTTTCTAGACTTGATAGTTGTACCAGACTTGGTTTTTCTAGACTTGATAGTTGTACCAGACTTGGTTGAGACACACCGACATTCGCAACACTTATTGTATGGATGAAACGGATTATCAGAGCTTGGAATTTATATTTCAAAATTAGACAATCGAGAAATTAGCTCTTTTTTCTGAAAAGAATTTCCTGTTCTTTCAGAATATACTTAGACATAGCGATAGAAATTGAGAATTGGTCGGCTTACAGGCACAGCGGGTGTTTCTAAGCGGCTATTTTAGTGGCTCTTGGGAGAAAAGGGGTTAAAGAAAGAAAGAAACTGTCACACTGTATTTTTTCCCGTTAGGGAGTTACAGGGAGTATTGAAAAGAGGGTTAAGATGTATAAACCCAAATATGAAGAGGTTGGTGAACGGGATAGAAGCCATGACATAATATAAGAATAAATTATTCCCAGATCACTGACCACTCGTAAAATCGTGGGTTCCAGCCACCAGTGAAACGAATTTTTTTAAATCTCCAAGTAGCCCCTGGCCGTAAGTAGACGCTATCACGAACTTAGTTCTGTTGAAGATGGATTATAAATGCGGAGAACATGTATGTATGGTGAACACCTTTGATAGATTTTAATTGGTTACCTATAGTTTTGGATTAGACCAGAGACATTGGATTAGACATGAGCTCAAGATACGGGCGGGTCGCAAAGATAACTTTTTTTCTGCCCCATCAGGATGAATTAAAAATAGGCCTACTATATGCACAGGTTCGCGAGATCAAGAAACACAATCTGGACGTCTAACGTGCAGTCGTTCTTACACAATCCTACATGTAGCTGAATCTCGGACTGTCTTTGCTACTCATGCAGAGCAGCCTAACACTTTGCACACACGTGTGTAACCCGGACCATAAGCAACATTAACAAACATCTACACAGAATTACCGCAGACCATACACCATACTACAACAACTGCAACAGACAAGAGCAGGAAACAGTAAAACACCATTTTATTGAATGCCCTTCACTGCAAGACCTAAGAAAACAGCTGTTACCACCAAACCCCTTCATCACCAACATCCGTTATACAGGCACATCACAGTTGAAGAGGACATGCACCTACCACCACCAGGCACAGGGAAGAAAGAGTGAAAGCTCGCAACCTCGTGGATCGGAAAAGTTCTTCATTCTAATTGTTGTTAGAACCTCTTGTTCTTCTCTTCCCAAGAAGTTCTCCCTATTCTTGTACAGGCATGATATACCTTGTTTGCTAGTGTCTGTGTATCGTGTTTAATATACCTAGTTTGCTTGTGTCTGTTTATTTTGCTTGATATACCTTGTTTGCTGGTGTCTATGTATTTTGCTTGATATACCTTGTTTGCTGGTGTCTGTGTATCTTGTTTAATATACCTTGTTTGCTTGTGTCTGTGTATTTTGCTTGATATACCTTGTTTGCTGGTGTCTGTGTATCTTGCATCCATGTTTGTTGGTGTCTGTGTATCTTGGCTTGGTCTCTTCGACTTAATCCCAGTGCTAGCTTGGCCAGGACTGTGGTCCTGCATGATGTAATGGATGGCCCGTACAAGTATTAGTTTTCAGCTTCTGTTGGCGGGACTAAGTCCCATCTCCACTTCAAGGAGTTGAACAGAGATGGATCAGCATGACAGGGAAAAAGAGGGTATAGGGAGAAGATGGTGGTAAGTGAGGAGGGGAAAGTGTACAGAAGGAAGTGAGAAGTGAAAATAGATAAGATGTAATAGCAAGTAAAACAAGATAGGATAAATTAAAATACTTAACTCAAAAGTGGCAGCAGGCAATTAGTATTTTCGACACATGGAATGTAAGGGAAGAGTAAAAGGTGGTACGAGAGATCAGATGAGAGAAACCGCCGAAGACGGATGTGTTGGATCATTGGCACAAATAAAACTGCGACACACCGCTTTTCCATTCTGTGGACTCCATCCTGCTGGAGATCTAGTAATACTGCTACAGGAGAGATCCAGCAGGAGTTTGAGAATGAACGCTGAAGAAGAAGAAGATGATGAGAGAGAAAGAGAGCGAGGGAGAGAGAGGGAGAGAAAGAGGCCAATACGTTAAGGACAGACGAGAGAGAAGAAGAGACCACAGAGTACAAAGTACCAAACACCGGGAGAGAAAAATATATAGAGCAGAGGAGAGAGACGAGGACTAGGAGCAGACAATAGTGGATCTATCTGTCTAATGACTAAAACACTACACACTATCACTAACGGATGTAAATATGGTACATATAACAAAACAAAACACATAATATAATCTACAAATGACAATACACAGGACAAAGTCGACGTTTCGGACCAATAGGCCTTTTTCATGATACGGACATAATATACAAACATAAAAAAACCACACGTAGAAATTAATGCGTATTCGAGTGAAATGTGGTAGTAAGATAGATACAGGAAGCATACGAACAGGAAAGAGTGGTCGGAATTGAGTCCAAATGGCTTGATGGTACCCAACTCGAAAATGAGACGATTTTCGAGGGCGTACCTAGATCTATCATCGGTGGTGCAGGATCTGATGGCAGTGACCTGAATGTCAAGGACACCACGGTGGCCATCGCCGTTGAAGTGATTGGCCACAGGAGTGGGTGTTCTGTGTTTGATAGCATGCAAGTGGTTACAGAAGCGGTCGCTCAGTCTAAGGCCAGTCTCACCGATATATTGCTTACCACAGCGTTTACATATGATCACGTAAATAACATTACGGGATTCACATGTAAAGGCCTCATCGATGGAGAAACTGGCCTTGGGGAATGAGATGGAGCGCATCTGAACCACATTAGGACATGTGAAATAACGACCGCGTGAGCACCGCACGGTACCAAAATGGTCAGGTGCAGAGGACCTGAGGTGGATGTGGACCAAGATGTCCTTCAGATTTTTGTCGCGCCTATAGGCCACCAGAGGTAATTTGCGGAAAGCGTCACGGGTGTCAGAATCAGACTGGAGAAGGGAATAATGTTTAAGTAGAATACGACGGACAGTCGAGTTATGGGGATGGAAGGTAAGAACCAGTTTAACCTTATCAGAGGAGGAGGAAGAACCCTGGGAATTATTCAAGGTATCAAGGCGAGATAGCTGGCGTACACGGAGCCAAGCCAATGAAAGAATGCTGTCAGGGAAGGAGCGTCTACGAAAGAACTCAATCATCTCAGAGGATTTGTCGAGAAAATCGTCGTCATCGCTACATAAGCGACGAAGGCGAAGAAGCTGTGAGTAAGGTAGAAAGTTACGACAGGCGGGAGGATGAGAAGAAGTGTAGAGCAGAAAGCCATGTGCATCAGTGGGTTTGTAGTAGATTGATGTACTGAGGTATAGGGGATGAATAGTGACAATGATGTCCAGGAAATGGACAGAGGTGGTGGAAATGGTAAATGTGAATTCGAAGGGAAAAGTCGAAGGGAAGGCGAGCAAGAGGTAGACAGAGATACTAGTGGGAGAGAAACAATATGAGATTGATTGTTACAGTCTAGCAGAGTACCCCACCAGAGCAAAATACAGAAAATGTTGAAAGTCTTGCAGTCAATCTTCGTACCGAAGACGGCACTTGATAACTATCAGCAGGTCTTAACTCTCAGCGGGTTATGTAAAGCGAATTCGGCACTTGCTATTCTCAGTAGTATGTAAATAAATAAATGGATAAATAGTGTCAATATTCTTTGCTCCCTTTCAGGTCCCAGCAACACAAGAGCAAACCGTCTACTCATGGTGGGAGTAATACATAATTGTGTTGACAAATTGTTGTAGGTTTACCGTGAGCGGAAATTCTATATTGTCATCTGATGAAAGCCTCACTATATATGCATGTCATATGATGAAAGCCTCACTATATATGCATGTCATCTGATGAAAGCCTCACTATATATGCATGTCATATGATGAAAGCCTCACTATATATGCATGTCATCTGATGAAAGCCTCACTATATATGCATGTCATCTGATGAAAGCCTCACTATATATGCATGTCATCTGATGAAAGCCTCACTATATATGCATGTCATCTGATGAAAGCCTCACTATATATGCATGTCATCTGATGCAAACCTCACTATATATGCATGTCATCTGATGCAAACCTCACTATATATGCATGTCATCTGATGCAAACCTCACTATATATGTATGTCATCTGATGCAAACCTCACTATATGCACGTCCTTCTCTTCTGGCTATAAAATAAACCTCTCTAGAAACCACATCTTTGCAGACAGGAAGTAAGAGTTAATGGCTCGCAATTCCTGGGGATAGAAATATCATGTCATTTACAAGTGGATTACTAAAGGTTTGTGGTTGGTCTGATGATCCTTGGTCAGACCATTTGACCTTCCGTTTGCGGATAAAGACACTTAGCAATTAAATACATGAAATGTAGAATAATTGTGTTTGTGTCGTCAGAGTCTATATCAGGTAGACATTATAAATAGACACATGAACAATGTTTGTTGTTGAATTAGGTTAATAGACTTGTCATACAATGCGGAAGACGGTAAAACCCAAGCGAACACTTATACCAGAAAGAGTGTCAGAAACATGAAGGATACAAGATGTTGTTGATCAGAGTCTAGTACTTCGACAAAATTACGCAGCAGGACTACTTGGCAAAGACACAACCGACTTTAGTTAGAATCAGATCTATACGTAAATCCATGAGGGTCGTTAACCTATTGCATTAGATATTAGATTTGTTTATTATCTTCCTTCGCATACCGGACATGTCCATCAATTAGGGTAACCAGACTCCTCTTTTTCTGGGACTGTTCCTTTTTTGGGGGCTGTTGTCTCATTGCATCAATGAAACTCACAGGAGACGCTAAATTGTCCTTTTTCCCATGCCAGTCCCGTTTTGTTCCTTTATTTATAAGTGTGACATGACCGCAGCAGTTCTTGGAGTTTTGTTCCTTTATTTATAAGTGTGACATGACCGCAGCAGTTCTTGGAGTTTTGAGCATTATACAATTTTCAATTTTATCTCATGTCACATTGAATATTTGTACAAAATGGGAGATTATCCTCTATGTTATATAAAACATATTTCCCGACAGTTACCATTCTCTACAGGATGTTTACATAATATTCTTCTGAAGTCAATAAAGTTTTAGGCGCTATGTCTTCTTCACGATCCCGAAGTTTCAGTCTATCTATCTCTATCTATACGCTGTGGCCCTTGTTTGACTTGCGGCGTCAGGGGTGGAAGAGTTCTCTGGAGATGGCCTTCTTGTGCGCTGTTTGTAAGCTTGTTCCTGTGACGTCTTTGATTTCTGTGATCCATCTTTTACATGGTCTGCCTCTGGCTTTATAACCGTTATGTCTATGTGTCATGGCCATGTATGGCATTCTATATGTCGGTAGTCAAACATCAAAGTGGAATATATCTTCTTGTAAGAAGACGCCAAACTAGGCATGGTGCAATGTAGTGTGTGTCAATCCTTGTTTTTCATTGACAATGAGGTCGTTATAATTTTAAAACAGCACTTGAAGATGCAGAAACACACAATGGCAGTCGTTGCTAGCAGTTCAAGCAAAGGTGTTGCATCATTTTTTTTTACAAAAGATGGGTCAGAACAGTTAACTGATGAAAGTACGCAGTGTCTAGCAGCTCAAGAAGCTCTGTTTGCATTTCATGCAGTAAAACATAACCTTTCCGTGATATCAATGGAGTGTACGTCTGCAATAGTTAGAAATGTATTTGAAAAGCCATGTGGACGAACAAAGTGCAAATCAATTCTAGTAAATGTCCTAGCACCTTTTGCAATGCCAGAAATAAGACAGAATTGAAAGAAGCTATATACATTTCAGTTATTGTGGACACATCAAACCATAGGGATTTGAAGTTGATATCTGTCCTTGTTAGGTATTTTATTCCGGATAAAGGCATTACAATCAAGGTGATTGAGTTTCAGGACATAACTGGGGAAACAACGGAACTGCTCGCAGATCACATCTTGAACATTTTGCAGAAACATCAATTGACAGACATGGTTATTGCATTTTCTAGCAATAATTGTAACACCAACTTCGGTAGATACAAAATAGCGGGGTCCAACAATGTACTTGCAAGACTCAATAAAGTCTTATTGAGGTATTGGTTGTACTGCTCACATTGTCCACGATAGTGTTCAGACAAGTGCTGATATGTTGCCAGTCGATATTGAAATAACTGTGAACAGTTTTCCAGTAAATATTTTTATATTTTCTCGGTGAGAGTAGATGAATTGAAGAATTTCTGTGAATTTGTAGAAATAGAATACAAACGTGTTTCTTGGAATTGTGAAAACTAGATAGTTATCATTACTGCCAGCTGTGACTGTCAGGTTATTGATATGTATGATGGACTCAAGTCCTATTTTCTGTCACAAGATAAATGCCCTACACTACTGAAAGCATGTTTTAATGATCAGAATTTATTACTTTGGCTCCATTTCCCCCAAATCCAGTTGAAAATATTCTCTGTAAGAGTAATGAAAATAGAAGGGGATAATATTTCGGCAACTGAAGTGGCAGAAGAACTAGAAGTGTTGAGACAGAAAATAATGACCAGAAACATTGAACATTAACAAACACTCAAAATAACATCAATTATTTCTAAACTTAAAGATGAGAGTGATTTTGATGTAAATAGTTCTTGTGCACCACACATTTAATCTACAATACTTTCCTAGAATATTTAAATCAGTGAATTTGCTATTTCCAACCTTTGAAAGCATTTCACTGAATTAAGCTGGAGACTATTAACTTGGGCTTGTTAATTACAGATATAGACATGTTTCAAGTGAACAAAAGAAGAAGAAGAACTTGGGCTGATGTTTCAACAATTTTAAAAGCCATCAGTGATGTCGATAGCAATATCCTGAATATTATTGATGATGATAAAGTATTGAATGAAACCAAGCACATAAATAATATTATCAACAGCAAGATGGAATAATGGAAGGATACAGACGTTGAAGTGGATACAAAGTGGGGTATCGTTTTTAAAGTGCTACAGTAAAAAGACAGGAATAAAATGGATTAATAATACCGTTCTCGAAGATCTTGACTACGCAGATGACCTGGCCCTTTTGAGCGCAAACCACACAGATGCTCAATCTAAGCTTGACAATCTCCAACACTACTCAAATCAGATAGGGTTGAAAATAAACACATCAAAAACTCATATACTAGATTTTACGAGATCCAACGACAACATAGAAATTCAAAATGTTCCATTGTTAAAAGTCAACAATTTTACATATTTAGGCACCAATCTAGCATTGGATGGAGACTCATCAAAAGAAATTTTACACCGTAGTGCCCTTGCAGCGGGTGCTTTCAATAAACTACGCAACATCTGGACGTCAAACACACTAAGAAACACCACAAAACTCAGGTTGTTTAACTCCAACATCATCCCTATTCTATCATATGGATGCGAAAGTTGGAAAGTCACAAAAGCCACAGATAAGAGACTAGACTCCTTTGAAAACAAATGCCTACGTACCATTCTGAACGTTAAGTGGAGTGACTTTAAATCTAACACTACTATAAGAGAGGAAAGCAAGCAACCCTATATATCTTCCTTTATTAGACAAAGGCGTTGGACTTACATCGGCCATGTTCTCAGAATGAACAGCCTAAGAATTCCCCAGCAGTCACTATATTGAGTGCCACCTGGAGTAAGAAGAAGAGGGAGACCTAGAGAAACTCTACGAAGAACCATTAATAGAGAAGGCATGTCAATGAACCTAAACAACACGCAACAATTGAAAGACCTGGCAACACAAAGACAGAAATGGAAAGCTATGGTTTCTGCCCTATGCGCCGCCTATGGCCCTGGAGGAACATAACAGTAAAAAGACATCCAGTATAAAAACATAATACTAGTTGGATTTGTTATGGCAAGTCCAGGAAACAATGCAGCTGTGGAAAGAATTGTTTTACTTATAAGTTCTTTGTGGACGGATGAAAAGATCACTTTGTGGACGGATGAAAAGATCACTTTGTGGACGGATGAAAAGATCACTTTGTGGACGGATGAAAAGATCACTTTGTGGACGGATGAAAAGATCACTTTGTGGACGGATGAAAAGATCACTTTGTGGACGGATGAAAAGATCACTTTGTGGACGGATGAAAAGATCACTTTGTGGACGGATGAAAAGATCACTTTGTGGACGGATGAAAAGATCACTTTGTGGACGGATGAAAAGATCACTTTGTGGACGGATGAAAAGATCACTTTGTGGACGGATGAAAAGATCACTTTGTGGACGGATGAAAAGATCACTTTGTGGACGGATGAAAAGATCACTTTGTGGACGGATGAAAAGATCACTTTGTGGACGGATGAATATATCACTTTGTGGACGGATGAAAAGATCACTTTGTGGACGGATGAAAAGATCACTTTGTGGACGGATGAAAAGATCACTTTGTGGACGGATGAAAAGATCACTTTGTGGACGGATGAAAAGAACTGTTTAATCACTAAGTCAGTGAAGGCAACGATAGTGATAAAGACACATTTCAAGACTATTTCATGCACAGAATCTCACGAGTGTATCTCTAGAGATGAGCAACTTTTGACAAATAATAATTTCTTCATATAAATATGTGAATGATGATGATGTGGATACATTATAGTACAGTTCTTAGTCTCACATGTGGGCAAGTCTTACTTCTGTCACATGTGGGCAAGTCTTATTTCTGTCACATGTGGGCAAGTCTTATTTCTGTCACATGTGGGCAAGTCTTATTTCTGTCACATGTGGGCAAGTCTTATTTCTGTCACATGTGGGAAAGTCTTATTTCTGTCACATGTGGGCAAGTCTTATTTCTGTCACATGTGGGAAAGTCTTATTTCTGTCTCATCTGGGCAAGTCTTATTTCTGTCACATGTAGGCAAGTCTTATTTCTGTCACATGTGGGCAAGTCTTATTTCTGTCACATGTGGGCAAGTCTTATTTCTGTCAGTTATTATGTCACAATACTGTTATGTCTATGCTTATAGTCTATAATACCCAAGTGCCTGCAAGAAATAATTGTCTGAAATACTTTTAAAATGTTAAAGAAAAAGCGACAACTCTATAATACACATCAGTTATATAGTATAATAGGGAAATTAACTTTTTTTAAATGTTATATACTAATTGCAAGTTGGTATAATATCATGTATTGAACATATTGAGAGACAGCAAGTAAAATGGTTCGGTCACCTTATGAGAATGAAGCCAACCCAAATACCAATAAGAGCATATAACACAAGAATATCCGGGCATAAGACCACAGGCAGAGCAGGAAAACGGTGAATAGAAAACATCAAGATAACCTTGAACAAACATGGACTAAATGCAACCACGGCGACACATCTGGCCTAGGAGCGACAGCTTAAGCTTCCACCCCTACGCTTAACGGCAAGTGTGAATACGATCAACCATCATTCACCTGGGGACAGACAATAGACTTATTACATACTATTAAATTTTTAATCTGCTTGTCCCCTTTTTTATCCCATTTTTTAAGGCTGGAAAAAGCCCACATGTCCCATTTTTGGGTATAGGAAAATTACCATACGTGTCCCGTATGTCACAAATGTAAGTATTGTGCATGAAATGCGCCAATGTTTGGATACTTGTTCAATCACATATATCGATTTGTTCACTCTATACTTTATTGAAACCAATAAAAACAAGCTTCGTTTGGGTTAGTCATTAGAAGGACTTTTAATGTGTGTGTGGTTTTGAGTGTTCGTCTGGGTAATGTCACCGGAGGTTACCGTCATGTCACCTTGACTTTGTTAAATGGGTGATTAAAACATTTTGCCGAGGACAATCCTTTTAAACTAAGACCTAAGTCTATGTTAGTTTTACTGGGCCGCCATTGTCGTCTTGACTACGCTAATTACTCTATATATATAATAGTAGAGCTGGGCCAACGAATATATAAAACTTGTTGCCTAATAGAAATACAGAATTCTAAAATGAGGCAGTTGGCTTTTACCTGGGGTTTTCATTGGCCAAGTATAAACGTAGTAACCAATGGAAACCTCGGGAAAAATCTAATGTGTCATTTTAGAATTTTTATTTCTAAATAACCAAACAGGTCTTATAAATTGATAGTCACGGCTTAGAGTATAAGAAATACAACAACAGAAAATATCATTTCAGATTAAAAAGGGCGTGTCTCGATCTAAAGGGACTTTATTCCTTGATTCAACAATCGTTTCCATGTACATTCTTTGTCGCTGTACATACACACCACGTGAGGAGATGATAACATGTTCGCTGTGCTGAGTGGTAGAGTTAGTAATGACATATTAAACTCGTGTCAAGGCGTGATGAAGATTAGACAAAAATTACTCCATTTATATTTATTACTACTGGTTTTTTTGGAAGTTGGACGCCCCCTCCCCCAACGACGCTAAACTGTCTATTGTCTTTTCCCATGTGGTTTGTTATCCACTCTTGCCGTCATGCGTATGGGTGATTGGAGCTCGAGATTGTGTTCCAAGGCCAGGTGTGTCGCCTCGGCTGTGCTATTACCGTGTTTGTTTAAGATGTTCCTGACGTTTTCTATTCATCTTTTTTATACGATGAACTGTGTAAGTGAAAATGACAATGGATAGATAGACTTCTGGGTTTTACCGTTTACTAAGAAATATATACAATACGCCGAGACAGTTAAGTCGTTTGTATCCCGTCTTCCAAGTCGAGTGAGAAATTTTGAATTATTTTTTTTTTACAGTTCACATGGAAATGTTTGTAGGTCAAGTAAGAATTAAAGGTTGACCAGATCAGGTTAAGATAATAGGTATCACAGATCAAACGTGGAAGCACTGTAAACGGCGTTATCCGTCCCAGGTTAAGATAAGGAATACCACATATCAATCGTGGTATACACTGTAAACAGCATTTATACTTAACTATTAATCAATTTTGTTTGCTATCATTAAACATCAAATCGGTGGCTATCGACAGTATATTCCTGTGAACACATTCAAAACAGGCCTTCATGCATAATTGTTTTCTATTATTTCCGTGCTTTCGTTGGTCACTATATATATATATATATATATATATATATATATATATATATATATATATATATATATATATATATATATATATATATATATATATATATATATATTCATTCATTCATTTCCTTTTGCGCTGAAGTTGGCGCATAGGGCAGAGTCTCTCCAATTCTGTCTGTTCAAAGCTATTCTGTGCAGTTCTTGAATAGTATGAATATTGGTTGTTTTACTTTCTCTAAGTATTGTTCTTCTGAGTGTTTCTTTTGGTCTACCCCTGGCTCTTTTGCCTGTAGGTATCCATTCAAGAGATTGGTGGTGTATTATATTGGTGTCTGCGCGTAGGACAGGCCCGATGTAGGACCAACGGCGTTTTCTGATAACATCTGTGATCAAATTTTGATGTGTCTCTTCTCTGATTTTATCATTCGACTTGAATTCACTCCAATGGGTGTTAGTTATCCTACGAAGACATTTGTTCTCGAAACTCAGTAATTTCTTTTCTGAAGATAAAGAGCTTTTCCAGCTCTCACATCCATATGAGAGCACCGGAATAACGCAGGAATTAAATACGCACATTTTCGTGCGTGTGCTGATTGACTTTGACTTCCAAATATTAGACAGTCTTTATATATATATATATATATATATATATATATATATATATATATATATATATATATATATATATATATATATATATATATATATATATATATATACACGTTGTGTCAACGCCATCCAAAAAATAGTACGGAAATAATCGAAAATACCACGCATGAAGACTTATTTTCATTCTGCTCACAGGTCTTGACTCTTTATAGCCACATATAAACTCGCCCTTGTTTTTTTTGGGAGCCTGAAATAGGTTTAACGAATAGCAACACAGTTTACCTTCCATGCGGGTCCTAAGAGGCGAATAAGAAAGTGGCTGTCCCATCCCATATAGGATGTAATCATGCTGAAGTCGGGTGTGTTAGTCCGAAAAAGCGCAGACATCGAAGCCAACCTGTAGCTCCTACCACCGCCACACCATATGT
The DNA here is from genome assembly GCA_034231615.1 of Meghimatium bilineatum. Taxonomy (NCBI): domain Eukaryota; kingdom Metazoa; phylum Mollusca; class Gastropoda; order Stylommatophora; family Philomycidae; genus Meghimatium; species Meghimatium bilineatum. Next base: position 100,456,416 of record CM067322.1, on the reverse strand, counting down.
GCTTTCTTATGTTTAGTATTTTGCTTGTTTCGTTTGTTGGGTTTCGTCCTGATGAAGGTTTTTAGTCTAAACGTTGTCTGTCAGTTGACTGCTAGGTTTAAAAAAATAAATATTGGTAATGCTTGTAAATTAATAAATATTGTACCTATTTCTGTTAATTTTTACATTTTCCTCGTATTACACCAGCCCTTGCGTTTCAAGTATCGGGTTGTTTCCTGACGTCGAATTTATCTCTTGATTACTTAGCCGACTTGTTTGCCATTATCATTACACTAATTACCGTGCAAAGTACACCATGCCGTTCATGTAGAAATAGATTGCCGTGAAAATAGAACACACTACACATCAGATTGTGTATATTTATAGAGTGTACCGTTCGATCAGAGTTTACATCGGTGCGTGACTTGCTGATGTTTGCAAATCTACGTTACAAAAATGTCTGAACTATATATATATATATATATATATATAAATATATAACTAGATATATAGAGTGTAGATAAATCAACAAGTGAGGCTCTGTGTGGGTTACGAAGTTGCGGCCAGGTTTATTTTTATCGAAAGGGTGCTTCAAAAAACAAGAATAAGAAAGTAGCAGACTTGATTTGAGCCGGGTCCGTTCAGCTGAAACCGATTCGTCTCACAACGTTTGTCAATACGTTTTCTGAATTTGACAAGTGCGCGTCCCTAATACAAGATGAAATTGTAGTCAGGATTTCCAACGTATAGTCTTAATTTACTAGAAATATAGAGCGGTCGATCGAACACAGACAACATACACACACACACATTGCACAGGTGTCTAATGCTCTCGAGGTCTCACAAGAACGTACCACAAATCATTCGCACTACAAGGATCTTTTAGCCTTCTTGTGTTATTGTGAGCTTCTTCTTCTTTCCTTTACTTGAAACATGTCTATATCTGTAATTCTGTCTCCTGAATAAAACTCACTGTCTTGTGTAGTTCATACAGTGGCCGGACGACATCCTGCTAATCTGCAGGAGTTTGAGAACGAACGCAGAAAAAGAAGAATACTCTTGAAGTATATGTTTGGCACTCTGTGCTGCCTGTACACATGGCCGTGTTGCCAATCTTGAACTTTGTGTGTATGTGACTGCGGAGTCGGTTGTGTCCTGTTCTGAGACGTAGAATTATAACTTGTTCTGATCTGTTCATAATGTGATAGTCATCTTGTGTTGATGTTTATGGCGTTTTTATTGACTTGATCATCTGTTTTTTCTGATGGTAGGTGATTGATACATCTTGTTGGTCCTCGGCAGCACCTTACTTAGCCAGTGTCCGAGAAAGGAAGATAATTAAGAGGTGCCATAATATTGGAAAGATTTACAGTAAAAATGTATATTTTCTAGACACATTTATAGACAATCATTTTTTCAAGGAACAGATTTCCTAAAACTGTAACATATTCTGTAAAACTGTAACATATTCTGTAAAACTGTAAAACATTCGGTAAAATTTATAAAATCATACATAAAAATGTTGCGTATTTAGTAAAACAGTAACATGTTCAGTAAAACTGTAAACTATTCTGTAAAACTAAAATACTCTTAAATCTGTAAAATATTCCATAAAACTGAAAAAAATATTCCGTAAAATGTATAAAATATTCCGCAAAACTAAACTATTCCATAAAACTTAAAATATTCCGTAAAGCATTATTAAATTTAATAAAATTACAAATCTAATATATACACGCACGCACGATAGCATACCTAAATGCATACACAGACACACACACACATACACGCACAGACAATCGCGTTTCCTCTGATTCAATAACAAACGACTCTGCAACAGTCATATATTATTCAGAAACACTTGTGCAAGAACTAACTTTCCGTAATGTATTACAAATTTTGGCCATCTGTGACTGGAATTCCCAAATAGTTAGTGATATCGCTAACAATTAACCTTGCTGGTACTTTCACACTGGCTAAGCTATCAGATATAAGATAACTTGCTGGTACTATCACACTGGCTAAGCTATCAGATATAAGATAACTTGCTGGTACTATCACACTGGCTAAGCTATCAGATATAAGATAACTTGCAACAGCCCAGTTTAATCACGTTGTCATGATGATCTTCATAATTTATAAGAACCAGTTTCAACGCTGGTCGCAAGTAAAGTGTTTAATGCCATTAATATAATAGTAATAATAATTTAGATCTTTATCTAGCTCAGGGTGCAAAGAATGGAGAGATCTTCTTCATTCAATGTATGTTGTAGGAGACATAGAAGGAAGGTTTGGGAGTAGGCTGGAAAACTGTCATCCGTGAGAAAAAGACTCGTCGTTACTGTGTGTCTTGTCTCAACTTATTAATTTTGTCTTCTGTTGTACTTATTCACCATCCGTCTTAGGGGTTAGCGCAGGAATGCCTTGTACTTATTCACCATCCGTCTTAGGGGTTAGCGCAGGAATGCCTTGTACTTATTCACCATCCGTCTTAGGGGTTAGCGCAGGAATGCCTTGTACTTATTCACCATCCGTCTTAGGGGTTAGCGCAGGAATGCCTTGTACTTATTCACCATCCGTCTTAGGGGTTAGCGCAGGAATGCCTTGTACTTATTCACCATCCGTCTTAGGGGTTAGCGCAGGAATGCCTTGTACTTATTCACCATCCGTCTTAGGGGTTAGCGCAGGAATGCCTTGTACTTATTCACCATCCGTCTTAGGGGTTAGCGCAGGAATGCCTTGTACTTATTCACCATCCGTCTTAGGGGTTAGCGCAGGAATGCCTTGTACTTATTCACCATCCGTCTTAGGGGTTAGCGCAGGAATGCCGTGTACTTATTCACCATCCGTCTTAGGGGTTAGCGCAGGAATGCCTTGTACTTATTCACCATCCGTCTTAGGGGTTAGCGCAGGAATGCCTTGTACTTATTCACCATCCGTCTTAGGGGTTAGCGCAGGAATGCCGTGTACTTATTCACCATCCGTCTTAGGGGTTAGCGCAGGAATGCCTTGTACTTATTCACCATCCGTCTTAGGGGTTAGCGCAGGAATGCCTTGTACTTATTCACCATCCGTCTTAGGGGTTAGCGCAGGAATGCCGTGTACTTATTCACCATCCGTCTTAGGGGTTAGCGCAGGAATGCCTTGTACTTATTCACCATCCGTCTTAGGGGTTAGCGCAGGAATGCCTTGTACTTATTCACCATCCGTCTTAGGGGTTAGCGCAGGAATGCCTTGTACTTATTCACCATCCGTCTTAGGGGTTAGCGCAGGAATGCCTTGTACTTATTCACCATCCGTCTTAGCGGTTAGCGCAGGAATGCCGTGTACTTATTCTTCGTCTTCTTCTTCTTCAGCGTTCATTCTCAAACTCCCGCTGCATCTCTCTGGTAGCAGGACCATGGTCCTACTAGATTTCCAGCAGGATGTTGTTCAGAGAATGATAATGCGTTGTGTCGCCGTTTTATTTGCGCCAATGGCCCGACACATCCGTCTTCGGTGGTGTACTTATTCACCATCCGCCTTAAGGGTTAGTGCAGGAATGCATTGTACTACGGAAGTCAATCCATACATAAAATTCGTACTTTCTAACGAGCTATAAAGAGAGGTTCCTCAGTACAAGGGAGTAAATCCCTACAGAAAATTCGGAGGGGAAGACCCGATGGTTAGTTAAACCATATTCTGTTATCTCCTATATTTCTGCTTGTTTCCAATCGTGTTGCCATAGCCTTTCCACCGGAACTAATCAACAGAGTCGAGATTGGGGGGGGGGGGGGGGGCTAGTGAAAATGGACATGACACTGTCTCCATAAAACCCTGCCACCCAGGGAAAAAATGATAATGAATAATAATAAGATTAATAATTCGTCAGGGTGATACGGTGGGTGAAGGACACATGTGAGTCATTTACACAAAAAACATGTCCAATCATTTATATCCACAGCCATTCAGATCTGCATATAACAATCATATCGGAACAATTCATTGATGTTATCAATCCAAGATATCCTTTAATTATATTCTCCTTCTACCCTCAGCTGTTCATAAAACAATCATTTGTAAACGCCTTTTTTTCTCGCTCTCGTTTTAAAATGTGTAAAACACAACACGTCAAGTTTTTTTCTCTCAGTTTAAAATGTGTAAAACACAACACGTCAAATTTTCTGCCTCTTAGAATAAAATGTTTACACAGCAAGTCAAGTTTTCTTGTTGTCTAAGCGTGCTTCCATATTACCAATTTTGGTGGTGCGTCTTTTGGCTTGTAATCTCCGATTTCAGCACTAGTGCTTGCTTAGGTAGTACTGTGGCTATGCTCGGTTTTTAGAAAGTAAAAAAAGTAATATTACTACTTCCATTAATATTACTGCAGTCAGGGCCGGATTACTTCCATTACTGCAGCCAGGGCCGGATTTAGACTTGATAAGGCCGTAAGCTTTTCGAACGTGCGGCATTGGGATAAATAATGCTGCAAAATATTTAAGCATATATGACAATTGCCCAGGAAAGTGGGGACACTAAGCTATATATAGCTTGTCTAGATTATACGTAAATCCTGCACTGACTACAGTTACCACTACTATTATTAATACCACTTCTATTACTACTACTACTACTACCAGCACTACCACTACTACTACTACTACTACTACTGTCACTATTACGACTACTTTAAACTGATATTGCATTTGTCCACACAAGCTTCATGTTACATATTCACGAAACAAGGAAAACAAATTCAACTTTCCATAATGGCAACCCTGGAGTTACCGAAATTAGGTATCCGTTTCCTGATTATAGAAATCGAACCCACAAAATCAGACATAACACGAGAACTATGACCACACATATCGTAATAACTGATATCCTGAAACCGCCAAAATCTCCAAAGACTCATACACCCGTGATATTGACAAATTACGTAAACTTGTGTGGGTGACTAAACGTTCACTGGAATTCTTTCATCTATCTATCTATCTATCTATCTATCTATCTATCTATCTATCTATCTATCTATCTATCTATCTATCTATCTATCTATCTATCTATCTATCTATCTATCTATCTATCTATCTATCTATCTATCTATCTATCTATCTATCTATCTATCTATCTATCTATCTATCTATCTATCTATCTATCTATCTATCTATCTATCTATCTATCTATCTATCTATCTGTCTATCTGTCTATCTGTCTGTCTGTCTATCTGTCTGTCTGTCTGTTTGTCTGTCTTTCTGTCTGTCTTTCTGTCTATCTATCTATCTATCTATCTATCTATCTATCTATCTATCTATCTATCTATCTATCTATCTATCTATCTATCTATCTATCTATCTATCTATCTATCTATCTATCTATCTATCTATCTATCTATCTATCTGTCTGTCTGTCTGTCTGTCTGTCTGTCTGTCTGTCTGTCTGTCTGTCTGTCTGTCTGTCTGTCTGTCTGTCTGTCTGTCTGTCTGTCTGTCTATCTATCTGTCTGTCTGTCTGTCTGTCTGTCTATCTATCTGTCTGTCTGTCTGTCTGTATGTCGGTCGGTAAGTCGGTCGGTCCGTCCGTCCGCCTGCCTGTCTATCTAAATACCCGTAACTAGTGATCGAAGGGCTACCAATTATATCTTCAATGATGTGGAAGAGTGAGATCTTGTCTTGTCCAATTTGATGATGTATCTCCATGCTTTTAGTTTTCCTCCTCTGCTTCTTCAACCCTCGACGGTTCCCTGCAGTATTGTTTTAACAAGAAACATGTCAGCATACATGTCCAACCATGCATGTTTTCGTCACATTATTGAAAGCAATACTCGCCGAAGACAGATGTGTCGGGTTAGTGGCGCAAATAAAACGGCGACAGAACGCATTTTCATTCTCTGGACGACATCCTGCTGGAAATCTAGTAGGATCATGATCCTGCTACAAGGGAGATCCAGTGGGAGTTTGGGAATGAACGCTGAAGTAAAAGAAGACGAAAGCAATAGTTCTTGTGAGATTGTGTACATATCTATTTTATGTCTTACGTGACATTTGTCTTATGCTCTCCTATATGTGATGCGTAGTTTTTGTAACATTTGTATTCGAAGGCCCGCCATCATTCCCACATGTCGGACTGAGTCTTTCATATAGACACAAGTACAAAGTTACACAAATATCTTGCTATGAAACTTATACATTAACGATAACATGCATTATCATGAAACTATCTATTAAACAACACAAATATCTTACTGTGAAAGTCTAGAGTCAGGATTTTGAAACGTTAGTCTAGAGTAAGAATTGTCTAATTCTAGAGTAAGGATTTTCTAAGATAAAGTCAGGATTTTCTAAGATAGAGTCAGGATTTAGAAACGTTAGTCTAGAGTCAAGATTTAAACGTTAGATTAGAGTCAGGATTTTATACGTTTAGAATCAGGATTTAGAAACGTAATCTAGAGTCAGGATTTAGAAACGTTAGTCTAGAATCAGGATTGTCTATATCTAGAGTCAGGATTTAGAAACATTAGTCTAGAGTCAGATTTTCTATGTCTAGAGTAAGGATTTTCGACGTCTAGAGTCAGGATTGTATAAGACTAGAGTCAGGATTTTCTAAGTCTAGAGTCAGGATTTTAAAAAGTTTAGTCAGGATTTAGAAACGTTAGTCTAGAGTGAGGTTTTAGAAATGTTACTACAATATTAGTTAATAAAAATGCAAAGTTATTATCCCACTTTGAATATATCATGCTTTTCCTCATCATCAAGTGCCGTCTCCGCAACGAAGTTTAGCTGCAACATACCACCAACATCCCCTGTCTTGGTAATTCATGATTTTCATTGGTCATTTAATTATAGTTTACTACTATGTCTCACCAGCCAATGAAAATCACAGTAATAGTCGGATTGACCTTTAGGCAGTGACGTAAATTGGATTAGTACTTGTACTAGTTATGCCTCAGGTCACGATTGCACATAGCGATATTTTTTTATTTTCCGTTAATGCCAGGACCCAGTCGGAGAACGGAATATTTGTGTCTTGGTTGATATCACGGCTGCGATATCTGTCGGTCAGACACATCCGACATCAACAAAGTTGTGCGTCACTTTGATCTTCTATATAATGAAACAACAGCCCCCATCCCAATTCTCCTTAGTCCTCTCTTGCAAAACATATAACATGTTCCCCTTTCGCATCCCAGATACACGGGTGATAGTGGTACAATCAGCAGACGTGCATTTATTCCTGCCATCATAATGAGTGTTTACTATATCTATCGCATCCCCCAATTTCTAATAGAAATATTGCAGGAAATTAGCGACGCCATTACGACAGCCCCCTAGCGGTTGTTTTTGTGAGTAATCAGTAATAAAACAAAGTGGGAAATTCCAAATAGCGAAACAAATCAACATTAACAATGTACGTTAGAACGAGGATGGAAATGTGTCAGAATAGGACAATGAACCTGTAGTCCATAGAAATATTGCACGCAGGAAATATTGCGTGATTCACAAGCGTTGTTTTCGCTTATTTGTTATTTATGAACAACAATGTTCATATTCAGTTGCTAGATATTTATCTGGAATATGTGGATGTACGATTACACTGTACTGTTCTGTTCATTAAAACATCTTCGTGTCAGACTGTTGTAACATATCTATGTTTCTCAAGCTTTTTTGTGTCATCTTGCCCTTTTAGTAAAGATAATATATGCCAAAGACATCTTTAGTATAGATTGTATAGGCCGAAGTCTCCGATAGCATATATTATATAGGCCGAAGATACCGACAGTATGTATTATATAGACCGAAGACACCTTTATTACAGATTATATAGGATAAAAACAACTTTAGCATAGATCATATAGGCATGAGACACCTTTAGATTAAAACACATGAGACACCTTTAGATTAAAACACATGTACTACAGATTACATAGTTAGAATAACCTTTAGTATATACGAGTAGTATATATACCGAAGTACCCTTAGTATAGATTATATAGGCATAATACACCTATTGTATAGAATATATAGAATGTTGTCTCTTTGGTGAAGATTATATAGGCTTTTGCCCTTTTCCTATAAATGATATAGACTGGCGCTTTCCGAAGACAGATGTACCGGACCATTAGCGCAAAAAACACTGCGTTACAACGTATTTCCATGCTCTGGACTACATCCTCTGCACCACTGTCCTTCTACAAGAGATCCAGTGGGAGTTTGAGAATGAACGCTGAAGAAGAAAAATATATAGACTGGCACAAAATGTGTATAGATTATATAGACTGAGGCCCCTTTCGTAAAAATTGTACAGACTGCCATCACTTTTGTAAAAATTGTACAGACTGCCATCACTTTCGTAAAGATTATATAGATTGTCTTTACGAAAGGGTACCAGTCTATATAATCTTTACGAAAATAATGTCAGTCTAGGACGCCTTGATATAACCGACATGGACAGCAGTCCTAGGTTGAAAGGAGCGGGCCTCGACCAAATGAGGCGAAACCCTTACTTAACAAATGTCAGTATAGGCCGAAGACACCTTTAGTATAGATTATATAGGCCAAAAACAAATAGTGTATTTAAAAATAATAATATTTTTTCTAAAAATAGTGCTTTATTTTTATCTTATTTATTATTTTGTGTTTATTAGTGATTTTAGCGCTCACCTATATGTACATTTTTTAAGGAAAACTGAAATATGCATTTTGTCTGCATTTTGAGACTAGAGTCTCTTGATACCAATGAATCCACACTAAATCCAGCAGAAAACAACTACAGAAAATGAGATGTCTAATGTCGCGTGCATATACCCGGAATAATATTAATTGTAACATCAGTTGATATCTATAAATTGTAATGCAATATTTCCTAACATTTTAATTTTTTTAAATAAGTTAACACTTTTTCTAGTTATTTTTGCACACACACACACACAAAAATTAGCGGTTTTTAGGCACGAGACGTGTATTTTTAGGAAATAAGATGGCGATGCGGTAACTGGTTAGGTAATTGATAATTTGCAACGCTGTAACATGTTTTTATTTAATCTAAAGCTGGTCATGGTGTATGATAGTAGAGGAGGGAAAACCAATGTGTTCACAAATGGTGTTCACTTTTTTAATTTAATCTTTGTGTTTCCTTTGTCTGCTGTTTTGTCATGTTTATTTTAAACCACTCGGGGATACGCACCAAAATTTCACCAGGAACGAATACGGAGATTCCTCACTTCCTCGGTACAACTTAAATAATCGAGGAAACCACCACAGAGATGCATACTGGATATTAGATGTCATCATGACATTTGTTGGATGCAATAACGATGTAGTATCTTACGAGTAGTAGATGGGTGGTTGATGGAGGCAGGGGAGGGAAAGATTCAGGAAGAGTGTAGTGATGGGTGGTTGATGGAGGCAGGGGAGATTCAGGAAGAGTGTAGTGATGGGTGGTTGATGGAGGCAGGGGAGGGAAAGATTCAGGAAGAGTGCAGTGATGGGTGTTTGATGGAGGCAGGGGAGATTCAGGAAGAGTGTAGTGATGGGTGGTTGATGGAGGCAGGGGAGAGAAAGATTCAGGAAAAGTGGAGTGATGGGTGTTTGATGGAGGCAGGGGAGGGAAAGATTCAGGAAGAGTGGAGTGATGGGTGTTTGATGGAGGCAGGGGAGGGAAAGATTCAGGAAAAGTGGAGTGATGGGTGTTTGATGGAGGCAGGGGAGGGAAAGATTCAGGAAAAGTGGAGTGATGGGTGTTTGATGGAGGCAGGGGAGATTCAGGAAGAGTGGAGTGATGGGTGTTTGATGGAGGCAGGGGAGAGAAAGATTCAGGAAAAGTGGAGTGATGGGTGTTTGATGGAGGCAGGGGAGATTCAGGAAGAGTGGAGTGATGGGTGTTTGATGGAGGCAGGGGAGGGAAAGATTCATGAAGAGTGGAGTGATGGGTGTTTGATGGAGGCAGGGGAGGGAAAGATTCAGGAAAAGTGGAGGAATGGGTGTTTGATGGAGGCAGGGGAGGGAAAGATTCAGGAAGAGTGGAGTGATGGGTGTTTGATGGAGGCAGGGGAGGGAAAGATTCAGGAAAAGTGGAGGAATGGGTGTTTGATGGAGGCAGGGGAGGGAAAGATTCAGGAAGAGTGGAATGATATGTAAATTCCTGTTATTTATTCAACCCTATTGTCAGTTGCCTAAATCTGACTTCGCTAATCCTAAGAGAGTGCCTAAGAGAAGTGCCTAAGAGAAGTGCCTAAGAGAAGTGCCTAAGACATGCTTCCAGTCCTAACCATCCATGTGAATGATCCTTTTTTACGCTCAATACAAGTCATTCTTTCAATCATTATGCCAAACATTATGTCAATCATTACATTAGTAATTATATCAATCATTATGTCAATCATTATGTCAATCATTATGTCAATCATTATGTGTCATGTGACGTATACTTTCCAGAACATTTTCTTCCCAATCAACTCTCTGAACCTCTCTCTGTCTTGGGCGATGCAGTTTGCATTTTCCAACGATGTATTCATGTTATCTTTAATGTCATCATTCCATTGTCTACTTGTCTGACCTTTCTCCTCTTTCCCTGTACTCTGCCCTCCATTATTTGTATTTCTAAACAGTTGTGTCCAATCATTATATTAGTCACTATATCAATCATTATATCAATCTTTATATCAATCTTTATATCAATCTTTATATCAATCATTATATCAATCATTATATCAATCTTTATTCTATAGGCATTTCTTCTTCTTCAGCGTTCATTCTCAAACTCTCGCTTGATCTCTCTTGTAGCAGGACCATGATCCTATTAGATTTCCAGCAGGATGTAGTCCAGATGTGAAAGTATCTGGTTGCGGAATCCTTCACAGGCAGGGTGTTTCACAGTAAGAAGTGAGAACCCTTCACAGATAGCAAGAGATGGACGGCGTGAAATGCAACACATTGAATGTTTTGCTCTTGTGTAAATGTTGGTACTAATACTGAACGGCAGACGGTTTGTTGTACTAATACTGGAAATTACAGACGAGTTGTTCGCACACATGCCAGACAGAAAGATCTGAGACAAGCTAGTACGCTTTAGCTAAAGGCAATATTATTTATCACAAGTCTGCATCTTACGTACTCTAGACACGGGAGGTAGACACGACTAACTACAGAAACAGAAAAACTAGTGTGACGCTGCTATACCACACCTCAGGAAGGACAATGGGATGTTTGAACTGGAATAGACGAGTGTCTACAAACTCACACAGAGTCCGACTGAAATTGTTGCTACGCACAACAACCAGATAATAGAATCGGCAAGACGATTAAGTTACGTAACGCTAGGGGCATAGACTCTTACCAGAGAGGAACATCTAACGTTACGCATGGTTTAATAAACGCATACAGGAGTTTGACAGGTGCTAATGTAGAGGCGAAGTCAGAAGCAGAAGAAGTGCGGACCGAGAAGAGATGATATGTGGGGAGTAAGAATAAGGGTGGGGTTGAGGACCTCACCGGAGCACACAAAAAGAGGGTGAAGCAGTGCTAGAGACAGCAGTCCCCAGCTTAGAGGGCAGTCTCTATCAGGCTTGTCTCGGACAGTCAGTACTTGTCTCCCAGGAGAGGCAAGTCCTAGTTAGTCTCGCAACAGTCAGAGTTTTCGGTCTCCCAGGAGAGGCGAAGAGTCAGGGTCAGATAGTCAGTCGGTGTATAATCTCTAAGACTTAGCTTATAACCCGAGTGAAACAATTCCTGGATGTGTTAGCGTAATTTGTAATCGGCGATTATTATATTATTGTCCAGTTGCAGACAATTTAGGATTAGCCTGCAGAGTTGAGGACGGACTCGAATAAGACTAGATTGGGACTTGTGCCTTGTGTTTATTTGCCTCTCTTATGAGTATGATGCTATTAATTGATTTATATCAACTTGTGTAAATAAACCTCATATTCTTGTGAAGGAGTGCTTTGGTTAACTGATTGATGTCGAGCAGTATTACACAGATTTAGACCTGGTCACAGCACCAGTATTCCAGTAAGTCCTAAAAGACATTTTCTTCCGTCACAAATTATTGTGACGCTGCAGATCTTCTTTCTGCCACACTAGTCTGTCCAGGACAGACAGTCAACTATATGTTTTCGGTAACAAGTTGTTTCTGTCACACATAAGTGCAGACTATTTTACTGTTACACAGAGAATGGAAATGCGTTGTGTCGCCGTTTTATTTGCGTCAATGTCCCGACACATCCATCTTCGGTGGACTATAGGAGTTTGATAACAAACGCTGAAAGAAGATAAAATTAGTTTTTTCTGAGTTGGGGGAGAGGGCAGTGTATATAGTACTTCTAGATAAGTATGGTGGGTCCTAAAAATGGCTTGTCTGGTCGATGTTGACTCGTGGGTCCATCACAACCTTACAGTTACTTCCAAGAAGTTAGAATCTTGTATACAATATCCCTACAAATTTGGAATTATTTAATACCACATCATGTTGCATGAGCTGGATAGGGATGATGATGAAATAATCCTTTCAGATGTGAGCAGGAAGCTCTTGACACATGATGATGATGAAATAATCCCTTCAGATGTGAGCAGGAAGCTCTTGACACATGATGATGATTAAATAATCCTTTCAGATGTGAGCAGGTAGCTCTTGACACATGATGATTAAATAATCCCTTCAGATGTGTTTTGGGTGGACAGTGATTTTTTGACATAGTTAAACAGGGAGAGGGGGGGGGGTGTGAAGTCTTTCTTTATTCTTGACAGTTGTTGACAAGGGTAACTTGACAGCTGTTGACAAGGGTAACTTGGCAGTTGTTGTCAAGGGTAACTTAACAGCTGTTGACAAGGATAACTTGACAGTTGTTGACAAGTTGGCAGCGGAGGGGGTGTGAAGTCTTTCTGAATTCTTGACAGTTGTTGACAGGAGTAACTTGACAGTTGTTGACAAGGGTAACTTGACAGGTGTTGACAAGGGTAACTTGACAGTTGTTGAGAAGGCAGGGGAGGGGTTTGAAGTCTTTCTGAATTCTTGACAGTTGTTGACAAGGGTAACTTGACAGTTGTTGACAAGGGTAACTTGACAGTTGTTGACAAGGGTAACTTGACAGTTGTTGACAAGGGTAACTTGACAGCTGTTGAAAGTTGGGCTTGGGTAACTAATTGGCAAATAATTGTTGACGTAAATTCTCGACAGCCTTTTTCTTTTCCATCGTCGTCTTGGGTGATCCTTACCTCTGCTACCAGCTGCCATACCTTCCATTGATTCAATTGTTATTTCAATTAAGATAATTAGCCAACCATTTATTTCTACACTTCTGCTCACGAAGTTGTCATCACAGAGTTGGATGACATTGGGTTTTTGTGGTTAAGTCTGCATGTTTCTCTTAATACCAGATACGCCATTTTTATAACGGCGCTATTAATATGTCTCTTATGGAATGCTACCTGATTTATTTATTTATTTATTTATTTAATTAATTAATTAATTAATTATTAATTAATAAATTAATTAATTTATTTATTTTTGCAACTGTCGTGCATATCCTTCGTATAATACTTCCCACAGTTTTGTCACACAAAAGATCGACCGTTCATTGATCCGAACTTTCATTGGCTGCATCCTAAAGTATACACAAACTAACTAATGAAAAGCTCGGATCAGTCGAAGTTAGCAGGACAAACCAAGCGTAGGATGTGGTTTATGGAGATGAATCACATAACCAAAGTTCGTTGCTAAATATATACTGCGGTTATTTCGGTACCTAAAAATAGCATATCTATTCTTGGTACAAAGAAGTCTCTCTGTTGTTTTTTAAGTGTGACATAAAAGTTGAGGTTAAACTGTGGTCTCAGTTGACTTGGTATCAAGGACATCTGCACTTGGTTCTTGTTGTAAATACAGGTCACACAGTTCGTCAACATCAGTTGTTAATTGGCTGCAACAAGCATCTATCTTCTTTTCTTAGTCTATCATTTTCGTGTTACCTCCGTGTTTCCTTATTTGCATGTCAATATAAAAGGAAAAAAAGAAGTAATATCTATAGGAACAACCACGTAACAAACATCTGGAAATAAAAACTACAATAAGTAAATATAGCAACTACGACTGTTCAACTTCAATGTGATATCCGTATTAACATATGGTTGCGAAAGTTGGAAAATAGCAAAAGCACTGGAGAAGAAATTAAATTCATTTGAAAATAAATGTCTTAGAGAACTCTTAAAGAGGGAAGAATTCAAGTCAAACAAGCAAGTAAGAGAAGACACCAAACAGTAATATGTTTCTGCAACAAGAAGAAAACGTCCGGCTTATATCGGGTCTATACTTCGACTGAATTAAAACAGACAGCCACTACAAGAATTAAAATTAGTACCAGATGGAAAAAGAAAAAGAGAAAGACCAAGAGTGACTCTTTGCCGAACAACTATCAAAGAGGGTATGACTAGGGGTCTCTCGACAACTAGCACGAGTTACACACAATATCATCACACAGCTCGAACTGTTGAATTCTGGTTTCTGCCATATGTACCGTATTCGGCGTTGGTGGAGAATAGGTAAAATGTCTATAAACAGAGAACTAAATACATCAAACATAAAGAAAATATCTATAAACAGAGAACTAAATACATCAAACATAAAGAAAATATCTATAAACAGAGAACTAAATACATCAAACATAAAGAAAATATCTATAAACAGAGAACTAAATACATCAAACATAAAGAAAATATCTATAAACAGAGAACTAAATACATCAAACATAAAGAAAATATCTATAAACAGAGAACATCAAACAAAAAGAAAATACTGAAACAAGTGGAGGAATTTAAATATATTGGGATAATTTGTACAGACAACGGAAGAATGAACAGAGAACGCGAGACAAGAATTCAAATAGGCTTCTATCAACGTAAATTTTGAAGTTACACCAGTTTTTAAACATAAATCTATTCCAATGGACACTAAAAGGCAAATCATAAATTCAATCTTCATGCCAAAACATTTTGTTATCAATAGCAGACGTGGATACTAAGTACAGAACTAGAGAGAAAGCTTACTACGTGTAAAATGAGATGTTTAAAAAAACAGCAAACATAACAAGAAGAGATTATGTAAGGAATGAAGACATTACAAAAACTGTTGGAACGACGTGTGCGGTCAAATGTATTGAAAAACAAAGACAACCATATTATTTACTTCCGTGTTATCAGCAATCAGTTAGTTAATCTCCAGGATCAACTTTAGGGTTTTTTTTTTTAATTGACCCAATCTCTATATTTCCTGCCAGAAGGAATTATAGCATTGTGAAAGTTGTCAATGTCTCTTCCAAGTGAGAACATCCTTCTCCTGTTAGCAATGTAAATTGGCATTGTGAATGTTTGTCTTTTCAGACTGTACCACCCGCGTTAGTATTCTGTGTTTCCTAAGAAATCTATCGTTCACTTCGAAACATCGATTTGTGTTTTGTTGTGTGTGTTGAAAAAGATTTGAATGTCAACAGAAGTAAACAGGTTTTCCGCACTTGACCAACCACATCCTCATAAAAAGATGTGCTCTCATCAAGACCCTCAGCCTGGGCCAATAGGTCTTATTGTAAACATAAATAACATAGAGACAGAACAATGTTGCTTCAAAAATATCTTATACAAGTAAATTCAAGTAGGAAGCATGAGGATAAATGAAAATAATTCTTACAACTGACGGTAATTGAACCAGGTCTGTTCTAGCAGCACTAAATCGCCTTGCAACATTGTTCTGTCTCTTTATTTATGTTTATAAGAAGACCTATTGGCCCTTGTGTACGAATATGCATGTTCTGTATTTGTGTTCCTAAGGATACTTTAATACTTGTACGGGATGTTCGGTAATGTTGTAATAGTCCTTATTTCGACTGGTCTGTTCTCAGTGACTTGAGTGCACAGGCTGAGGGTCTTGACGAGACCACATCTTTTAATGAGGATGTGGTTGACCAAATGCGGTAAACGTGTTTACTTGTGTTGCAATGCGATTCGGTGGTGCTAGAGCAGATCTGGTTCAATTCCCGTCAGTTGTAAGAATTATTTTCATTTATCCTCATGCTTCCTATTTGAATTTACTTGAATGTCAAGATAAAAGACTGACGGAGAAATGAAAATATTAGGAAAGAAATAAAGACCATCTGAAGTCATCGAGAGACAGCAAACCAGATGGTTTGGTCACATCGTGAGAATGAAACCAGACATACCTGTATACAACAGTAGAAGACCGGGATACAAGGCACGAGGAAGGCCAATAACTAGAAAGGTGGAGATAATCAAAGAAATCTTAAGACAGCTCCAACACCCCCCCCCCTCCTTCGGATGTTTAACGGCCCAAGTGGTAATGAGAATAGATAGAACATATGTGGTTACCAGTGATTAGTACAGACTTCATTACCCTGTTCCTAGTTTCACCTATAACATTTATATGTGCTTTGACCTGGTCGAGCGCACGACAAGATTATAGTAACAAAAACAATTCCTTCTTTCTCCCCGTTCTTAAACTCTTGATCATTAGTGCGATGTAGTCCAGAGAACGGCTAAACGAGCGTCACAACAGCTTGCATACAATCTAAGAAACGATCTAGAATCGTGACTCCTTACACAAACGGGAAATAGCATGCACGTGATGTTTTCGGAATATATGGATCCATCTCTTGTCAATCTGAACCAGTTGTTGATTACGGAGAGCCTATTATATATATTGATTAATGGCTCAGAAATATTGACAACGAACAAATAACTAGAAAACTGAATTGATGCCTTACGGATGTGTTATATGTTCGTTCGTCCATCATAAGTGATGATGACCATTTGTTACATCCACTTTTGAAAATTCACTTAGAGTTATATCCTTGATTATTAGTTAGTAAATGGCTAATGAGCCCTATTCGAGCTGTAAATGTCCTTGGACAGTTCGAACATGACTGTAGACGGATCTTGGTCTATCCGTGACTTTCTAGCTGATCTAGATATAGCCATATAGAAGAATAGGGAGAACTTCATGAAAAGAGAAGAAAGCAAACAAACACGCTCTAGTAACACTTGGTATGAAGAGAAATAAACAAAGTATTTAAGAAAATAGAGATCAAACAAATAAAATATTTTGGACATATTAAAAAACATGACATCTTGTTGAAGACCTTACTTGAAGGTAACGTGGAGAGGAGGCGAGAAAGAGGTAGGTAGAGATACAAATGGGAGATAAACATTACGAGATGGGCAGATTACAGTCTAGCAGGGTGCATCGCCAAAGCACGAAACGGGATGCTGGAGGTCTGTTGCAGCCAAACTGCTTTGCGGAGATGGAACTTAATGATAACGATGATTATTTTCTTCATTTAATTCAATTCGTAATGTAATATAATATTTGAATAATATTTGAATAATTTGTGAATAATATGTGAATAATGTTTAAAATATTATATTACATTCATCATCAAGTGCAGTCTCTACACCAAAGATTGGCTGCAACAGACTTCCAACATCCCCTGTCTCTAGTTTTGATGGTGCATTCATGCCAGACTGTAGCTGTCCATCTTGTTATGTTAATCTCCCACTTGTATCTCTGCCTACCTCTTGTTCGCTTCCCTTCGACTTTACCGGCAAGTAAAGTCTTCAACAAGGTGTCCTGTCTTTAATGTCTACGAACTATTTTATATGCTTGATCTTTATTTCCTTTAATAATTCTTTCTTCATATTAAGTGTTCCTTGAACCTCTTTGTTTTGTTTTCCTCTCTTTCCATGATGTCCTCCCTCTTATTCTATACCTATCTATAAACCCGTAACCCGTGAGTGTTGTAGGGGTACCACATTGAATGTTTCAACACACAGAGTCCTCCAGCGAATTCTATCCTCAACGATGCGGATGAGTGTGGAAATATCTTGTTCTGTCCATTCCTTGATGTCTGTCCATGCCTTTATTTGTCCTTCTCTGCTTCTTCCCCTTCGACAGTTCCCTGCAGTATTGTTTTTGACAAGGAATCATGTCAGCATACATGTCCACACCATGCTAGTTATCGTCGTTTCACTATTGATAGCAGGGGTTCTTGTGCACCTGCACACATTTCTATTTCATTTCTTACGTACACAGTGGTCGTATGTTCCCTATAGGAAATTTGTAGAATTCGTCTGCAACATTTGTACCCGAAAGCCTGTAATCGTCTGTCCATGTCCGCAGTGAGTGTCCAACTCTCACAACCATACAACACAACAGAAAGCACCAGCGACTTACACAGTTTGACTGTCACTCCAACACTGATGTTGCTTTTCCAAATCACCGTTAGCCTTGACAAGGACGCTAAAGCCATCTCCAGCCTTATTTTTAATTCTGCATTGAATTTTCCATCGATGCTTATGCTAGATCCGAAGTATTTGAAAGTATTCACTTCCTCCAGCTTGTGTCCATTCATCATGATGTTGGTGTGTTCTTCTGTGTCTCTGCTGTTAACCAAGATCTTGCTCTTTTCTGTGTTGATATCCATTCCGTATTTGCTGGTAACTTCTTCCAACCTTGCTGCTAACTCTTGTAATTCTTTTTCTGACCCAGCTATAAAATCAATATCATTAGCGATATGTTTTTATTTAGTTTGCTATGTTTGCCCTGTCATGTCATTTCATGTGCTTCTTTCTTCATCTTTTGCATTTGCATTCGTTCGTCGCACAATTTCAGGATGTCCTCTGTTTCCCAAGGTTTGTGTGTTTTCTTCTTGTCTCTAATGTTTCTGTTGCTGATTCTACTAAAGTTTCTTTCATGACTCCTGTGTGAGAGTTAACATCTTCATTTACAAGGTTTAGAACTCAGTTTTACTCCTACTCTTGCTTCAAATATGTCTGCTATTTCTGAATCTGTCCATTTTTCTAGATTAAATCTTAATCGTGTGCATTTCATTCCTCTATATATCCATATCTCAAAGCCATCAATTATGTCTTCTAACTGTTTGTTTATTGTCCATGTTTCTGAGACATACATTAATATAGAATAGATGTAGCATTTTATAATTTTAATTTCTAACTTGTTTGTATTTTGTTTACATGTTACTATTTTCCTCATTCCTGGGTTTATTCCACAGTTGAAGCGAAAATATTTTTCAGATCGCAACAGCTCCCGGGTCAAACCAGCCTTAAATTGGAATGGGTACCGCATTAATCCGGGAAGTAAAGACTGCGAGGAAGAGGAGATGGCTACCTCCCTCATTTGCAGAGCCACTGAAATGTGAGATCGTTAACATCTCACACCCCTACAGCATTAATAAATGCTATGGGTCACTTTACTTTACTTTTACTATTTTCTTCATGTCATTGAAGGTCACTTTAGCCATTCCTATTCTCCTTTTAACTTCATTTCACATCTGTCGTCATTTGTGACTGTGTGTCCAAGATATTGATAATGTTCTACATGTAATTTCTCTCCATGTATGTTTATGTTTATCACCTGTTGTGTGACTTTTTGGTTTTATTTTATGTTTATATCCAGTCCATATTCTTTACTTCATTCATCGATTTGATCTAGTAGTCTTTGTTGTTCATGTTCATTTTCTTATAAAACAACAGTGTCCTCTGCATATCTCATGTTGTTTATTATGTTCACACTGATCTAAAGTCTTGGCCTTACTTCTATTTGTTTAAAGATATTCTCTGTGCAGATATTAAATATACTGGGTGATAAAATGCATCTTTGTCTTACCAGTTTCTAATTTCTATTTTCTAGCCATTGTTTTTTCGCTGTTCTGCATGTGTTGCGGTTCTCATTGTCTATAAGTGATTAGTTTAGGGTATTTTAGTTTCTTTCTGACATTTTCTCTCATATTTCATCTGTCATCCAAGTTGTGTGCTATTGCCTTTTCTTATTGATAAATTTTCATTTGATGTTTAAACACGTTTCCTTAGGCTGTCCCATTTGTTGTCTATTTTCTTTTCTGAATTTACCCTTCTGTATTGTTCCATGCATTCTATCATTAGATGTTCATATCTATTCCTTATATCTTCAAGATGCAAGTTGCTGGAACATATTAATCAAGGTATTTTAGTTGTAAAGATAAAAAAGACAACAAAAACTTCAATGATTACCAGATACGATATAACGTCAATACCGAAAGAATACATCGAAATTCAAAACAAATTCGAAAAATTACTAGAATTACAAGAAGAATACTCTCCAAATGAACTTGAAAACAAAATAAGTGACATTTTCAATGACTGCAAAAAACATGCCACACAAAAAGAGCAGGAAGAAGAAAGAGTATGTATCAGAAGAAACTATGAGTATTATCCAAGAAAGAAGACACGTTAAAAATAGTTGTAAAAACATAACAAATTATATAATCCTGTCAAGAGATATACAAAGAAGAATTAGATAAGACAAGCAAATCTACATAAACAAAACATGCCTGGAAATAGAAGGGCAGAAACGCCAAGGTAACAGTAAAACGATGTTCGAAAATGTACGACACCTAAGAGACAACAAACCTCAACCATCATTAAAAGTGCTGAAAGATAAACAAGGAAACATACAAACAGAAGGGAAGCATATCTTACATAGATGGAAGGAATACTGCAGTGAGATGTATAATGACCCAAGAAAAACCAAAAACAGAACAATAAACGAATATGAAAAGGAGCCAGAACCCACAAAGGAAGAAGTAAGATACGCAATAGAAAGTTTAAAGAAAGGTAAAGCCCCAGGCAATGATGGCTTAACAACTGAAATGATACACGCAGGCGGCGAGGCCGGAATCAAGATTTACCACAAACTCTGCTGCAAAATATGGGAAAGCGGTACATGACCGGATGAATGGAAAAAATCATTATATATACCCCTCCCAAAAAAAGGCGAACTTCAGATTTGCTCTAACTACCGAACTATAGCCCTTGTAAAATAATGTTAAACATCATAATGCAAAGAATCAAACATAAATTAGAGATGGAGATAAATGAAACACAGGCTGGTTTCAGATCGGGCAGAGGAACAAGAGATCACATTCCTAACATGAGAGTGATCATAGAAAAGTGTAGGGAATTTTCAACTGACCTGCACATGTGTTTCATAGATTACTCAAAAGCGTTCGACTGCGTCCAACACCAGCAACTATGGGAGATAAGGAACAGCATGGGTTTCCCAAGACATCTGATTCATCTAATAGAGGAACTTTACCAAGATCAAAAGGCTGCAGTGAAGTTAGAGGACGATCTCTCAGAGTGGTTTGAGGTACAGAGTGGAGTACGGCAAGGATGCACACTCTCCCCATACCTGTTCAACATCTACACTGAAAGTATAATGAGGAACGTGAGAGAAGACATACACAACACTGACTACCACGCTTTAAACATAGGTGGATTCCTAATCCCGGAACTACGCTACGCAGACGACACAGTACTTCTTTCAAACGATATAAAGGGATTGGAACAACTAATCAAGAACACAAAGAAATATAGCGAAGCACAAAATTTGTATTTAAACACGCAGAAAACAAAAATCATGTCAAAAGATATAACAACACAACAACCAAAAATCAGAATAGACAATACCGAGATAGAATGTGTGGATAAATTTGAATACTTAGGAGCAAACATCAACGGTGCAGGAGACTGCATGGCAGAAATAAGGAAGAGATTGGCAATGGCATATTGCAAAATAACACGGCTGAAAAACATGGAAAAACAACAAAATAGAAACGAAAGTGCTAATGTTACGAACTTTTATTTTTCCGGTTGCAACATACGGCTGTGAAACATGGACTCTAAGTAAAACAGCGGCAAAGAAGATCAACGCCTTCGAGCTGAAATGCTACAGAAAGATACTTAGAATATCATGGAAGGATAAAATCAGAAACTCAGATATTATAAACACACTGAATATTCCAGAGTGTTGGTTACTAAACACAATAACAAAAAGAAAACTACGCCTGTTTGGTCATATAAAGAGACATAACTGTTTAGAAAGACAAATAATGGAGGGAAGAGTACCTGGGAGAGGAGAAGGGGCAGACCAAGAAGACGATGGACTGACGACATTAAAGATAACATGAATACATCGCTAGAAAATGCAAGCCACATCGCCCAAGACAGAGAGAGGTTCAGAGAGTTCATTGGAAAGACAACGTTTTGGAAGGAATACGTCACATGACACATTTTAGTTGTAGGCATAGGCCCCCTATATCTTGTTGCTTTAGTGATTTTAGTGCGTATGTCACATAATGTGACATACTATGTGTCTATCTGTGAATATTCAGATATTGATTTCTTTTATGTTTTATCTTTTTAAGTTTGACATGTATTTTGCACAATACCGGGTTATGGTCAGAGTTGATATCAGCTCTTGGATATGTTTTACTAATTTTAATATTTTCGACACAATTTCTAAATCTGTTGTTGATCATAATACTATTATATTGAATTACGAATTGAATTACGCGAAATAAATGTGTGTGGCTGTGATGGCCGAGTGGTTAAGGCGTTGGACTTGAAATCCAATGGGATCTTCCCGCGCAGGTTCGAACCCTGCTCGCAGCGATGTTTTTTTTTTAAAGATAAAATGTGGCCTAGTCGTTAAAACAGTAACCTCGTAAGGTATTTTTGTCTTAGTATTTTAAATAGTAAATAGTACATAGGAATAACACACGTTTCACAGTTCTCTGTTAAAGTTCAGCAGTGTGCACCACCACGGCACGAGACATTGGAGGTCCGTTGATGATAATCATATTCATACACTGGACATGTCCACAGGTTCTCAGATCTGTTTCAGTAAATTTCTCAGGGTGTAACGGCTGATGGTTCCGGTTCTATGTTGGTTCACTGTTATGTTTTGAAATCTTTGATGGGTGTTCCCTACGGGCCACGCATATCCTCACTCCCAAATTGCGTATTATTGTTGTTAGGTGTTCCATACGGGCCACGCCTATCCTCACTCCCAAATCGCGCATTCTCCATATTGACGTATGCTCATGTATCCCATCTACTTATCCAGCTCACTAACATCAGTATGTGTGCTAGGTTCATAGGATGACCATCTTTTATTGAGATGAGTCTAGCTAATTTGACGGCACGTTTTTTTCCTTCTACACCCGCATGTCCCTTGGCAATATACGAGTGATTTTCCGCAGTAAAGTCCACATTTTAGTTCTCTCTTTCCAATGACTCCACATATCTCCTACGTATATCACCTTCTTTAACCAATGACTCCACCCATCTCCTTCGTACATCACCTTCTTTGACCAATGACTCCACCCATCTCCTTCGTACATCACCTTCTTTGACCAATGACTCCACCCATCTCCTTCGTACATCACCTTCTTTGACCAATGACTCCACCCATCTCCTTCGTACATCACCTTCTTTGACCAATGACTCCACCCATCTCCTTTATTACCTCACCTTCTTTGACCAATGACTCCACCCATCTCCTTCGTACATCACATTCTTTGACCAATGACTCCACCCATCTCCTTCGTACTTCACCTTCTTTGACTAACAATATCTTGACTTTGATTCAGAAAGACGTTTACGGTAGGTAATTGTTTAATGGCAAAGATTAAAGTTCGTCCCAGCTTGTAGTCTTGAGATTTAGTAGGTTTGCTATGTTGGTTAAACAGGCCCAGCAATTCAAATTTGGGAGTCGTTGAGGTGTAATATTAAGAGATAAATACTAAATAAAGTATACAGGTTACTGTAGATACCTAACTATATTGGAGGATGTGCTACCTGGTACGGAATGGAGTCGTGCGCCCTTAAATTGTCCGATAGCCTTCAAAGTAATAATAACACTCAGTAGAGAATGCTGGGAATGGTGTCCGATAGTGGTGGAGTCGGAGGTACTCGCTCTAATCGGTGAAAATTCCAGGGAAGGTGATATGATTGTATATACAGATGGGTCGATTGAAAGACACATCAGAAGTGCCTGGGCCTTCGCGGCTCAAAGGTGGGGAGAAACCATCAGAGAGGACAGTGGTGCTTTCGCTCAGACGACAAGCAGCATGATAATGGAGGTTTTGGCAGTAACCAAAGCTTTGCAATGGGCCTACTCGGAGACTATCTGCGAGCATGCTTGCATACTCAGTGACTCGATGAGCATGATTGTGAAAGCTCAGGCGGGATAAATTCGGGAACAGTGGCTGGATGCAGTGAAGAATTCATGTATGCGTAAAGTGACTTTCAGTTTTGTGCCGGGACATGCGGGAGTCTGGGGTAATGAGAGAGTAGATAGGTTGGCCGCACACGCTGCTACTACGGCTGTTGGTTAGTTAGTTAGTTAGTTAGTTAGTCGTCGGATCATCATCACTGCAAACTGGACACATCCATAGTTGCTCCGATCTCTCCCTGAGTGTATCCGCCATCACACTTCTGCTGACAGTACCGGTCCTATGCTGGTTGACCATCATTCTTCTGCGCCCTCCAAAATGTTCACCTCTAGCAACACCGCATCTCAATCCCTGATCTTTAATCCTAGCCATTGAAAAGGAATCATCATCCACATTCGTCTCACTCTCGCGTGTTATATCTCTTAAGGAGTTCAAAACGTCAGCGCGATCCATTGCCCCATCGCCCTTTGCCACAATCGCACACGATGCCAGTTGATCCGCTCTTTCATTGCCTCGAACGCCCACATGTCCCGGCACGAAAATAAATGTAACCGCCTTCAAGCTCGCATTTCTCAAGGCCTCAATCCACTGTTCGCGAACGAGACCCACTTGTACCTTCTTAATCATACTCATAGAGTCACTCAAGATGCAGACCTGCGTTACTTTCTGTGTGCGTAGCCACTCAAATGCCTTGGTCACCGCCATAGTCTCCATGGTCATACTACTCGTAGTGACCGCAAAGGCACCACTTTCCTCCTTGATCGTTTTACCTGCGCACTGAGCTGTAAAGGCCCAAGCACTGCGAACATGCCTAATTACAGATCCATCAGTGTATATAATCACATCCCCCTCTTTGGTATTCTCACTGATTAAAGCCTGCACTTCTTTCTCCACAGCTGTGGGACACCATTCTCTGCATTCCCTGCTAAGTGATATTACTACTCTCAAACAAGTTTCGAAATCTGTGGGTAGACCTATCCATTCCGCACCAACTGCCACATCCTGTAATCGGCACACGCTTTGTATTACATCTTCAGCACGTCCCATCCACGACCTTCCTCTCTTGAGTCTGCTGCCTTTAACTTTCTGTATTTCGGAATGCAACGGGTGTTCCTTATCTGCATGTATTTGAAGGTACGCCCGTGCCCGGCAATACTGTAATCTATGCTCAGCTATTGGGCAGTCAAGTAGGTATCGCATAGCTCTTGTCGATGTGTCTCTTGTGCATCCCAGAATGATACGCATTGCTAAATTCTGGACTCTATCCAGTCTTTCGATCTGAGTTTGGCTAAGAGTCAGAATTGCCAGTGCATATTCCACCACAGCCACTACCAAACCCTGGTACAAAAGAAATAACAATCTTTGCTCACATTGCGCAGCAGCCATAACCTTCATTGCTGCTAAGCCTTTGCCTGCCCTTATGATAATGTGGTCAACATGTTCCCTGAAACTCAGGCTTCTGTCAAAAAAACACACCCAGATATCTCATTGTGCTAGTTCTTTCTAAACTTTTCCCGGACAACGAAACTTGTGGCATGGGTGTCTTTACCATGTGATTGTTCAAGGAAAACCACGTCACGAATGCCTTAGACGGATTAACCACTGCTCCCGTATCTCGACACCAATTTGTCAGTCTGTCCAGCTCCTTCTGTAGTTCCACGACGCACTCTTCTCGATTACTGCCCTGTCTATACATCAGGATATCATCGGCATATGACATCGTTCTGCCAACACCTGTGATTTGATTGCCAGCGATATGTACTGTGTATACATTGAAAAGTACAGGAGATAGAGGCGATCCCTGTGGCAGGCCAGGGCTAATAACCGTTGGTGTAGATATCCAGTTACCACACTTAAGAACTACAACCCTGTGCATCAGGGCGGCGCCAACCCAACGCACGACAAAAGGATTAACTGCAAGATTTAACAGCTGGTGCATCAAGATATCCAAGGACACCCTATTGTACGCATCCTCAAGGTCTATTGCGACCGCACATGTCTCCATGCGCGAATCGAACCACTCAAAAACATCCTGCGCAAATATGGCTGCATTTTGCCATGTCTTCTTTCCTGGACGATATCCTCCTAACAATGTTGGTAAACACTTATTTCTTTCAAGATAACACGATACCTTCCGGGCCACAATTTTTTCCACAAGCTTGCCAATCGTATTCTGCATAGTTATTATTCTGTAGCCATGTATCCTGGTGTGGTCCTTCCCAGGTTTGTGTAGTGGAACTAAATAGCTTAGCAACCAGTCTTCTTTCACTGTGCCCTTTAGAAGGCTATTATTGAACATGTCCGCCAACTCTCCCAACTCCTTATCCGTTCTTCGACTAATGTCATCGTATCTAATGCCATCTGGCCCTGGTGCTGTATTTTTTGTACTTTTCAGTGCCTTCCTGATTTCTTCAACTGTGATTAGCATATGGTTTTCCATGCTCAAGTTCTTACACGTGTCTGTGAGCGTTTTCCTGATTTCTTGATATGCCTCCACATTTCTCTGACCAATTTGTGCGGTGTAGTGTGCCAGCAATGCCGCACCTTTTGTCTCGTCCGTCTTCTGCCAGACGGTATCGTCGCTATGGAAATCGACAATAGTCACGCGTCTTGTGAGACCATTCATGGATTTGTGTAACCGCCAGAACAATTTTAGTGACTTTTCGCGTGTTATCTCTTTGCAAAATTCGTCCCATTTTGACGCCTTTGCTGACTTTGCAATATCTTTGAATGTTTGGACTAAGATATATTTCTTCCGTTTCCATTGTGCGACCTCCATGGGCTGAGCCGCAACACGTGTCCGTGCCCTTTGCCATAGTGATACTGCTTTCCGTTTCTCGCTCCATGTCCTTTGAACCTCTTCGTTCCACCAGGAGGGCCTATCCCACACCAGATTTCCCACTACTTGAGCCTTACGTTTGTCTTACGGCTGTTGGTGGAGCGATGGATCGAGCACACATTTTGAACACCCTACGGGAAAACGCACGAACAAATGACTGTATAAGTGACGATGACTCTTGTTCCATGACTAAAATAAAGGAATGTGGTTTGAAATGTGGTGTCGCTAGAATGGAGCGGTTTTGTGGGCAAGAAAGAATGATGGTCAATCAACTGTGTACTGGGACCGTCAGTCAACGTGTAATGGCAGCTACACTCAAGGAGAGATCTGAACACATATGGACTTGTCCGGAGTGCAATGACGATGATCCATCGACTAACTAACTAACCTAACTATATATATTGTCTATTGTCTTTCCCCAGGTGGTTTGTGATCCACTCTTGCAGTTAAGCGTAGCGGTGATTGGGGCTCGAGCTTGCGTTCCAAATCCAGATGTGTAGCCTCGACTGTGCTATGACCGTGTCTGTTCAGGATGTCCCTGACGTTTTCTATCCATCTTTTCCGTGGTATTCCTCTAGCTTTGTACCCTGATCTCATTTGGTTATATGCTTGTACGGACAACTTTTCGTGATGCATTCTAATAATGTGGCCAAACCACTTGGCCTATTTTATATATATATATATATATATATATATATATATATATATATATATATATATATATATATATATATATATATATATATATATATATATATATATATATATATATATATATATATATATATATATATATATAAAATAATATAAAATAAGGAAAAAATATAGAACAAAAACAATTATCAATGTGTAGGTCCTAATGGAACTTATATCAAGAAACAAATAACTATAGAGAAACCCAAACGTAAAAAAATATATCTAAGATGACTGGACAATGGGTTTCCTCACCACAATTATTGTGTATATAAAATATATGAAGATTTAAAATATATCAATTAATACAGCAGAAATTATAACCAGTTAGGTTATATCTGTAGAATCCTAACAAATAAAAGAAATACATAACATTAATCCTGTATCTTGTAATTTCAACAACAAAAATTTAAACTTAAAAAAAATTTCGCTGCGAGCAGGGTTCGAACCTGCGCGGGAAGATCCCATTGGATTTCAAGTCCAACGCCTTAACCACTCGGCCATCACAGCCATGAGTTCTGTGCTCTGCAGATTTTTATATACGGAGAATAAAAACTTCGACCTTTTCTTTACGAACAATTCATTTTTATATCTTAATTTAATTACATTAGTTTCACTTCACATGTTATATATTCAATATTTGTCACAAATATTTTGTCAATTTCAAACAGTAATACAACTGTATCGGTATCGACATGACGGGTTTTATTCTATTTCATCGACAATGGTTTTTATTCTGTTTATCGACACGACTGTTTATATTTGTTTAGAATAATAGAATTCAAGACAGTGTTAACAACGATCATCATCATGTGCCGTCTCAGCAACAAAGGTTAACTTCAACCGACCTCCAACATTTCCTGTCTCTTGCCTTGGTGGCACACTCTGCTAAACTGCAATCTGTCCATCCCGTGATTTTTCTCTCCAACTTGTATCTAGATGCGTCTCTTGCTCGAGGCCCCCCCCCCCCCCCCAACTTAAGGTATTGAACAAATCTTTTATGTTCACAATATTTTATTTGTTTGATCATTATTTTCTTTAACAGTTTTGTTTTCATTCAAAGTGGCTGTGTGTTAGAACCTGTTTGTTCGTTGTCTTATCTTTCAATTAAGTTCTCCCTATTCTTCTATATATCCACATCTCAAAGACATCAATTCTGTCTGCTAATTGTTTGTTCTTTGTTCACGTTTCTTAGTCATACATTAATATAGAATAGACCATAGATGTGGCATTTTATTATTCTCATTTTAGTAAGAAATTTGTTAAAATGTTGATATTTTCCTTATTTCACTGAAAAGTACTTTTAGCCATTCATATTCTCCTTGTCAACAAATCCGTACATGTGTGTTTCCAGTGGCGATCTACGTATGCGAGTCATGGATAATAAATATAACTGTATAAAAGATAATAACTGCTTTGTATTAAAATGCTATAGGAGAGTCCAGCGAATACCATGCACAGAAAAGAAGTCGAACCAAGAGATGCTAAACAAATTCTTCTTCTTCTGCGTTCGTTCTCGAACTCCTGCAAATTAACAGGATTTAGTCCGGAGAACGAAATGCGTTGTGTCATAGTTTACAGCATTGCTGCGATATCTGCACCTTTCGGTCTGACACATCCGACTTCAGCATGGCTTTGGGTCACTGACCCTATATGGGATGGGACAGCCAACTCCATCCCATAACCTCCTTGGTCGCCTTTTACGACATGCTTGGAAGGTAAACAGTGTTGCTATTCATTGCTTCCATTTCGGGCCCCGGCAACACACGGGCGTTGTTCTTCCATATATGTATTGTTGCTGTTATCCGTCAGTCTTCATGTGTTCTCCCATGCCGTTGTGAATATTCCGCGCAGCCATTTTACTGCAGCATTTTACCACACATTTGTTTAATACATCTGTTGTTATACATCTACCTCAGAAGTTGTATGTACTGGGCTATTCTTCAGTGCATATTCTACTTCTGATAGAATAATGTCAGGTTCTGTTTCATGTTCCCATTTGTGTGTGAATGTCTCTTATGTTCTATGTTGAATAAGGGTTTGCTATCTTTGTCATTTATTATTGTTGTCGGGTGAAATGTGACGTCTCTGGTCCGCATCTTTTGTCCGTATTCTTCCCATGCTTTGACTTTTGCTTGATGTCTTATTGCTTCTCTTTTCTTGATAATCTCTAAGGTGCTATCTGTTCTTTGTTTTTTACCCATATTCGGAAGATTTTATATTTTGTTTATACTGCTGTTTTTATTTGTCTTTGCTCCACCAGTGTGTTCTTTTAGCTCTGTGTTTTCCTCGTTTACTTTTTTCCGCAGTTGTTTGTTTATGTCTCCGTTAGGCAGGTCTTAATCGTATTCCATTCCCGTTCTATGTTCTCTGTGGTTTGTATCTCTTCTTGTTCTCTTTGTTAATTTTCATAAGCATCTTGTGTCGCAGGTACATTGGTTTCTCAATATTATTATACGCTCGTACATCCACAATCTATAAGCAAATACTCCATCATAATTTTAGCAGCACCACAGTGGATGCATCATTATACAGAGTCCTCCATCGATTTATATCTTCATCGATGCCGAGGAGTGAGGAAAAATCCAGTCATTGATCTTGTCTGTACATGCTTTCCATAACCCTCTGCTATTTCCACTCACAACTGTTCGCGGTAGTATCGTTTTTGACAAGGAATCTTGCTGGCACACATGTCCAAACCATGCAAGTTTTATTGTTTCACTCTTGATAGTAATGGTTCTCGTGGACATCCATACATTTCTATTTTATGTCTTACGTATACATTTTATTTTACGTATAGATACGCTCTCTATATGAGATTCGAAAAATTCGTCTGTAATATTTGTATTCGAATGCCTGTAATAGTCTCTCCATATCTGCATTCAGTGTTCAAATCTTACAACGATACAACAATATATCGCACTAATGAATATTGAAATATATTCTAGCAACGATTAAAAACGCATCGTCATGTTTTTACATGAGTCACTGCAAGTGTTGAATTAAAATCAACTGAAATTATCCCCCCCCCTTCCGCACACACACACATTTTTGAACCATATGCTGAATCAAATCTGCATTATTTAAAAAGCAAAAAAAACCTTGGCCGCTACATAAATATTGTTGGACCCTAGCCAGTCTGTTGTTTATGTGGAGTCCTGTAAGAAGGATAGGGTTCATGTCAGAAATTATTTTTTTTGCAAACAAGAGGAGTGAAGTCTGATTCACACAGTGTTTGAGATTATAAAGTCCCGTGAATGAGTTGATGTCTGAGTTGCTGTTTGCAAACGGTTGCACAGATGCATTAGTACAACATAACAATCCTGAGCTATGGTTGCTACACCAGGTTGACCAGATCTGGAGCGATTATAAGTGGAACCTGTCGCCAGCAATCCATGGTGCAGCCTTAATATAGTAGACAGGACACAAAATGTCCGATGTGAAATGGGAACAGCAGCGAAACCATACGGACCGACCGTATTGGTTGAGGATGCCAAAAGCAATTCACAGGAGCGCACAACCAACATAAATGTAGTTTATATAGATCTGGAACGATATGATATAAATTTCTGGTTTCCGCCCCAACTGGACATCAAAGATCAAAATCCATGACCTTCTACCAGCAAAGCCTTCACTACAAATGATGACGTATTACACATTTTGAGAACCTCCATTGTAAATAAATTAAATCAAACAAAAAGATCTACCATAAAAAGAAACGTTAATTAAAATATAGCACGAACAAAGACAAATATTAGGTTGTTACTTGCAGACATTCTATTTTCTTTCACAAACTAGAAATAGCTATTATGTGAGTTGGTGAAATTGTTCTGACCTCGCCCTTGTCCGACCATGCCAGATTTTCTTTGTTTCGTTTGGGAAATTCCAACTTCCTGATTAGATTGATTAATGCGTGCGTGTTTCTTTTAAGAAAAAGTAGGTCAAAGGGGGAAGGGAATGGAAGGCAGTTGTAGAAAATGAGAAGAAAGTCTGCTTTTTGGACACCGCAGAAAGGAGATGGGGATTGAAAAATGGTGGAAGGGGGGTGGGGGGTGATTATTGACAGAGAGAGACAACACATTCTGTTAAATATATAGTTCTATAGTTGTTAGAATAATGGAGAGATCACCGCATATTTGTTAATCTAGTAATTTGTTTTAAATCAATAAATCAATAAATTATTGGTCAATAATACAACTGAAAAATTAATGACAAATTTTGACAACCCCGGTAACCACGTCAACAACTGTTAAGAATTCGGAAACTCTTCCTTAATTATGCCCAAACAATTTCCCCACCACCGTCAAATAATTTGCAAAAAAGTACAAAACAAAATACGTGTTATTTTACACATTAAAAATAGTTTGAAATTCAAAAATATTAAATTGATCCGTAAAACACAAATTTGTCAATGTCAACTTTTGTTTCTTCTTCTGCGTTTGTTCCTAAACTCTTGCAGATTCGCAGGATGTAGTCCAGTGACTATTTCTTGGGCACTGAAACGACATTTATAGTGTCCAAGAAATATAAACCAGTAGTTCCAAATACTTTTGACCATTCATTTATGTTCCAATGTCCAAGAAATATAAACCTGGAACCAGCAACTCCATGTACTTTTGACCATTCATATGTGTTCCAATGTCCAAGAAATATAAACCTGGAACCAGAAACTCCATGTACTTTTGACCATTCATATGTGTTCCAATGTCCAAGAAATATAAACCTGGAACCAGCAACTCCATGTACTTTTGACCATTCATATCCGTGTCAGTCTATCTATTATCTATCCCCAGGTGGATGATGACCAGAATATCCACACTCGCCATAAAGCGTAGGTTTAGTGACTGGGAGGTTTAGCAGTCTATCCAAGCCAATATGTGTCGATTTGTATGTGTTTAATCCATATTTGTTCAGAGTTGTCTTGATATTACTTGGGTAATACTTGGGAGCCGCTGCATGTAGCCAATTTTCCCCGCTAAAACAATATAACTTGGGGGCCGCTGCTTGTAGCTAATTTTAACCCGCTAAACCACTAATATAACTTGGGAGCCGCTGCTTGTAGCCAATTTTCCCAGCTACAACACTAATATTACTTGGGAACCGCTGCTTGTAGCCAATTTTAACCCGCTAAAACGCTAATATAACTTGGGAACCGCTGCTTGTAGCCAATTTTAACCCGCTAAAACGCTAATATAACTTGGGAGCCGCTGCTTGTAGCCAATTTTAACCCGCTAAAACACTAATATAACTTGGGAGCCGCTTCTTGTAACTAATTGTTCCTACTAAAACACTAATCCCTGTTAGTCTCGAGAATGTTTAATTTATTCTCTTGGCCTTGCTCTGTGCCGGCGTGGTAAATGGCGCGTCTTTGATAACCATGGTACCAAGTTCTAATCCTGCGGCAGGCAATTGTGTATACTGACTACTTATAAAGCAATGGCAAACTACTGAACGTATTTATATTGCCTAGAAAATCACTACAGCTAAATAATGATGGGTTTATAGCTACATCCTGAATATGATACGCTATCAAAAACGCTAATGAGTAAACACGATCCTTCATTTCTTGTAGAATCTCATTAAACTGAGGCTATTAACGAATATGACAAGAACGTAGACCACATTTCTGTAACGTAGAATTAAAACACAGACAAACTAGCTAAAAATCAATAGGGATCTGAACAATTTATTATCCGCGAGATGTGCGTGTGAGCATTAAGAGATGTCAGGCCTTTAGGTTCCAGATTTAGTGAGCTCAATGGAATTTCCAGTCGTTCTGACTACGTCATTGGACCTGGGCTGTGACTAAAATACATTTTGTTGTTGATATTTTTGGCCAGGTAATGATTGCATTTGAAGGATATGCGAAAATTGGTGTGGATTACTAAGTATTGAACGAGAAATATTCAGGAGTGGAGTATGCGTGGGGTATGGCAAATTTAACAGGAAGGAGTGGAGAAAATATTTGATGCGGTTCTTTTTTTTAATAAATATTGTAGTATTGATATTTAGGAAATTTTATATGAAATTTCGAGCGTGAGGGGCTGAGTCCTGAGAAGAGAGCGAAGAATAGTGGCATTGTTTACCTTCCATGAATGCTCTAAAGGGCTCTATTTACAATTAGAAAAGGTAGGTCCCGAGGTAGCAACCTGAAGTCGGGCATGAACACTTAATGTACTAAGACGTAGTAACTATTGGGTGTGGTGGCCAATTCCCCCTTCCTTGCTGTGTTTATCTTCCCTAACTCACATGTCGGGTACGCATTTACAGCTGAGTCGACTGGAGGAGTGGTCGTGTCAGGCAAGAAATCACGACCCGGATTTTATTTTGTCCGGACGTGGTTCGAACCATGCACGCGATGTAACCGGTGATAGTAAGTAAGCTCACTATCAACTAGGCTACATCCCTCCTCCATGGTGGGGGTGCAGTACAAGTAGACACCACCACCTGTTTAATTATTTCCCTGTTCTATGTTTGTAAATTTCATGTTCATCGTTTAACTAAATATAAATTTATTTTATGATTTGGGTAGCTGTGTTTTACATAACTAACCCTAACCCCAAATAAATAAATATTTAAATTATTAAATGATGGACATGAAATTTACAAACTAAAACAAGGGAAATAATTAAACATGTGGTGGCGTCTACTTGTACAGTACCGGAGGAGGAGGGCGTGTTACTAAAACAAAAATACAACAAAAGTAAACATTCGTGCAATTTCGTGTTTTTATTCATCCTATTCATGAAAAATGTGATGACGTTTTTGTGAAACATTGCTAAGGGGAAAAGTATTTTTACTTTTGGCTCACCTTTTGTCTAAGTGTCTAGTCTTAGTTCTTAGTACTAAACTCATGTTCTAGTTTGTCTACGGCCTTCATGCCGTGTGAGGCCACTAAGAATGCCATGAAGTGGGAGTTGGCTGTCCAATCACATTGAAGGTCAAGGTACTCAGAAGCAGTGCTGATGTCATATGTGCCGGGGGGGAGGGAGATTGGTGCGTTTTTGCCTCACAGCCAAGCTGCAAATCATGAGATAACGAACTCAGTTTTATGAACTACATCCTGCTAACCAACAGGAGTATGAGAACAGAAACAGAAGTAATGAATAATTTGTTACAATGATTAATTTCTAACTATTTATATTTATCAAGCTGATGGTGTATATGTCCGGTCGAAAGGCGCAGCTATCACAGCCAAACTGTAAACTGGGACACATCGCATTCTATTCTCGGGACTGCATACTGTTAATCTACAGGACAATCTACAGCCCACAAATCTGTATCCTCTGGCCAGACCCGCAATTTCTGCTATTTGCATGTTGGACAGTTCTGAAGTATATGTTCGCGTGTTTCAATTCCTTATCCACATGGACAATCATTTGTGTATGATTGTTGATGATTGAAAGCTCTGATATAACTAAATTGGACTATTTGTCTGCGGTTGAGATGTTGTTTTATTTTTACATTGTCGGTTTGCTAGATCAGTCAATATGTTGTTTTATTTCTACTCTGTCGGTTTGCTAGATCAGTCACGGTGTTGTTTCAGAGTCTCTGAATGGTTAAACAGTGTTGTAATCTATCACATTCAGAAATGAAATCACTTATTGCATTTAGGAAGCACTGAAACACTGAACATAGAGGAACTGTCATAAATGAAATATCCCACATCTTATTTGGTTGGCCATTTCACTGCTAAACATGCTAAAAAAACTTGTCAGCGCTATTCTGACAATTCAATAGTGATAACAAAACACAAAACATTACACGTTTTTGATTGAGAACATTCTCTGAAACTTGACTAATTTGAACGTCAATTTTCAAACTGACTCGACTTTTCAGCTGGAAGAACAATTTCAGACAAAAACAGCATCGACGGAAAAATTGGAATACATGAACCGAATCTCGTAACAATTATACTGTGGACTCATCGGGTTATCTCTCAAAGGTGACGCTATTTGAATTTTCCCGTGATTTTCATTGGTTACTTTGTGTCGCCAGCCAATGAAAATCACCGAAACAGTGATACTAACAAAGTTAAGTGACGCTGCGTAGATCAGTACGTATGACATATAATATAGAGACGGGTTGCTATATGTAATAAACAGTACAAAAATTCTTTTAAAAGGGCTTACTATGCGTAGAAGATTGACTTCATTGTACTCGAGTTACCATATATGTACTCCGTCTCTCGCCGCGAAGAGGCACACCATCTGTCAAGAGTACCCCTTACAGCACGTAATTCCGTAGCCTCAAGTGATATCCTCAAGTATCTCCAACAAGGTTATCTCCTAAACAATACTAGTAACCTGAATAGATAAAACAATGAACATTCAAAAGTCATCAAGTACACACTTCATAATCGTAACTTTTCTCCTGGTCGGTGACTCAAATTGCTTATTTGTAGGGCCTATATTGTATTTTTCGTTGCAAGCAATACACGGTTTAGTAAGTTCAACCTAATTGGAAACTATGCGAAGTACATTCAGTGCAATGATATGTTTAAATATATGGTCACTCCTTTTTGGAAATTTGTATCCCTTTTCTAAATGAACCCACTCGTTTAACTGATTCATAATTTAGGAAAAAAGATACGTTTATTTCCGGAATTCCCGAATTTCGACATCGCATAAGCGACACCGTCGGCGGAGTACTACTGCAAGAGGAAGTCAGGAAGTAAGCCTACATAGATGATGATTTTTCATTCTTTTTTTCTTGATTTTCGTTGGTCACTACTTACACCGTATGTAGCCTGTTAAGACCGACCAACGAAATTCACGAAAATAATCGCAATCATGATGTAGAAAGCCTCGTTTTGATACTTCTCTTTGTCTTTACCACGTGACTCGCCAATAGAATACCTGCGATAAGCATCACAGCAAGCCTCTTTACGTTAATTTATTTAATTATTTCCGTGAATTTCGTTGGTCTGGTATTGACAGACAACACAAAGTATATACGTAATGTCAAACATCACAAAGTATAGGCATATGGGTAATGTCATACATCACAAAGTATACGCAGATGGGCAAAGACCAACAAAAATTACGCGCAAATAATAACTTAACACATGAATCAATAATGTCAGACAACACACACGCAAATAATAACTTAACACATGAATCAATAATGTCAGACAACACACACGCAAATAATAACTTAACAACACATGAATCAATAATGTCAGACAACACACACGCAAATAATAACTTAACACATGAATCAATAATGCCGATAACATATTAATGTCATACAAACATACACGAGATAAAGAACAATTGGAAAAGTGTCATTGACGTCAAAGTCACATGACTCATTGCTTAATTGCTAGCAGCAGTGCTTAAAACCCCACGTTTCATCCTTTGAGTTCGCTCTGAAATCATCGGCACGTTTCTTCCTCATCGTTCATTGTATTAAAATGCGTTGTGTCGCCGTTTTATTTGTAACAATGGCCCGACATATCAGTATTCTGCAGTTCATGTAATTTGAGGTAGAGAGATTGAAGTACGTCGTGGTGCTAGTTTTATAGCAGAGCTGCGTTTTTTTACGCCTTTAAACCCAGCACATCCAATTTCGGTATGGACAGAACTCTGTTCCACTACATGGTTGTGATTATAAATACTATACTGCTGCAATAGAAAGAGGCTGACCAAGTGGTGTAGATTTAAAGAACCACAACGATCCATGACTGGAATGGACCGCCGGGACAAATCTGATATTTCTGAGTAGTCATTACCATAAATTAGAGTATTGGTCCGCAAAATGCACCCTTCAAGCAAGCCAGTAGATTAGAGAGTGGGTTGTGGGTTAACCCTCGTAATGTTGGGTTAACTCTCGTAATATTAGGTTAACCCTTGTAATGTTTGGTTAATATTTGTAATTTTGGTTTAGCTTTCGAAATGTTGGATTATCCCTCGTAATGTTGGGTTAACTTTTGCAATATTAGATTAACTCTCGCAATGTTGGGTTAATATTCGTAATGTTGGGTTAATATTGGGTTAATATTCGTAATGTTGGGTTAGCTCTCCTGACTTCCTAGGAAGAACGAGAAATATTAAAGTGCTAGGAAGCAACGCAAAAAGTGAATCACGCCTTTTCTCTTAACGCCCCCCCCCTTTCCACACATACATACACAGAGAAAACACACAAAAAAAGACTAAAACTCAGAAGAATATGTATATCATTTGTCTTATTTTCACGACCTATACTGGGCTGCGACACTAAGTTACCAGTGTATTTTTTAAATGTCTCTGGAATTATCTCTTGACACTACCAAGTCACGTGATACTCTCAACATATAACGCTTTCCTCTATCGAGAAGGTGTAAGTATTTTCTAGAAAGTCATTTTCGCTCTTCAACGCCGATGAGGCATTTTCGGGAATACAGTGCTTTTGGCCGTTTGGCCCGTATTTTTCATTGGCCAATAGCATACGTCTGGCTCTGTGGCGAAGTGGTACAGAGCGTGTCTGTGACGGTCAAGGTACAAAGTTCGATACCCGTCACAGGTATTTGAGCATCCTGATCGTTCAGAAAGCAATGGCAAACTACTAGACGTATTTATATTGCCTAGAAAATCACTACAGTCAAAAAATGATGGGTTGATGGCTACGTCCTGAATAGGTATACGCTACCAATAGAATATATGGGAATGAAGTGGTCAGCATCATAAATCCCGCCGGCTTGACTGTCCAATAAGATCTGGTACTCATTTCTTTAGGCGGGGTCGACCTAGGAACAATTAGCGTTTAAAAATATTTCGACTTTAATAACTAGAAATTGAAGCTGGGAACAGGAAGCAAGTTCACTAACAACTGAGCTACTGCGTAGAGGCGTGACCAATCACCAAATAAAACCTAACAGCAGAATAAAAATAAAGAAGAATCAACTTTCTTACGTCATATTTTTTATTATTTGTGGGGTTTTCGTTGGTCACTATTTATATACTTTGTGATACGTGCCGATACTGATGGGAATAATCAAAAACATGACACAAAAGATCTAAAACATGACACAAAAGATCTAAAACATGACAAAAGATCTAAAACATGACAAAAGATCTAAAACATGACACAAAAGATCGAAAACATGACACAAAAGACTGTGATTGAATACTGTTGTTATGTCTTTTAATGGCGAACGTCACGGTAGAATGGTGGTGTCTTGTCCTATCCATGTATACCGCTAGGCTTCACGGGGAGCTGAAGTCTTCGTCCCTATATACTTAGCTCCAAGTATTGAATTTAATTGCATTGTTTTATTTCGTTCCGGCTTGCAAAGTTTATAACAATTGGGCTATACATATAAGACATCATGGTAAAGTCATTTCATTGAATCTGTTTTTTTAACCAACGCAAGAGGAAGAGTTGGAAACCCCTTGCAGACAAATTTGTAGCATCCACTTCTGCTGTATTGCTTACTAATACGATATCTTTTTTTAAAATTCCATCTTTTCCTAGAAATCATTGACTCCATTCAAAAATACTTCCTGTTAGAAACATTAATTTTCTAACAAAAACAAGTTGCTCTTTATTGTAAAATCAATTTTCCCAGAATTTGAAAATAGCAAAATTGTATTTGTGTGAACTTTGACAACAGAGATGAGATAATTGTGAAGTTGCACAAGTGTTGTTCGTCCGTCGTAGTCGCCAACAACCATATAGCTCAACTTGGACGACGATGTCTGCGGCTGTGACTAGTGAGACTTATGCATGCCTGAAATGTTCTATCACACTCTGTGCATGTGCGGAGAGTGTCTGTATGATAATGAGCCGCTCTTGTGAATTGCCGTTCTTCTAGCGCGTTTTTGTTGCACAGCATCGTGTCTGAGGTTCTCTGCAGCTGTTGCACCACTCTTGATTCTGTGACTTAAGTCAGATCTGTTGTGCATGGCTGTTGCACCACTTTTGATTCTTAAATTCCAGCCCGCATCTATTTTGTGCAATACTCTCCCATAAATTAATATTTATATTATAATTTCTTGGCACATCTGCCGTTTCGTCCACTGTTGTGACTTTGAAGTGTTAGATAATTTGCGTAAATTTATAGGTTTTGGTAAAAGGGGAGGGTTAAAAGGATTATAATTTGATTATAGATATTTTCAGGAAGGGGCGAAGGGTTAGAATAAGTGTTTAGAATTAATAATTAATTCTCTAATTATGGTGACGACAATGTAAAAAATTCGCTATATATAACACAACGGTGGACGAAACAGCATTTTTACACATTTCTTGAACGACAACATTAAGGACTTACATAAGTAGGAACAAGTACAACCACATACACAAAAGTGAATTGGTCATTCTATCCATCTATACACGCACAACCACACACAAAAGTGAATTCGTCATTCTATCCATCTATACACGCACAACCACACACAAAAGTGAATTGGTCATTCTATCCATTTATGTTCCTTCAATGCCTAATACA
Organism: Meghimatium bilineatum; assembly: GCA_034231615.1. Lineage (NCBI taxonomy): Eukaryota > Metazoa > Mollusca > Gastropoda > Stylommatophora > Philomycidae > Meghimatium > Meghimatium bilineatum. The sequence continues at coordinate 100,416,426 of CM067322.1, read as the reverse complement.
GTGATTAGGGCAGAAACATAGCTCTCCAGTTCCAGCGATATGATGCTACTGTGTGCAATCCTTGCATGTCGTTGAGAAGTGTACAATTCTTGCATATTGTTAACTCTTTGCCTCCGTTCGGTTTTCCTGCTATGCCGATCACGATAGTAAATTAATATTAAAATGTAGATTTGAGTGGCTTTTCTGCATAGTGAGTCTCCAAAATGTAGATATTAGCGGCTGAGTGGACAGAACCATAGTCCTTGTCACCATAGAGAACCTCTTTGATGGTTGTTCTGTGAAGAGTGTCTCTTGGTCTTCGCCATTTTTCTTTTGCAATCTGGCATCTATTGTAATGTCAGTGATGCAGTCTATTTTCATTCATTCTAAGTATCTATGTGACGTTCTCTTTGTAGAACGTTGTCTCATTGCCACTCTGTAAGTGTTCTGTGCAAACTGCCCAGCTTCGTCTGATGTCATGTTCAGAAGGTATTCACATACTAAGTACATGTCCGATACAAGCCCATCGTTTACTTGTTGTTGTTATTGAAACATTATTGCTATTGTGTCTTCTCTTACTTGCTTGTTGGACTGTATTATTTCCACTAATATTGAAGAGTTTTCATGTGGACCGCTAGTTACGTAATATAACTGATGATGACCCATAGTTGCACAGTCTCTGTCAGCTTATTACGAAAAGCTAGAGATTACTTGCTTAACAAAGAAAAACTGAGCACCGGATATTATTTTTAAGTATTCAATCTCAAACTGACTTTGTCTCTTTTAGCAGGGCACTAATCCTACTAGGTTGTAAGTAGAATGTAGTCCAGAGAATGGAAATGTGTTGCTGTTTTATTTGAGCCCAACACACCCGTCTTCAGTGAAACAATGGATGTGCAAACTGGAATCTGATAATAGAAGTAATAAGAGAGCAAAAAGTAAGAAATAATATACAACTGAGACAGTAATGAATATCTACAACAGAAAGATAAAAAAAAAGAAAGATTTACAAGACAGATAAATAATGAAGATTTACAGCACATAGATAAATACGACCAAAGATAGATAAGGAAGATGTACAAAAGAAAGATAAATAAGGCAGATTTCTAACATGAAGATAAAACAAGAAACAGTTACAACATGAAGATAAAACAAGAAACAATGATAACATAAAGGTAACACTAGGAACAATTAGAACATAAAGGTAAAACAAGCAACAGTTACAACATAAAGATAGATAAGGAACAGTTACAATATAAAGATAAAACAAGGAACAGTTAAAACACAAAGATAAAACAAGAAGTTAAAACAAGGAACACTTACAACATAAAGATAAAACAAGGAAGATAAAACAAGGAACACTTACAACACACTGATAAAACAAGGAACACTTACAACATAAAGATAAAACAAGGAAGATAAAACAAGGAACAATTACAACACAAAGATAAAACAAGGAACAATTACAACGTAAAGATAAAACAAGGAACAGTTACAACACAAAGATAAAACAAGGAACAATTACAACGTAAAGATAAAACAAGGAACAGTTACAACACAAAGATAAAACAAGGAACAATTGCAACATAAAGATAAAACATGGGACAATTACAACATAAAGATAAAACAAGGAACAATTACAACATAAAGATAAAACAAGGAACAATTACAACATAAAGATAAAACAAGGAAGATAAAACAAGGAACAATTACAACACAAAGATAAAACAAGGAACAATTACAACATAAAGATAAAACAAGGAACAATTACAACATAAAGATAAAACAAGGAAGATAAAACAAGGAACAATTACAACACAAAGATAAAACATGGGACAATTACAACATAAAGATAAAACAAGGAACAATTACAACGTAAAGATAAAACAAGGAACAGTTACAACACAAAGATAAAACAAGGAACAATTACAACATAAAGATAAAACAAGGAACAATTACAACATAAAGATAAAACAAGGAACAATTACAACATAAAGATAAAACAAGGAACAATTACAACATAAAGATAAAACAAGGAACAATTACAACATAAAGATAAAACAAGGAACAGTTACAACATAAAGATAAAACAAGGAACAATTACAACATAAAGATAAAACAAGGAACAATTACAACATAAAGATAAAACAAGGAACAATTACAACATAAAGATAAAACAAGGAACAATTACAACATAAAGATAAAACAAGGAACAATTACAACACAAAGATAAAACAAGGAACAATTACAACATAAAGATAAAACAAGGAACAATTACAACATAAAGATAAAACAAGCAACAATTACAACATAAAGATAAAACAATGAACAATTATTCAACTGAATATTAATGCAAGAAAAAACATGAATAAATTACAAACAGTAAATTTTAATTTGTGATAACATTTGAAATGACAAAACAAAATGAACTCTGATGATTATATTTGAAATATGCCTAAATAGAACTACCCAGAGAAACAACGTCTCCAGGTGTTCGACTAAAGTTACAGCAGATGTTGGTCACCCTGTTACTTTCTACATTATTTACATAATATATAAATGTTGGTACAAAATATTGTGGTCCATGCTCTCATTAATAAATTAACATTTATGAATTTCTTACATTGAACAAATATATTTTCCTCCATAGTCACTTCTGCATTTCACAAAAAAATGTGCTTTGAAAAACACACTTGTAGCACTCACAAAAAACATACTTCAAACAATGAAACATTTCCACGTTATAAACTCAAAACATGTCACACTCATAAGTATTCAAACAACAATTTCATTCATTCTAAGTACATGTCTGATACAAGTCCATTGTTTTCTTTTTATTGTTGTAGAAACATATTGCTGTTTGATGTCTTCTCTTATTTGAAAATAACAATACAAAGTGCATAATTAGCTCGTAGATAATTTTTTGTGCCGGCTTTGTTTAATTAGATTCTCAGGAATTACGAACAACTAGCTCTTGCTTCCTATGAGCAGTGGGCGGTTTCTTTTATACCCAGAAGACTTCAGCTTTTGGCTTAGTGCAATTGCTATTGAATAAGCCAAGCCTTCTACTCAGGGGGGTCATGACAGCTTCAATGTTAGTATTTTTAATGGGCCAGTCTCACAAACTCAACTTACTTAGACTTGCGATCAAAGTGCAGATTGGTTGAACAGTTCTATAACATGGATTCGCTTAATTCAATAAACTAAACTGGACAATGGTCACTCTTGATCTCTTCCTACAACATATGGCAGGCACATATAGAATCTATCTTCAAATACACTGTTAAAACTATGACATACAGACATTGAATTGTTGATAAGTCTTAAACTGATGGCTCACAACCGTAAACAAGAGTAGGACTGTACAACAACTGAGTCATATAAACTATGAGAGTGCATATTCTTGAACATTTGATGGAGGCTGTGCACATATGGGTCTGCCATGAGTTATATGGTGTTGGGTCAGTAACCAAAGCTGAAGCAACTACTAGCGAATCACATGGATTTAAATAAGTGACACTGCTACCTGTCAAGCATGTTATAAGAGAAGACTAAGAAGGGTTTGGCGTCGAGTTGACTACCCATTTACACAGAGTCAAATCTACACAAAAATTCCATGCTAAAGTCAGATAAAAAGGTGCAGATATCACAGCAAAGATGTAAACTGTGACTCAACATATTGTTCTCTGGACTACATCCTGTTAACTGGCAGGAGTTTCAGAAAGGAAATCGAGAATATGGATCATAATTCTTGACTGAACACAAGTTTTAACAAACATGAAAAGATACTGACATGCACACTTACACAAAAATTTCATAAATTATCTCTTTCTCTCCCCTCAATATATCGAACTCTCACACATACAACAAAATAAAACATGAGAATCCCTGAGTTTGATTATAAAAATTGGACATGTTCTACTGAAACACATCAACAACAAGACTGCCGTTAAAAATGTCTGACACTATTAGAGAGATCATGGGAACAAACATTATTTAGAATGCACTTCTCAAAGAAATAAATAATTTAAAAAGCACTTCTTATACTTCAAGAACCATTTTTAAAAGAACACTTTATATGCTCAGAATTAAACAAAACCAGACGTAATGTCTTCTGCTTGAAGAAAATAAAATACACATTATTCCACTGAAAGATCTACGATACTTCCAGAATTCCTAAAATATTTTCAATAATGAAATGACTGTTAAAAAAACCCTAATACAGTAGAATTTCTATATAGTGTTTTTTTAAAACATACTTCCCTTTATAACAACACTTTTTTAATAACATACTTCCCTTTATAACAACACTTTTTTGCCAATCCTGACCAAGTTGTTCTAATGGGATTTCCACTGTACAAATATTAAAAAAATTCCAGAAAAAATATAGGAAAGTTATAAATAAGTGCTGAAATAATTTTAACTAATGGTAGAAAGCATTTCCAATATTTTGTTTGCTCGAGGATCGCATATCTCTATTAGGTGCTGTGGTAAGTTTGATATTTTCTCTCTCAATGTGCAGGACAATTCAGTGTGATAATACTGCAACAGCTCTGTTTGATATTGATTCATCTACCTGTGAACATAGAACATCAGCACATTTTATTATTTTAAATTAAACAACAGAACAATAATTAAACAGTATTTTTTTAAGTTTAAAAAATTAAAGTCAACCTAGGCTTTATACGTCCAGAAAGTTGGACCAAATTTTGTAAAAATATTGCCATATCTCTTCTTCTGCATTACATCTCAAACTCCTACAGATTAGCAGACTGTAGTTTAGAGAATGAAATGTATTATGTCATGGTTTACAGTGTTAACTGCTGTATTTGCACCTCTAAGCCTGACATCAACATGGTTTCTGGGGTAGCTTTGACCCTAATATGTGATATAACAGCCAACCTCACCCCAAAACCCTCTTGGTCACATCTAATGACATGCATGGAAGATAGATAGTACTGCTATTCTTTGCTCCACTTTCAGGCCCTGGCAACACACAGGCTTTTATGGATCTCATTAATTTAGATTAATTTCTTTCAAACAACAAACATATGAACATACACACATACACATATATATATATATACATACACACACACATATATATATATATATATACTCCAATTACATAAGAAAAACCAACACAGAATATTGAGGAGGAAAATAATAAAGACTTTAGATAAGGAATCATTCTTTCAAAAAATTAAAGATAGGAACTCCTGACGACTGCGATAATATTACAGAGATTTGGAAAATACTTTATAAAATGTCATATATGATGCAGAGAAGTCTGGCCATCATACCGCAATGCATTCCACAATGCAGTAGAAAGGATCAATCACAATGTCATTTATGACAAAGTACCACTGCAGGGCACACAGTCAACAACAGTCAAAATCACAACGATAAAGACACCATTGCAGGACACAGTCACAGTGCCATTGAATGATCAAAGAGAACACTGACCTTAGGATAATAATTCTGACTTTAGGGATCTCCCTGGTTTGGTGGTTAACCTATTCACTTTGTGCTCAAAAGGTTGCAGGTTTGAATCCCACTTTTGAGACATTCTTTTGTTTTTTAAAAGTAGATATTTTTGGAGATTCCTGACAATTATTGCTTGAAGCTATGGTGCTATAACTGATTCTCAGCAGCCATAAGTGCTGCTTCATTGATACTCTCAGCAGGCATACTTGTGCTGCTTCAATGAGAGTGATGGAGTAATACATATGGGAGAAACTTGAGTGTAATAAGTTCATTCTCTACACCTTTTCAACTCTGACCTTAGAGGAGTACCTGACTTTTGGAAATCAGCTTTGACTTTTGAATATGTTATATTCTAAGAAACTCAAAATCTACAGAAAATTGATTTCATTGTATTTAGGTAGCTATGAATGTATTCTGTTCCCTCAAAAGAGCAGCACACTGGTGGTACGAGTATTGCCCAGAGCACATAAATCCATATCTAGTTATAATTTAAAGAAACATCTGAACAAAAAAATGCACTTATAAGTTAGATGTGGTCTGATTTCAAAACCATAACATCAAAACACACGACAAATGGTTGTCATCACGTTGCCAGATATCCCTTATATCTAATGACTGTTCATGTCTATATTTGAGCATTTTCTAATGATATAAAACTATGTTTAAATCGTACCATTTTGTCATCTGAGATATCGTCGTCAGACTCCTCGCTCAGCGATAATCTTTCACATAAAGCCCCTCTGCTGTAAAGTTCATCGACCACATCAAGGTTCCTGCGGCCATATGCCAAGAGGATAGGAGTTAGGCCAGCATATGTCCGAGCGTTGATATCGGTATCGTGACGTGACAATAAATATGTTATCATGGTCAAGTTGCCCCAATCTACAGCAAAATGGAGTATAGTTCTTCCACTTTTTCCCTCAGCAACATTGATATTAGCTCCAGCTTCCAGTAATAGTTCAAAAACATTGATATGCCCTCCAATAGCTGCCAAGTGAAGACATGTTAAACCTGGAAATCAGAAAACAAAAATTTGAATTGTTTCATTTTATTATCACATTTATATCATTAACTTTATTTATGAAACAGACTTGTTAATATTAGTCTTTAATACTTGATCTCAATTTTAATTGCTTTGCACCTGGGTAACTAGTTTATTTGTATACTACAGGTTAGCACAGGAGTACCCAAGTAAACCACTACAGAAAATCAGGAGGGAGGAGACACCCTAAAGCAGTAGATAGTGTCTTTTAGCAACCATCTTCTGGTAACGTATGCAGTTCTGCTTAACAGAGACAAAACAAAAGATGGCCTGCAGTTCAACCCCCCCATATTGTCTAACTCCCACTGAATCTCTTTTAACAGGAAAATTTTCTTAAAAGATTTCCAGCAGTGACAGTTCACAGAATGGAAATGTATTGTGTCACTGTTTTATTTGTGCCAATGGATAATTTGTATACTTAATCTTAATGCATACTTCATTTGTGGAACTTAACTTTCAGAAAAAGAGATATGCAGATGAAAAGACCACGATCTGGTGGGACACCCAGATTAAAGAGAGAAACTGGAGATAGTTTAGGAACTATTGTCTATCTCCAGGTTAATGATTATTGATTGCATTCACACTTGCTGTTAAGCATAGGGGTGGGAGCTGAAGCTGTCGTTCCAAGGCCAGATGTGTCACCGTGGTTGCATTTAGTCCATGTTTGTTCAAGGCTATCTTGATGTGTTCTATCCACTGTTTTCTTGCTCTACCTTTGGCTTTACGCCCGGATAATCTTGTGTTATATGCTCTTATTGGTATTTTACAAGCTCAGAAAACTAATAAATGATACAGCTAGAAGAAAACACTTGGAGACAAGAGACCATCAAAGATTTCAGAGATGGAAATTACAGGAAATATAGGCTGAGAACATATTCTATCGGTATAGAAAATTCAGAACTTGTTCTGATTACTGCAGATCTCTCTCGTGCTAAATATCGTTATTGTTTCTGTACATATTCTACATATAAAGTGAAAGTGACACAGACAATATGTTCACATGAACATTTGATGTCACTATCTCCAACATTGGGGAAATCCTGTTTGTTTTATGTTAGCTGACATATTTCATGGCTTTCCCAAATTATGTTGTATTGTTAACTTCCGCGGTAAACAGAGCACATTGAACCAAATAATTCTTGTCCATGCATCTTCCAAGGGCTTGATTACAATTTATTAGGTTTCTTTAATTCTCCTCTAGTGCAATGTATCTACTCTATTTCTATTATTTAGTCTCATTTTGATTCACTAATGAGAGATATCAAGGAAATGAAGATGTGTTATCACAAGTCTACACAAGTGTGACAACTGGGGCCTAGTCTTCTAATACATGTGCTATCTCAAGTCTACACAAGTGGGACCTAGTCTTCTAATACATGTGCTATCTCAAGTCTACACAAGTGGGGCCTAGTCTTCTAATTCAGGATGCAATAAATATGGCCAGCCTCTTTTCTCTAGGTGACTATGGAATGTTGGGAGATGGGCTGAAAACCTCTGATCTGTGAACAAATCATTGTCTGATCTCAATTTATTAGTTTTGTCTTATGTGAAATAGTCCTCACAGATAACAAAGAGATGCAGACAGTGAACATTGCACTCTTGTGACTAGACCTGAAATCTAAAATTTATGTTCAATACATAAAATATTGACAAGAAGAGACATATGTAACTCACCTTCGTAATTTCTGGATTCAAGATCTTGTGGAAGTCTTTGATATAGAATATTATATTTGTTTTGTAGTGTTTCCTTGTATTCGATTGGTCTGAGAAGTGTCCGCACCACATCTTCGTATCCCAATCTACATGCATTATGAAGAGGGGTATTCCCCATCTGATCGCGCACATCTACTGATGCACCAGCACACATAAGTCTCCGCACCACTAGCAACTGTCTTGTAATAACAGCAATATGTAGTGCTGTTTGCTGTAAGTTATTCGTTTGATTCAGCCAATCCCAATCAGGGGCAAGTCCAATAATCTGCATTGTGACTTCTGATATTCCATGGATGATGCTCAAATGTAAGTGGCTGATAAAGAAAACAAGAAGAAAACTACAATTATAATTACAAGTGATATAAAATTATTGAATAAATTAAGATAGGACAACATTCTGTAAAAGTACATGAAAGGCAATCAATAATAAGCATTAATACTTCAGTTAAGTAAAAAAGTACTGTTCATCTTCAGACCTGTTTCCTGCCGAAGACGGATGTGTCAGGCCATTGGCGCAAATAAAACGGCGACACAACGCATTTCCGTTATCTGGACTACATTCTGCTGGAAATCTAGTAGGACATGTCCTTCTACAAGAGAATTCAGCAGGAGTTTGAGAATGTACGCTGAAGAAGAAGACCTGTTTGGTGCATGCTCTAAAATCTAACCAATTAAGCAGCAGATTTCTAGGTCCTTCACTAAACAAAGTTTTACAAAGGCAGGAAGTTCTAGGACTTTCATTAAATAAAGGTAGGTAGTCCTAGGACTTGCAATAAACACAAGCAATGAATCAATTACTAGACGAGATATGATTAAAATTGGTATAAATGTCAATAATAATAAAAATAGGTCATAACCAGGGAAATCCCCTATCAGAGTTCACGGATGACCACACTCTGGGAAGTGCGCGAGACCCATACTTTAGATGTCACGATTATGGGTCAAGTAGCTCCGCCTTCCTTTAAACCAGGGGTCCTTACAGGGATAATTTAAAATTAGCTTAGCGTACTTTCCAATGAGCCTAAACTTAGGTGTGCCTTTTATCTAAGATCAATGACATTTGCATAGACCTATCATGCAGAAAGAACATGATAGTCCAAAATCTAAAACACTATCATTGTTTAATGAATATTTATCGATAATGACTCACTTAAAAACTATATTTATTGATAAGGCTATCAAATCAAACTTACTTGTCGCCATCTTCGTCTCCTCTGAAAATGTCCAGGATTTGTTCTGGAGAGAAATGTGGCGATAACCAATCTGAACGTTTATTTATGATTAACAAATCTTTTGAATCGAAGCGTTTCACATCTTCAAGTCCTGAATCACAACGATCAGAATTGTTATTGCATGTGTTGGAAATGTTTAATTTGGAAAGATAATTTTCCAGCGCACAAACATGTGGCTGTTCACTGACTTCTGCTTGATTATCCCCTCCATCTTTACTTGTCTGTTCTTCTTTGATAGATATTAACGATGATAAACTATGATCTCCAGAGAAATAACCAAGTGAGGCAAGTGAAAGCGAACCTAACCCGGAATCATTTTGTTCTTCCAAAATATGCTTCTTTAACAAAACTTCTGAATGATTATTATGCAAGTGTCTCCTATCATTGTTATAAACATCACTATCGGTATCGATATCTTCCATTTTCATGGCTTTTGTTTGCACACTGGCACGTTAAATGCAAAAACACAATGAATTCCAAACTGAATAAAATCGATGATCAGCTTCACGCAAAAGAAAAACTATAACTTATCCGCCAAGAAATCACAGAAAACTGACATCACCTTTGGTGGTGAAAAAAGCTACACTCTCTATATATACTCTAACTGGCTCATTTACGCAGCTTTTTAATGAGCTTTGCTGGGATTTCCAGCAAGCAAACCGCAATGTAGGACAACTTGGCCAGCCCCGAGATACAGAATGGTCTCACCACGTGACCAGCCTGGCCCAATCAGTCACGACTACCGCCTCTGAAAAAGGGAATTCCCCCGATAGCTATTCAGCTGTAGAACAAGCTAGTCTCTATAATTATGTCCTGTGGAGTATACGTCATTTCTTTTAAAAGCAATGCGCTTTAATGTTTTGGTGATGTTTATAGGTCACTTATGTATACAGTGTATCAGCAGCCAATGAAAATCGCGGGAAAATAAAATAACGTCATCTCTGAAGAACGCTAACCCATGTTACAAGACTCTAATCAAATGATGCCTCGTACAGACGCAGACAGAAAGCTCTCCACTCCATGACCGATTTCTATATTCACAGGGACGCACATTTTTTTTTCCTGTTGCTAATTTTTTTGCCTGGCTATTTTGGAGGATGGAAATTTTCTATGTAAATAAACGAAATTGTGGACTATTTTGAACTCGACTAGCGTCGTCAAAATACATTTCTATATGCATAATCATATGAATTTATGAATGGTATAGTTAAATAAATAAACTTTCATTAGGCGAGAACTAAATTATACGCCATATCTCGTGTAAACATTATGAGAGATAACATTATATATTAAAATTAAACCAACATTATGTTTTAGTTTCTTTCGTTTCTAAAGTTTTAAAACCATAAATAAAAGAATAGATTCTACAAAAATTACCGCCTTAATTTTCGATAAATCACACTAATACACGAATGAGTCAGATTTTTTTACTCAAATATGAAAGGACAAAGACAAGTGGGAAAATTTTTAACTGAGAAGTGACAAACCAAACCTTCCCTGCCACATGAACTCATCATATGATCAAGACTAATGCACTATTTGGGGCGTTTCATGCAAGTGTGGAAGTTAATTGTACCAGTTAGCACCGAATTGTGGGGAAATTCATACATGAAAATTTGGTGACTGTCTGGTTCAATATGTTCCTGATATAGTCGAGGTAGTACAAAGAGGAAATCGCAAAATAAAGACAGTAATGTTTTGTTCTTCGTTATTCACTATGACTGCAGTGTTCTCTCTTATAAAGTCGGTGATCTGTCTCAGGCGTGTCAGGTCGTCACACAGTTTTTCCTTCAGTAGATTGAGGAGCATAAAATGAGATTTATTATAGGAATGGTTAAAAGTACTTTAACCATTTATATTTATATTAACCACTTAAGTACATTTGATTCATATTGATAGTTAGGCTATATTCAGTAACCTTTATTATATTCATTGGAAATTTCAAAATTTGTTTAGAAAGACAAATAATGGAGGGAAGAGTACCTGGGTAGAGGAGAAGGGGCAGACCAAGAAGACGATGGACTGACGACATTAAAGATAACGTGAATACATCGCTAGAAAATGCAAGCCACATCGCCCAAGACAGAGAGAGGTTCAGAGAGTTCATTGGGAAGACAACGTTCTGGAAGGAATACGTCACATGACACTTATTATATACTTCGTATTTACCTCTTAATTTGTCTGGTTACTGCGGCACGTTCCATTTTGTCGGACATCCTTCGATATTTTGTAGGATTATATTTATAAAAGTACTTTCAATGACAAGAGGAAAATATTAACATGTAAATAAACTAAAATAACAAACAAACTAAAAATAAGAATTATGAAATGCTATAATATTCGAAACTAACGATGTATGGTTCTCCTTCAACATTCAATCTCCAACTTCCGCTGGTTCTCTCTTGTAGCAGAACAATGGTTCTACTATATTTCCAGCAGGATGTAATCCAGATAGTGGAAATATGTTGTTGCCTTTTTTATTTGCGCCAATGGCCTAACACATCTGTCTGCGGCGGAATATATGGTTCAGAAACATTAATAAACAACAAACAGCTAGAAGACAGAATCTATGCATTTCATCATCATCATGTGACATATTCTTTCCAGAAGGTGGTCTTCCACGTGATCGATGCAGTTGAGATGTGAATATATATATATATATATATATATATATATATATATATATATATATATATATATATATATATATATATATATAATAGGGAGAACTTCACGGAAAGAGAAGAAAACAAAAAGTTTCTAACATTAATATGTAAGACAAAAAGAATAAAAATCAACCAAATAATATATTTTCGGCATATTGAAAGACCTTGTTGAAGATCTTACTTGAAGGTGAGAGTCGATGTGCAACGATCAACGGGTGTACAGGAGGGAGAGAAACATAAGACGGGCAGAATGTACCACCAAAACAAGCAGGTCCGTGCTGTGATGCAGAGAGACGGCCGAATCAGGCGGCACCAATCAAAATTCAATGTCGGGGTGTGGGGATGTCATTTCGAAGACTTGCATTATTCTGAGAAAATCTACCGCACTGTCCTGAAAACAAGAGACGGAAGATGTTGGAGGCCTGTTGCAGTCAATTTTCATTGCGAAGACGAAACCTCATGATGAAGTTCTGGTGGGTACCTCTCTGCTCTTTTAATTTCATGAAGACAACATTCTTAGTGCTCATTTTCTACCGTCTCCTTGTCTACACGTGGGCACGTGTCTGTGTAAGTCATACTATATTGTAGGATTTTGTATCACCAGCATTGACACTATTCTGATGCTGACATGGAATGTTGGGCAGGTCATCTGGTACGTATGCCAGATAATCGCCCGCCAAAGATACTTCTTTATTGTGAGCTGGAGAAGGGTACGCTATCTCCATGTGATCAAAAGAAGCGCTACAATGACTGGTTAAAGACCTCACTGAAAGCCTTTGAAATAGACCAAGACCGCCCGTGTGTTGTCGGGACCTGAAAGGGGAGCAAAGAATAGCAACACTGTTTACCTTTCATGCATGTTGTACGAGGCGACTAAGGAGGTTATGGGTATGAGTTAGCTGTCCCATCCCATATAGGGCCAGTGACCCAAAGCCATACTGAAGTCGGATGTCTCAGGCCGAAAGGCACAGATATCGCAGTAATGCTGTAAACCATGACACAACGCATTCCGTTCTCTGGACTACATCCTGCTGATCTGCAGGAGTTTGAGAACGAACGCAGAAGAAGAAGAAGACCAAGACACATGGGAAGAACTTGAGCACAATAGATCGATATGGTGCTCTACAGTAAAAACAAGGACACATCAATTTGTGAAAAGAGGAGGAATTCAGCAGCTCAACAGCGGAAAGTAGCTAGAAAGTCACAGCTAGACCAAAAACCGTCTACAGTGGTCATTCCGTGTCTGGACTATTCAAGGACATTTTCGGTTCGAATATGGAATATTAGCCATCTACGAACTCATAGGCAAGGACATATCTGCAACTGAATTTCAAAAGTTGATGTAACAAATGGTTATCATTACTCACATGTGCTGGACGAACGAGCATATTGTAGGATGTGTTAGAGCTTACACTGGTCAGTTATAAAACGAAAGATTGTAGCCTGGTATCGTCTTGGGAGTGAGTAGTACGATGACCGCCAACAATACAAGATTTATTGACTAATGGGAAATCGAACCTCAGCTCTCCCTAATGACTCATTTGGCTGTTACTGTGATTTTCATTGATTAATATTCGCATTTATTGTGTAAAATAGCCAATGAAAGTCAAGAGAATGGTAAAATGTATCATATTAGAAGGAAAAAGCATGCAGCGAAAAGATATGCAACCAGGTCAGCTTAAATGGCACTCAACAGCCTCGCAACTTGAGTCGACGCGTTTTCCGTCTTCGATCACACAGCATCTCTTATAAATATGCGAATTTACTCATCTTCTACGTGTATGACCAAGCTACTAAGAATATCGACGTGTTGATCGCCACACAGACAACAACACACGGTACACGCTGCACAGATATGTACACTCCTCAAGAAACACAGACATTTAACATTAAAGAAAATCACTACAGCCAACAAATGCTGGGTTGATGGCTACGTCCTGAATAGGATACGCTACCAAGAAATTGTCAGAATGGCTCAATAGTAAAATTACTAAATTAGACCTACTTTAAACATAAATAGATACAACTTAAAAAGTCGTAACTTAAAATACTGATCTAGCGATCTGCGCGCAATGAACTGGCCATACACCTCCCACTCAGTGTGCAGCGCGCATGTCAAGTGACCAGGGACTCTCATCTCGCAACGTGTAGAATTTTGGATGCGTCGGTATATGCGTCTTTATCAGAATTTCGTACCGTTTAATTATATTAGCTATTTGTTCCGTAGAAACCTGTCCAACTGATTCTTGTGTTGTACCATAAAATATATAACACAAAAGCAAATTAAAATTAATGAGAGGCGATTGGGTGCCACGAAGAAAAATGGCATATTATAGGTAACCCTTCCGTAGATGCCATACTGTCCTGAAAAAATGAATTTATTTGTTAGTGTTTTAATTGATAATTTCGCTTCTACTTCCACCATCTCTGGCCATCTACGCTCATTTTTGAATGTTCATCTCCAGGTGACGTCATAAAAATGTTCTCCCACGCATAACTTTAACCGATGAAGACCTTCTAGCACAATTTATTAGGCCTTCGTTCGTAACATTTTTGGTTATTTCGTCATTTCAGTTGGTCACTATTTATATACTTGGAGTAGGTCTTGGCTATTTTTGGCATGCGATTATACAAATCGGACTATACAAATAGTGACCAAATGGAAAGACGAAAATAATCAAGAAAAGGAACAAATGAAGGCCTAATTAATTCTGCGAACAGGTTATCTGTACAGCCGACGGTCTCGTTCCCACTAGGAGAAGATAAACGGAACAGCCTATATACAGCAAAACATCTCACAAACACATTCATATATCACACAATGACATTGGGTCAAAGGGGATGAACTCATGGACAGATTGGGTCGCCAAGTAAGACATAACAAGAGAATTAAAACAAAGCAGAATCAGCCTTTTTTTACGTTTGTTTTTTTAATTATTCCCGTGAATTTCGTTGATCCGCAGTGGCATTCCGCACAAAGTATAACAGTGACCAACGAAAATCACAACAATAATCTTTTTCTTCTTCTCGTTAGGAGTTTGACATGTCTACACAGCAAGTCCTGTTTTCTTAATAAATCATCATCATCATCATCAAGTGCCGTCTCCGCAACGAAGGTTGGCTGCAACGTATCTCCAACATCTCCTGTCTCTTGTCTTGGTGGTGCACTCTGCTAGACTGTAACCTGTCCATCGTGTAATGTTACTCTCCCACTTGTATCTCTGTCTACCTCTTTCTCGCTTCCCTTTGACTTTACCCTCAAGTAAGGTCTTAAATAGGGTGTCATGTCTTTCCCGAAAATATCCTTAATTTATTAAGGATATTTAATCCTTAATAAATGCTGCTGTATTTGAAAGCTCCCTAGTGCTCCGATACATCTTTCTGTGGATATCCATCTCTGTGTGCCAGTGTTCTTCCATTAACTAGTTTAGTGTATTGCAGTCTTGCAGGATATGTTCAACTGCCTGTGCTGCCTGCCCACAAAGGCACAGTGGTGATGGGACCAATCTTTGTCTATTTAAGTGGCTGTTTAATCTGTTGTGTCCTGTTCTGAGGTGGAGGATAATAACCTGCTCTGCTCTGTCAAGATAGTGGTAATTGTCTTTTGGGTGGTCAACTTTTCTGATATTTTGATGAGGGTCTTCTTTTCTTGGTAGATGATATCTTGGTCATTTTGTTCCTTTGTTGTTCTATCCTTTGCCAGTCTGTCTGCCTCTTCATTTGCTGGTATGCCACAGGGGGATGGCATCCATTGTAGTATTACCCTTCTTTGGATGCTCACTTCTCGCATGGCTTTCTTCAGATATGGCAGTTTATAGCTCTCAAGGGCTTGTAGGACAGACATAGCATCAGTAAGAAATACCACCTGCTGGCATTGGCTTATTGTGTTTTTAATTATTTCTGCAGCCATGTTTAAAGCCTGTACTTCTGCAGAGTAGATGGAGCAGAATATTTCAATTGGTGAACATGTGGATTCATTTTCTTTTTCTGGATATTTTATGTACTCGCCAGCACCTCCATTCTTTACTGCTCTGGTTGCTGATCCGTCGGTATATACTTGTATCCATGCTTTTCTGGGGTACATATCTTCAATCATGTTGCATACTATTGTTTTCTTTTGAAGATTATTCAGTTCTATCGTAGTGTGGTAGTTGTTTATGGTGGTTCTGATAGTGAGATTTGGGTATTGCTCCCACGGAACTGGAAAAAGTGTTGGTGTTATCTCTCTTGTTATGTCTGGTAGTTCATCCTTATATTTTCTGTTTAGTTTTTTGGATCGGTGTATAAAACTGCTCCTCTTCAGTCTTCCACTGGGTAGGTCACTGTGTCTGGCCCTCATTGGATGTGCTGGCATGCTCTTGTACTTTTCTGCATGTACCATGGTCTTAGTGTCTCGCCTGTATGATAAGGGGAAGATGCCTGTAATGTTTTTCCATTTCATTTATGGGAGAGGTCTTCATGGCACCTGTGATAAGGCGAAGTGCTTGATTTTGTACTTTGTTCAGGGCTTGTAGATGGGAGTTGGCTGCTGAAGTCCATGCTGTTGATCCATATTCTAGTACTGGTCTAATTGCACCAGTATATACCTTCTTTAATGTTGCCTCATTGGCCACCAAGTTTGTTCCTGCCAATTTCCTCAGGATGGCAAGTTTCTTTCTTGCCTTTGCTTCTATTTTCTCAATGTGAGGCCTCTATGTCAGTCTCTTATCTAGCGTAGTGCCCAAGTACACCAGCTCGTCTTCTGTTTGGATATGTACACTTCCGAGTTTTATCTCTCCTGCTTTGTCCTTATTTGAGAGTGTGAAGAGTGTTGTTGAAGACTTTTCAGCATTTATCTTTACCATCCATTTATCTGTCCATGCTGCTATGTTGTCTGCTGCTTTTTGTATCTTTTTGTTGGCGATCTTTAGATGTTCTTCTACACACAACCAAGTCATCAGCACACATTACAGCTCTTACGCCTTGTGACAATTCACAAATTATATCGTTTATGAAGACAAGAAACTGGGTTGGAGACAGTACTGAGCCTTGAGGAACTCCATGTTTTAGGAGAACTTTTTTGCTGTTGTATCCTTCCATGGTGACTCTTGCTTTCCTAATGTGTAGGAAGGAACGGATCCACATGCTCATGTTGCCCACTATTCCGTTTCTTTGCAGCTTTATTATCAGTCCATCTTTCCAGACTTTGTCGAAAGCTTTTTGAAGATCTATCCACAGGGTGAAATCTTTTTTCTTTTCTTGAAATGCGTCTTCTATGATCTGGGACAGGAATGTTATTTGGTCTTCTGTGCTGTTACACTCTCTAAACCCAGCTTGTTCTGGCACCAATAGCTTCTCAGATTCTATGTACCACTTTAGTCTTCTGTTTCCATTGTCCTACCGACACAACTCGCCTTTTTTAATAATAGGACACATAAACGCTTCTCTCCACGACTGTGGTACATTGCCTGTTTCCCAACTATAGTTGTATATCTGTAATAATTTGTACATTGCTGCATGTCCTATGTTCCTAAGCATTTCATTTGTGACACCGTCCGGTCCTGGTGATTTTCTATCCTTTAGTTTCCCTATAGATGCCTTTAATTCTTCTATTATGAATCATTTGGACATGACGTCTGGGCAGTTTGTGTTGTTCTTATCATTGTTCATTTCTTGACGAATGCTTCGTTGTCTACATGTATTGATGGTAATTGTGCTTTCTTTTCTGTAAGATTCCGCAAGCTTGTTTGCCAGAGTGGAATTTACATGAATCTTCCAGCGTAATTATTTTGTCGCTGGGTATTGCTGGCATAATTTATTTGCTTGGTTAGTTTCCACAGCTTTCTCTTTTCCTTTTCAAAATTTAATTTTTGAGTTTTTTCCCTCCGACTTCTCTGTGTTTCTATCTTTTCTTTAGAGAACTTTGCTTTGCTTTTTTGTAGAGCGATGTGGTTCTGTTGTGATGGTTGCTTCTCTGCCATATTACGTGCTTCAATCAGTTCTTCCTGTAGTTTTTGAAGTGTATTGGTCCAATGTGGTACATAATTCTTCCTTGCTCCTCTTGGTATTGTCTCCTTAGCTGCCTGAAGTATTCCTTTATTAAACTCCACGATAATAGTGTTGATGTCTCTGCTTGTTAATTTTATGTCTTTTGTAAGTAGGTTTGCTCTATGTTTATATATGTGCCAGTTTGCTTTCTTGTAGTTCCAATTTGGCTTAGTTGGTCTTGTAATTGTTGATTTGTTCACTTGGATGATAACTGGACGGTGATCACTGCCACCAAGTTGTTCGCCTATTGTTCTTTCCATTATTCCAGCCAGTTCTGAGGTGCAGAATGCCAGGTCTGGGGTTGAGGTGCTATGCCATCTTCTTGAGTAGAAAGTTGGTGGATCCTGTGGATTGTTCAGGAGGATTAGGTTGTTATCATCTTGCCAACTTTCTATCTCTTCTCTCTTTCTGTATAAATTGTTTAAATCCCCAGCTTTGGGAGTGGCTGTTAAAGTCTCCTACTACCAGAAAGTGTTTGTTTGGGATGTTAATACTGGTCATGTTTAGTGGGATGTCATTTGGGCAGTAGAAGTTTAGTATGTCCAGTTCAAGGTAGTTGTCTTTTATGTGAATCATCTGGTATTCTGCTGCCTTCCTCTTGTGTTTTCGTTTCTATGGCGTTGATGTTATCCTTGACCAGAGTTAGTATGCCAGCTTTCCTCCGATCTTTCATGTGTATTCTAAAGCATTGGTACCCTCGTATTTTGAATGTTATATTTTCGTTGAGATGGGTTTCCTGTATGCAGCAAATACTATTTTCTTTCTGGTGCAAGGTGTTTTCTAGTTGTGGTTTTTTTGAAATTTCTAACTCCTTCTGCATTCCAGTGCATAATTTTTAGAGGGGTTTTCATTCTGTCTGGTTGACCAGTCGCTTTCCTCTTCTGTCTCCTGGCTCCACGAGGTAGACTAGAGGGACCTCCAGTAGCTGGGGGGGGGGGGGGGGGGTGGATTCTGTCGAGGTTCAGAATCCGGCACTGCTCCTGCCTGAGGCTGGAAACTAAGATTGGTCGAGCCACATCAATATCGAGCAGGGTCACAATCCTGCCCAAGCAAGCACAGGTGCAGAAGTCGGAGATGCCAGGCCAAGAGAGGCACACCAGCAACCATGGTATCATGCAAACCGAATAGTTGACAACATCACGTAAGAAGTCGGATTCAGCTTCTTGTAAAAAAATTCTGCTCGACTGGTCGCGGCTAGGTCAACAACCTATCTGACCATCTCCCTTCTCACCTCGTATAAAAGGTAATACTGAGTAAAACTGAATGAAGATCCAAATATTTTATGGTAGTGCGACCTGATATAACCTAATTGACTTTGTTATCCGCTGTTTGAAAGGGTTGTGCGCCTTTACAAAGAGAGATAAACTCATGAACTACCTACCTACCTAAATAGCACTTACGTAGGAAACAGGTAATGAAGTCTTACTGAACGACGACTAACACACTATCACTGCCGGATGTTCACTGAAATAATACGACACAACAAAACACAGGATATAATAATACAAATAACAAAAAAATGATTATATCCTTCAATTTGTGTTTTTCTTGATTCTTGATTAGAAACTGGCGTCACAGCACGTGGGGCATTCCCATAAGTGCTCTGCCTTCTGTTCCAGCAGCCATCTGACTCGATGGTGTTTCGAGTCTAATGCCACCGAAACAGACGTCGACGTCAGGGCACAACTCTGGCCCTTACGACAGGTTTCTTGATGTTCCGCCCACCCACGCCGTGCCCGTAACTAGTTCAAGCACAGAGTCGGTCTGTCGGAACAACATGGTAACTGTTATCGAAGGTTACGTCTACGGAATTGCATAGATGACGTGCCATGAAGCTTCTATAAGAAGATAACCTCAATGTAAAGGCATGTCATCTACTAAGGTTTTCTGTTACATGGTTGGTTTGTCTACACATTGGTAAATACACATTTGTTGTGTGTATTATTTCACGTGAACATCCGACAATGATAGTGTGTTAGTCGTCGTTCAGTAAGACTTCATTACCTGTTTCCTACGTAAGTACTTTACACCTCCACTCACTGTAATCCACTGTAACTGATTTACCTAAGACTTGGTAGGTAGTTAATGAGTTTGTCTCTCTTTTGAAGAGACGTGCCCCTTTCAACCAGCGGACAACAAAGTTCATTTAGGTTATATCAGGACACACTACCATAAAATATTAGAAGTAACAAAGACCCCAAGTATAATATAACCTATGACTTTTAGGGCCTACTATCTTTTATAGTTCATTGGTCAGCGTGTTGCGGGAATTGGAAGCGTGGAATATACACACTGTGGCCTCCTATGCTTCTTCTACGAACATTTGTGTTTGTTCTCAAACTCCTGGAAATTTGCAGAATGTAGTACAGAGAACGGAATGAAAAGTTTCATGGTTTACAGCTATGCTGTGATATGTGTACTTTCTAGTCTGATATATTCGACTTCAGTATAGCTTCTCGGCAGGGCCGTATATATGTTTTCAGTAAGGAGGGGATTTTACCTAGAAAGAAAAAGGTCATTCGCCCGTTCTAGTGCCTGTTTCTCTCTGTTTGTAGTGTGTCTCTTTGATGAGAAATGTGATTATCTTTTTTTTTGTAAAAACAAAACCGCAGAAGAAGGAATTCTATCCAGCTTTTGGCTACATTCCTAATACTAACGTGTGACTACATTCCTAGTACTGACTTTTGGCTACATTTCTAATACTAACTTGTGGCTACATTTCTAATACTAACTTGTGGCTACATTTCTAATACTAACTTGTGGCTACATTTCTAATACTAACTTGTGGCTACATTTCTAATACTAACTTGTGGCTACATTTCTAATACTATCTTTTGGTTACATTCCTAGTATTAACTTGTATCTACATTCCTAGTACCAACTTGTGGCTACATTCCTTGTACTAACAGTCAAGTTATGATTTGCCAAGGGGTATGGATTTGAACCCTCCCCCCCCCCCTATACCCAAACCCTCGGCTTGCTTCTAGGTCACTTAAGCCTGTATTTGATGGGACAGCCTACTCCACCCCATTTCTTTATCGTCTCATACTACATGCATTAGCTCTCCTTTCAGGCCCCTGCAACACAAGGCCTAGCCGACTGTTATGTACATTGTAAGAGGTTAGCGTGGAGTTAATTACCTCATCACATGTTCTTCTGTTCTTCGCTTGACAAAAACCCCATGCCTGGACTAACGGGGTGGGAGTGGTGAGGAAGGCATATATCAACTCTTCAATCTGCGCGAGTATCGAGATTTTAAGAAAATCACGGCCAAATTCCCTCTGGAGTAGAAGGTTGTCAAGCTCATGGCATTGCACCGTACAAGCACAGTGATTAGAACAGCCATCTGTAGGTGCATAAACTACAAGCACAGTGAGTAGAACAGCCATCTGTACGTGAATAAACTACAAGCAGTCAGTAGAATAGCCATCTGTGTCATGTGACGTATTCCTTCCAGAACGTTGTCTTCCCAATAAACTCTCTGAACCTCTCTCTGTCTTGGGCGATGTGGCTTGCTTTTTCTAGCGATGTATTCATGTTATCTTTAATGTCGTTAGTCCATCGTCATCTTGGTCTGCCCTTTCTCCTCTCTCTCCCGAGGCTGTACTACAGGAAAAAAACACGTCATGTTTATAGGTGGGTCAGGACACCTTTAGCTTAGAAGGAGCTAGTACTTTAGGGGATCCGTACCACCTTTAGCTTGCTATGTCGTCAGTCCATCGTCTTCTTGGTCTGCCCCTTCTCCTCTACCCAGGCACTCTTCCCTCCATTATTTGTCTTTCTAAACAGTTATGTCTCTTTATATGACCAAACAGGCGTAGTTTTCTTTTTGTTATTGTGTTTAGTAACCAACACTCTGGAATATTCAATGTGTTTATAATATCTGAGTTTCTGATTTTATCCTTCCATGATATTCTAAGTATCCTTCTGTAGCATTTCAGCTCGACGACGTTGATCTTCTTTGCCGCTGTTTTACTTAGAGTCCATGTTTCACAACCGTATGTTGCAACTGAAAAAATAAAAGTTCGTAACATTATCACTTTCGTTTCTATTTTTTTTTAAAATATGTTTTTCAGCCGTTTATCTTGCAATATGCCATTGCCAATCTCTTCCTTATTTCTGCCATGCAGTCTCCTGCACTGTTGATGTTTGCTCCTAAGTATTCAAATTTATCCATACATTCTATCTCGGTACAGATAGCCATCTGTATGTACATAAACTACAAGCACAGTCAGTAGAACAGCCATCTATCTGTATGTACATAAACTACAATCAAGCACAGTCAGTAGAACTGCCATTGTACGTGCATAAACTATAGCACACCTTCCACATAAAAAAAGAATGCCAACGAAACACTTTACTTAAGTATTTTTAAAAAATCTTATGGTGAGTAATGATGTCATGGGTCGTGTTGCGTGGAGTTGAAGATGAATTAGTTTGCCATTTATCTTGTTGCGTGCATTTGAAATATCAGAAATGGTGTAAAGACAAACCAGAAAGTGATGGCAGTTAGTTTAAGGGCTGCATGTCTAAGAAGACTCACAACAGCACACGATGATACAAGTGGGCATGTGATTCCTTGTACATACTATGGAAGACTCTTCGTAGCTCAGATTGGTCCGGTGTGTCACATCCATCATTGCCATGGATTGTAGATTATATCTCGTATAGCACAACAATAGGGCCTAATACTATTGTCTGGAAAGACGGAAATGTGCCTAGTACGTAAGATGTGTGTTGTACGTCATCATTGACATAGCTCGTTGATTATATTTCTTATAGCACACCAGTAATATTAGTTTGGAAAGACGGAAAGCAGCCTACATGGTAAGTCACGCTTCTTTCAACCGCGTCCAATTTGAATATATGAGTTTTTAACCATAAAAATAGTGGGGGTTGAGGTTCTGGTAATCCAGTCACCACGAGCATCATAAAAAATAGTGGGGGTCGTGGGAGTCGAGGTTCTGGTAATCTAGTGACCACGATCATCAAAACAAAAATAGTGGGGGTCGGGATGCTAAGGGAAGCTGCAGACGGAATGAGATTTGGCCGCAAAAGAGACAGTTAAAACATCTCCACTGCGCAAGATATCACTGCGCCAACACATTCAGTGGCATTGTCAACATACAGTGGTGCTGGTAAGTTCGGTGCGGGCATTGGAGGGGCGGCCAATGCAACTGACACGAAAAGGTACATGCATCGCGAGAGAAGAAAAGAAAACATATTGAGTACAATGAGAGGGCAGCGTCATGTGCAAATAGAAAGGGATAACGTTTCAAGAAAATCGGAACTACAATTTATATCAACTCGAGACAAGCTTCTAGGTACCGGTGCTCCTTACCGGCAGAGACCCACTTGTCAGAGGCCCGACATAGAAAGTAGTCATGGTCCAACTCTACTGTCGAGCTTTCCTATACCGAAAACATGCTCGCAGAGAGAAAGGGTTCAGTATCCGATGGTGGGCACAGGCACAAATGACAGAAGGTTCAGCTCGAGAAAGCGACTTGCTCCCAAACGCGTGTTATGACTCATACTTCGGCGATGGGTTCACGGTGTCGGACTTCGGCTAAGAAGGCGAAAGAGCCTGGGTCCAGCACTTCTGTCGAGTTCTTCCTAAACCCGAAACAGGCTCGAGGACGAGAAAAGATTCAGTACCCGATGGGCAGAGGCACAAAACTTCTAATTAAACGAGACAAGTTCACGGACTGCGGAACGATTCGTGCGAGATAGACGTGAATGACAATCGTCTCGGCGAAGAGTCATTACACACCAACCGCCTGTCGATAGATAGGCAGGCTGTCACAAGCTAGGAAAGCCCACTACCCGAATAAAAGGCATGACAAAAACGGATGTACTGAGCCTAGGATGTCCGGGCCAAAGAGTGAGGCTACCGAGGTGCAAATAGTAGTTCAACTGTGGAACTAACAGTGCTATTATTTCACGCTCCCCGGCGTTAATCTTGAGCAAGAAGATCTTGAACAAAAAGTCTACATACTGGCACAAGGAATATGAGTGACAAACTCGTACTCTTTCTCTTGGGATTTTTATCTGTTTGAGTTCCTTATCAAGTACACACCGGATCTCTCCTGTAGCACGCACGACAATGGTACTACTAGATGTGTAGCAGGATAGTGGTTAGGCTATGTAACATGTACTTCTAATGGTGTTGTACGATTCTTTCAACCGCAGACGTTAGTCAATTTAGTTACATCAGTGTGATACAACGATCAAAGCTGGTATAACTATGGGTCTGAACAACATGCGAAATATACACACAGTAGCATCGAACCGGCGAGCTCTAGTTTCTGCCATATGCACCGTGTTTGGCGCTGAAGGAACACAGATAGAACCTGATTCTTATTTTCTGCTCTGCCAAGTCTTGATATGATCTTTCTACTGATCTTTTCTTTTATTTTGTTTAGCTTCCTTATCGCTAGTTCCAGCATTGTCAGTATGTGAATTATAAACTGCATCAAGTTTACTTAACAATACTTTTACTGCTTCTTCTGCATTGGGGTGGCGAAAGAGGGTGGATGGTTAAGGTGTTTGGTGTGTTGGAGAATTAGGTGTTTGGTATATCGGGGAATAAGATATCTGGTGTGTTGGGGAATACGGTGTTTGGTGTGTTAGGGAATAAGATGTTCGGTATATTATGGAATAAAAAGTTTCATGTACTGAAAAACAACGTGTTTGGTATATTGGGGAATACGGTATTTGGTATATAGAGGATACGGTGTTTGGTGTATTGGAGAATAAGGTGTTTCATGAACTGGAGAATAAAGTGTTTGGTGTATTGGGGAATAATCTGTTTGGTGTATAGAGGAACAAAGTGTTTGGTGTATTGGGGAATAAGTTTTTGTGTGTGTACTGGATAACAGTGTTTGGTTAGGATAAATAATGTGTTTGGTGTATTGGGGAATAAGGTATTTGGTATATTGGGTAATAAGAGATTTGGTGTATCGGGGAATACGATATTTGGTGTATCGGGGAACAAGGTGTTTGCTGCATTGAGTAAAAACGTATATGTGTATTGGAAAATAACGTGTTTGATGTATTGTATTGGGAAATAACGAGATTTGTGTATTGCGAAATAACGTGTTTGGTGTATCGGGAATAACTTGCTTGGTGTATCGGGAAATAAGGTATTTAATGTATCGGGGAAAAATGTATTTGATGTATCGGGAATAAGGTATTTGGTGTATCGGGGAATAGGGTATTTGGTGTATCGGGGAATAAGGTATTTGGTGTATCGGGGAATACGGTATTTGGTGTATCGGGGAATAAAGTATTTGGTGCATCAAGGAATAATATATTTGGTTTACCGGAAAACAAAGTTATTGATATGTTGGGGAGTAATGTGTTAGATGTATTGGGAAGTAGTGCGTGTTGGGGAATAATATGTTAAGAGTATTTGAGAAAATGATGTTAGGCATATTGGAGAATTAGATGTATGCGTGTTGGGGAATTAGATGTATGCGTGTTGGGGAATTAGGTGTATGCATGTTGGGGAATTAGGTGTATGCGTGTTAGGGAATTAAGTGTATGCATGTTGGAGAATTAGGTATATGCGTGTTAGGGAATATAGTGTAGGCACCTTAGTTTATAAGTTGTTGGGTGTATTTGAGAATATTGTGTTATACCAGCGAAATACCTAGGTCAGCATAAGGCCCTAAATTTTTACTGTACGAAACGGCATAGAAACCATTTCCTTAGACTGAGTGAACCTAGAAACAGTTGATGTGAGAATCTGTCAGGTGATCTGGAAAATCTGATGATTATTATTCGTTTGTTTGAAGACTCCTGATGGTAACCAGGATGCAGTCCAGAAGACTGTGCGCTGTGTCGCGACCAATCGCCAAATTAAGACCTAACAACAGATTTAAACAAAATCAGAATCAGACTTCTTATGTAATGTTTTTGATTATTGTTGTGTTTTCATTGGTCACTATTTATATATACTTTCTGTCGCCCCGATGCCGCCTACCACAGCCGAACAACGAAATCCACGGGAATAATTTAAAACATGACTCAAGAGACTTGATTGAATTCTTGTAGGGCTTCTATCGGCGAAAGTCACTGCTATATCATAGTTTACAGATTTACTGCGACTTTCGGTCTGACACATTCGACTTCAGCATGGCGTTTAGGTCACTTAACTTATGAGAGTGGACAGAAAACTCCACCCGTAACCCCTTTAACCGCATATTACTACATACATGATATATGACCGTATTGCCATGTCTTGCTCCCTTTTGGGACCACGACAACACAGGGCCTTCGAATTTCTGACATGGACAAAGAAACTAGTGCAACTCATTGAATCCATTGAACTACATACAGACTACGGTTATGTGACAATGAATACTTCAAGTGTCTATCCTGTATGACTTTTTTTATTTTGATTGACGTATAAAGCGGGGTAGTTCTGCACGAAGAAAAACGCACGACACTATTCAACGTAAGATCCGGGGTTCGACACCCTTTGACGTTATCTAATTTTGTGTTCCTGCTTGAAGCTGATTGGATAATGAGAAAAACAAAATCCAATAGCAGACATGGCAAAAGTTTTAATTGTCTATTGCCTCTTGTATATTTTTAATATGCGCACGCCCTGGAAAATACCAAAATGGTTCATGGTTGAGAATGGCGTGCATCGCAAAAAATGAGATTTAATCCTTTAAACTCAATGCGAGCAAACAATTAAACCGTTTCTTATATCTTGGATATGTGATTTATTACACATTATGATGATTAAATAATCCGTGACACTGACAATGCCTGCACACTGTGGTATCACTAGAAATTATAGAGCTGATGACGTGGCAAAAGCAGGAGGAAAAAATGTGAAGCAATTCAGCTATCATCTGCCGAAGAGTGAGGTCACAACACTAATCCACAATTATTATACATCACTGTGGAAGAAAGATGTGGATACTGATAAGAAACTAGAACCCCCCCCCCCCACCACACCCCCACACATACACAGTCACCAACAAACGACCATCTTTCTATTTAGAACTGGCCACTGCAGTCAAAAGCCGCATGTACCAGATCAGAGTGGCCCACACAAATGCCCATGCGAAACAGGCATACAGACACTGAACATATATTCCACGACTGTCCAGATTACACAGAAATGCGAGGAAAGACATGACCACACTGGACTGAACTGGGGTAACAACTATGAGGTAGCGGTTCTGACCTAGTGAAGACTGGTAACTTCGTCCTTGCGACTGGACTGAAGATATAGCAAGCCTAATAGACACCTAAACGAAGAATAAGATTGGCTAATGGGAAATCAAGTCGTCTACAATGGCAAAGAAAACGCCGCTGGACATACATCGGCCACATACTTAGAATGAAGGAATTCCACGACAAGCCATGTGGACACCAGACAGAAAAAGAAAACAGGTAAGAACAAAAACAACGCTCAGAAGAACTTTTATGAATGAACTAAAATCAACAGGCATAAATGCACAAGATCTGCAATCCTTGACAACTGACCGACAGGCATGGAGAACTATGACATCCGCCCTATGTGCTAAACGTAGCAAAAGAGGAACTGACTGACTGACAATGACTCATCTGACTGTTCCCTTGGTTCTCATTGGATGTCACACAAAGTATATAATTATAGTAACCTATGAAAATCACGGGAACATGCAAATGAGCCTTTGAGAAGGCTTGATTTCCAATTGACCAGAAGGTCTTATGTTGTAGACCAGAGGTCGGCAACCTTTTGTGTTCCCTTTTTTAGTTCTATGATTTCAAACCATTTCAAACTTTCTATTCTACACATGTCGCCCGTGTGGCAACCGGCGGGACATGTCGCCCGTGAGGCAACCTGCGCCTGTACTTCTAGTTCAGGGTGATGTGAATAGGGCAATTGTATTCTTTCCATGCATTTCGTTGGATACGACTAAGGAAGGTTGGAAAATAGCTTACAACCTGTCATCATGTGAACAAATTATCCCTGCCATTTATTTCAATCTTGTTTCAATTTATTACTATTGTCTTCTATATAATAATCCCCATAGATGACTAATAGATGCTGGCTGGTGGACGTTGTACCATCGTCCTTGTGTGGCTGACTCCTAGGTGACGGGGAATGCTAGATGTGCCATCACCGCGAATGAACACATCTGACACAGAAATGATGAGATGGTTTGCCCAGATGTGTGTGCCGTACCTCTGGCAGGATATGGTAATCCTGGGATAATGGCGCACTGGAAGGCCTCACATCGGGGAGTAAACATGCATCCATAAACATTCCCTTTACACCACCATGTCATTGAGACAACTTTATATAAGTATGGATGTCGTCTCAGTTACACAGGCTTTTTGGTTAAGTTGCTAGCACTGAAAGACATGTTCCCATCGGCTAAGAGGTGGGTGGGTTTGAGCACCACAACTTCCCCCTCCTTATCTACGAACCTGATTAAAGAGAATATTTGAAATTTTAGGGGAACACAGACCCGTCTAGAGGGCAGCACAGACCCGTCTAGAGGGCAGCAACAGACCCCTCTAGAGGGCAGCACAGACACGTCTAGAGGGCGGCAGAGACACGTCTAGTGTGCACGTCCGTAGATAAGGAAGAGAGAGTTGGGTTTGGAGTTCGAGCCCCTTAGGAAATTATAATATTATTTTTAGTATTAGGTGCTTAGGTTCCGCCCCCCACCCCCCCCCCAAATTAAGGATTTTCTGAAAATTTGAGCAATTACAATTAACACTGGGTGAATGTCATTTTGTTGTAGGTAATATGTACTCACTGCAGCAAAACTGAAATCCAACAAGTAAATTCTAGAACACGGTAATGTTGTTTTACTTTTACTAATAACTCACGACGCACACATCAACAACAACAAAAACACACACACAATTGTTTTAGGTAAACCCACCACAAACTGAAAACATATCTACGTCCCTGATATGGGGCACAGTCCCCATCTGGGGGGCATAGATCTGTCTAGGGGACCACAGTCCATTCATGGGCATCACCGTCTAGAGGAGCACATAAGCTTCATGGGGGAACAGACCGCTCATGGGATGCACGTAATTTTCATGGGGGCACAGACCCGTCTAGGGGAACACAGACCTGTTTAGGCTACACAGACCCTTCATGGGGACACAGACCCGTCTAGGGGGTACAGACCGTTCTGAGGGCTACATACATCTCAAGGCGGGCACCTATATTGCATGGGGGAACCACACACTCTAGGGTTCGCAGACCCTTCATGCGGGCACAGACCTTCATGGAGGGATGACACAGACTTTTCATGGGGGCACTGATCCTTCATGGGGGCACATACCCTTCATGAGGGCACATATCCTTCATTGGGACACATATCCTTCGTGGAGACACAGACTCTTCATGTGGCCATAGAAATGTAAATATTTAAACGATATTTATTCATATATGAATAAATGTTCACTATGAACTTACTAAGAATATACAAAGTTACTAAGAATATACAAAGTTCACTATGAACTTAGACAAAAAAAGGTTGGTAATCCCCGAATCTTGCAAAAAATTAAAAAAAAAAATAGACGCCCGGAGCTGCACTACAACATTATATTTATATATATATATTATACAATATTATATACAATATTATAAAATGTACCATATTATATTATATAATATATGTAATATATATATATATATATATATATATATATATATATATATATATATATATATATATATATATATATATATATATATATATATATATATATATATATATATATATATATATATATATATATATATATATATATATATATATATATATATATATATATATATATATATATATATATATATATATATATATATATATATATATATAAAAATCCTAGTTAAAATTATAAAAAATAAGTAAAGTAACCCATAGCATTTATTAATGCCGTAGAGGTATGAGATGTTGGCGATCTCACATTTCAGTGTCCCTGCAAATGAGGGCGGTAGCCATCTCCTCTCCCTAGCAGTCTTTACTGCCCGGATTATTGCGGTACCCATGTAAGGTTGGGTCGTCCCGGGAGCCGATGCGATCTGAAAAACATTTCCGCCTCAATTGGGGAATGAACCCAGGACCACTTACATGCGAAGCCAGTGCAAATATTCTATGGGCCGCAAATACGTGTTTCTGGTGGGGAAAAGGGGGAGGGAAGAGCTACCTACCTACTAAAATAGGTTATTCGGAGTTCCCACTAACAATTCACCCTACGCTACCTGTGAAAGAATGGGGAAACCCCCAGAAATAAGCCCCCCCCCTCCCATCCCCAATTGTATATTAAGATTAGTATGCGACTTCAGATTGTGAAATATATTCCATAACTCCCACCCCCGGCCTCAAGTTGTAACATCAAGCTGTGCACAAGCAATTTTCTCATGAAGAATATCGTTTTTGTATTTTATTTATCATATCTGGTGATATCAGAAATGTTAAATCAATGTTAGCTTGTGTTTTCTAACAACCTAAACTTAAATGATTTCTCTTATAGAAACATGTCCAATTTTGTCGGACAGAAATGAAATATTTGGTGATATCCTCGTCCACTTGACACAATTTTTTTAGAAATTGATATTTAGAAAAACAACTGTTATCTTTGAAAAGATGATTTCAGCTGTTTGAATGGTCACGTGTACTTCTGTACATAAAAAAGGTGGATCAATTTATAGATTGTGATATGTGTTTCTGACACAACCTCATTTTTACAAGTACTAGTGAAAACCCACCAAATTGACAAGGTAAACAAACAAAACATTACAGGTCAGGCACGTAAATAAGGAAAACTAATCGTTTCTCCAGATGGTTCCTGCACACTGGTCAAACACGGAGTGTGTAATGATACGACTATCCTGTTTTCCGTGGTCATAAAGAGATGAATAGCCAAGAAGCTACCCATTTCGCGCTGGAAATGCAGGAGCTGCGTAAAACAATGTTAATACGGATATAAACGGAAATAGTTGATACGCCAGCCAATGAAAAATCGGACCAAACAAAAGAGCAACTTCTTCTTCCGTTCACTTGAAACATGTCTATATCTGTAATTCCGTCTCCTTAATAAAACTCACTGTTTTTGTAGTTCATACAGTGGCACACAGAGCTTTGATTCCAGTGTTGTTTCCTCTAGCCAATATGTCTGCCTCAGCGTTTCATATTCAGAACAATCTTGAAGTATATGTTTGGCACTCTGTGCTGCCTGTCCACATGTACACATGGCCGTGTTGCCAATCTTGAACTTTGTATACATGTGACTGCGGAGTCGGTTGTGTCCTGTTCTGAGACGTAGAATTATAACTTGTTCTGGTCTGTTCATAATATGATAGTCATCTTGTGTTGGTGTTTGTGGCTTTCTTATTTACTTGATCATCTGTTTTTTCTGATGGTAGGTGATTGGTATATCTGGTTGGTTTTCGCCAACACCTTCCTAAGCCAGTTGGTCTGCTTTTTCATTTCCTGGTATTCCACAGTGAGAGGGTATCCACTGCATGGTTACCCTATACTGGTAAGACAGTTGATTAAGTAGTTTTTGCAAGTCTGTTAGTTTTATAGACTGGAGAGATTGAAGCACTGACTTTGCATCTGTCAGGAATGCCACGGGCTGTAGGCCAGGATTAGAATTTAGCAGATTTTCAGTTGCTACCATAATTGCCTGAATTTCTGCATCATAATTATTGCAGAATTTCCATGTTGACATCGTACGTGATCAGTGTGCAGGAGCAATACGGTGAAGAATCTGGACAAAATTATTTCTGTGTGTTGAAATCTCGCCGCTTGAAGATGTTATAAGATGACATGTGTGGACGTATGTCACTATGTGCCCGTCATACTTGAAAAATAACATTTAAGACTAGATCTACGCTTCTTTGAACTAGGATTTCTCAAGCTACAGAAAGTTACAAGCACCGCTAACATGTAATAATAATATACAAGCAAGAAATACTCTAATCATCAACATGTACTCACGCTGTTGTAGGCGATTATTTATCTCAATTTTATCAGTAGTGTTGCATATCAGCTCCACCACTGATTATCTACCATACCACGATGTCAAATATTCATGTCTGTTGTCTGATTCTGTACCACGTCACGATGTCAAATATTCATGTCTGTTGTCTGATTCTGTACCACGTCACGATGTCAAATATTCATGTCTGATTCTGTACCACGTCACGATGTCAAATATTCATGTCTGTTGTCTGATTCTGTACCACGTCACGATGTCAAATATTCATGTCTGCTGTCTGATACCATACCACGATATCAAACTTTATATCTTCTCTCTGATTCGTTCATCCTCATTATTTGATTTCATTAGTTGATTTCATTATTTGATTTAATTATTTGCTTTCATTATTTGATTTCATTAGTTGATTTCCTTTAGTTGATTTCATTATTTGATTTCACTATTTGATTTCATTAAAGAAACTGAACACTGTAAATTGAATGAATATAATACAGATTGAGAAAGGGGCGGAGGATTGACTTTACTGTACTCTGGTTATCCAGTGTGTACTTCGCCCTACTTAACGAAGCTGCGCGCATTCTGCCGAGGGTACCACTCGTAGCACGTAAAAC
Source organism: Meghimatium bilineatum (assembly GCA_034231615.1). Taxonomy (NCBI): domain Eukaryota; kingdom Metazoa; phylum Mollusca; class Gastropoda; order Stylommatophora; family Philomycidae; genus Meghimatium; species Meghimatium bilineatum. Next base: position 100,383,692 of record CM067322.1, on the reverse strand, counting down.
TGTATCCACAAGCGATAATCACCAGGAGGTAAAAAAAGAAAAGAAAAAACAATCATTGTAAACAAGACGTCGAGAACAGCCCAATGATTCAAACCCATGATCTGAACATCTATCAGAGCCAACCTTTTACTCCAGACGATGGAAATCTCAGAGCACTCCAGATCTTGCCATTGCAACAGAGGACATCCAACGGTTGACAGAAAGAGTAGTGGCACAACAGCTTGGTGGGAGTGACCACAAGCCTGTAATATTAACAATAAAAGGGAACCACAAGACAGAAAAGCAACAACACAAAATCGCTAGCTGGAACTACAAAAAGGCTAACTGGGACACTTACCAACGCCTTACAGAGGAACAACTACTAACACATCTTACAGCAAGAAATATACGGAAAGATGCAAAATTAATAACAGGAATAATCCTGGAAGCTGCCAACAACAGTATACCTAGAGGAAGAAGACAAAACTACAAACCCTTCTGGAACAAAAAACTCCAGGCTATGCATGATGAAGCCTCTGCTGCAAGATCCAAGATGGAAACTAGACCAGCAGAAACCAATATCATTGAACACAATAGACTGCAAGCAATTTTCAGAAGAGAAAAGATAAACTGCATTAGATCCAGCTGGAAAGTAAAAACAGCAATACTCAACATGGAAAAAGACTCAACAAAAATGTGGAAACTTATCAAGTGTCTCAATGAAGAAAACAACCTCCAAAGTAGTATCATCATAGAAGACAAGGGGAAGTCCTACACTGGCACACAAGCTGCAAATATTCTAGCAGACTCCTATGCTGAAGAAAGCAAAATTAAGATAACTAGAACAAGAACTGCTGAAGTAAGACGAGAGACAAAAAACCTTGTAAATAAACATCAACCTTGCCCAGGCACAAACCTTTTCACAAATCAGAACTTAACATGGCAATTCAAAATCTAAAAAAGAAGAAAGCCCCTGGACCCGATGGAATCACAAATGAAATGCTCCAACACCTAGGTCCTGTGGGTAGAAGCAGTATCCTAGACCTTTTTAATGAATCATGGGCGCAAGGGATCTTCCCAGAAGAATGGAAAGAGGCAGAAATAATTCCAATTGCCAAGAAAGGAAAACCAAAAACTAACAAAACAAGTTACCGCCCTATCAGTCTACTTAGTTGCTTAGGAAAGGTCATGGAAAAAATGGTGAATAACAGACTCTTAAACTACCTGGAGGAAAACAATCTTCTAGATGACTGCCAATCAGGCTTCAGAAAACACAGATGCACTGAGGACCAAACAACATACCTTGCTCAGGAAATAGAAGATGCTTTCCAGAAAAAATCAAAACTCCTAGCCACCTTCTTTGACCTCACAAAGGCCTTTGACAAAGTCTGGAAAGAGGGGCTATTGCTAAAACTTGCCCAGAAAGGAATCAGAGGCAAAATGTTTAAGTGGATAAAAAGCTTCCTACGAGGCAGACATGCAAGAGTCAAACTCCAGGGAATGAAAAGTAATATGGTCAGCATAACAGAAGGTGTCCCACAGGTAGGAATTCTATCCCCCACACTCTTCATAGTTTTTATAGACGATCTGCCAAAACTATTCACACCATATGTACATAGAGCTCTCCATGCAGACGATCTTGCTATCTGGACCCAATCAGAATACATTGGAGTTGAAAAAGTTAGAATGCAGGAGGCAATAAACAAAGTTGAAGAGTGGGCAAAAACCGGGGGGTGTTCAAATAAACAAAAGTAAGACCGTCACAACACTTTTCACCCTCTCCACAAAGCCTGAAAATTATACTCTCACTCTAGACAATACCCCACTTCCAAAAGAAAACACCCCAGTCTACCTGGGGATAAAATTTGACAAAAGACTTACTTGGGGATCACACATTGAAGAGACAGAAAATAAAGCCACACGCAGACTACAAATAATGAAAAAACTATCTGGGACAGATTGGGGAGCCAACATAAAAACCATAAGACAAGTCTATGTAGGTCCCATTCGTCCAACTCTGGAATATGGATTGACCACATATGCAACAGCAGCAAATACCAATCTTCAAAAGCTGGACAAAATTCAAAATGCAGGTCTCCGAATCATAACAGGAGGACTAAGGAGCACACCTATAACATCAATGGAAGCAACAGCAGGATTACAAAACCTAACAGACCGCAGGGATGAGAAAATCACAATAATGACAGAAATATTTAGACGCCTGAAACATCACCCTATGCATGAAAAAACAAAAGAACTAAGAAAAAACAAACTGAAAAGACCAAGCTTCAATCACCTATCAAAAAAACTTATGAAAGCCAATAAAGAAGTAACCAGCAACAATCCGGACGAATGGGAACAGCTAGAAGCATATTGCAACATCACAAACACTTCACCCATATATACTGCAAAACTTACAATACCAGGCATTGAGAACAAAACTATGGAAACCCCTACTGCCCTTAAGGCAAAAACACTTGATCACCTAGACACCCAATACCATACCTCACAGTGGATTCATGTCTTCACAGATGGATCATCAGAGGGTGCAGTAAAGAAAGGAGGAGCTGGGATACTAATACTCATACCAAACATCCCAAAACTAGAACTCTCAATCGCTACTGGCAAATTATCAACAAATTACAGGGCAGAGCTACAAGCAATCTTGGAAGCATCAAAGGCTCTAGAGGAACGGAGGCTCAAAGGAGCTAACATAGTCTTCTTGTGTGACTGCATGTCAGTACTCCAAACCATCCAAAAGGAACCTAAAGATCTCCTAACAAAAACAACTGTAGAACTTCTCTAAATCAACTATCTGCCAACAATAAAGTTGTGCTGCAGTGGATCCCTGCACACTGTGGAATAGCAGGAAATGAAGGAGCTGACAGACTGGCAAAAGCAGGTGCAAAAAAGGAAAAATTCCAGCATAGAATATCACTGACTGAAGCAAAAACCCTCATCAAAGGAAAATACAAACATACATGGAGTCAGAGAACAGGCAGTAACTTTCCACAGGACCCTATTCTAAAGCTAAACAGGTCACAACAAACCACAATTTTTAGACTTCGCACAGGACACTGCAGACTACAAGCACATCTCCACAAAATTAAGGCTGCCCAAACTGACCAATGCCCATGTCAAAAGGGTCCCCAGACTCCAGAAAATATTCTGCAGACATGCCCACTCTTTGATGACGTGAGAACTAAAATATGGCCTCAAGAGATAGATCTGAAGGTGAAGCTGTGGGGCAACCGTGGGGACATCCTGCTGACGACTGAATTCATGGAGGCGGCCCACCTTCCTGTATAGACTTATGAGCATAGGAGACTGATCGCAGAAGAAGAAGAAACCCATGATCTCATGAACACAAAGCTAACGATTTACCTACTCTACCAGGTAGATCACCGAATGTTACAAAGCATTAAATAAAAATCTTCACATTAATGAGGAAGGCATAAATAACTAAACGATTCTTGTTTGGAAAGCGTGCCCTCCTATTTGATTATTTCCCTTGGCAATGTTTATCAGTATATGTTTATCCTTTATTAATTTTAATATAAATTTGTTTAGGGTTATAGTTAGTTATCTAAAACACAACTCTCATAACCCTAGCACTAAAAAATAATATTTAAATTAATAAAAGCATACATATAAACTGACGAACATACCTAACGGAAATAGTCAAATGCGAGGGAACACGTTCCAAACAAGAACCTCATAATCTACTGTGAAAATATTCATAATTTACTGTACCGATATTCATATTAAACACCTTCCTGTGTCATCCCTCACCCCTGGATGGGACTATAAACCCCCCACCCCAAATTTTCAAAATTTCTCATGACTGCCCCTTCAAATGGCCCATAGTAGGGATCATATGGCCTACTCTGAGAACGATGTCTCTAGACTATCTATATATTTAAATGATGGACTTCCCATATTGTTATCCTCATGTTATCATCCGTCTAGTATTCCTAGTGAAATGTTATCACCTTCTTAGTATGAAATATTATCACCCTCCTAGTATGAAATGTTATCACCCTTCTAGTATGAAATGTTATCCCCCTCCTAGTATGAAATGTTATCACCCTTCTAGTATGAAATATTATCACCCTTCTAGTATGAAATGTTATCACCCTTCTAGTATGAAATGTTATCCCCCTCCTAGTATGAAATGTTATCCCCCTCCTAGTATGAAATGTTACCCCCCTCCTAGTATGAAATGTTACCCCCTCCTAGTATGAAATGTTATCACCCTTCTAGTATGAAATGTTACCCCCCTCCTAGTATGAAATGTTACCCCCCTCCTAGTATGAAATGTTATCACCCTTCTAGTATGAAATGTTATCACCCTTCTAGTATGACTGGTGAAATGTAATTACGTTTAATATTTCCGACAATCACAAAATAACGATACAACCAATCAAAACGTATTCAACGAAGGTTGTCCGGGAGTAATAATCTACATCTACTTTGAACCCGCACTGCTCTTCTTGTGGAGGTGCAACCTACATGGTGATAATCACTGGTTTGTCCCTACATCCGGATCAAATTTCACCAACAAACAATATCAGAATAGTAACACATTTAATAGACCATACAGCGATAGCACTAGATCGCACTGTACATTTCAAGAACACTCAACCAACACAGAACCGGAACCATCTGCTACTACACTCTGAGAGATTTATTGAAGCGTAGAGCTGAAAACATGCGGATATGTCCGGTGTGCAGTGACGACAATAAACACAACTATATCGAAAAACTAAGTTAAGCATGTAACTATATATTTACCCTACAGTCTTCCCCAAAGTTGTAAGTATACGCCCCGATACAGGACACAATACATTTCGCAGTCATCATCATCATCAAGTGCTGCCTCCGCAACGAAGGTTGGCTGCAACAGACTTATAACATACTGTCTCTTGTTTTGGTGGTACACTCTGCTAGACTGTAACATGTCTATATTGTAATGTTACTCTCCCACTTTTATCTCGTCTACCTCTTGCTTGCCTCCTTTCGATTATATCCTCAAGTAAGATAAAGACTATCTTTAACAAGGTGTCATTTTTTTAATGTGTCCAAAATATTTTATTTCCTTGATCTTTATTTCCTTCAATAATTCTTTCTTCATACCAAGTTTTGTTAGAACCTCTTTGTTTGTTTTCTTCGCTTTCCATGATGTTCTCCCTATTCTTCTATTTCAATCAATCAATAAACCCATAACCCTTCAGGGTCGTAGGGGTACCACATTGGAAGCTTCAGCACACAGAGTCCTCCAGAGAATTCTATCCTCAGCGATGCGGATGAGTGTGGAAATATCTTGCCCTGTCCATTCCTTGATGTTGTCTGTCCATGTCTTTATTTGTCCTCCTCTGCTTCTTCCACCCTCGACAGTTCCCTGCAGTATTGTTTTTGACAAGGAATCGTGCCTGCATACATGTCCGAACCATGCTAGTTTTCGTCGTTTCACTATTGAAAGCAATGGCTCCTGGACACCTGCACACATCTCTACTTTATTTCTTACGTACACATTGGTCTTATGTTCCCTATAGGAAATTCGTAGAATTCTTCTGTAGCATTTATACTCGAAAGCCTGTAATCTTCTCTCCATGTCCGCACTGAGTGTCCAACTCTCACAACCATACAACACAACAGAAAGCACCAGCGACCTATACAGTTTGATTTTCACTCCAACACTGATGTTGCTTTTCCAAATCTTCTATTTACCCACATCTCAAAGGCATGAATTCTGACTTATAATTGTTTGTTTATTGTCCATGTTTCTGAGCCATGCATTAATATATAATAGATGTAGCATTTTATAATTCTCAATTTTTAGAGATCTATTTCTATGCTTATTTCTTGAAGACATTCTATTAATTTTTCATGTTGGACTCTGTCAAAGGCCATGCTGTAGTCTATGAAGCAAATATAGATACGTTTTTTTTACTTCTATATATTTATCTATCAATAGTCGAATACTAAGTATAACTTCTTTGTTTTTCCTAAAACTAAATTACTCTTTACCTACCTCCGTGTCTATCTTGTTTTTAACTCTTTCGTGTATTATCTTGAGTCCACAAACTCTGGACTGACAACACATGCATGTGTACAAGTGTACGGGCACCACAGACGGTTGAACATCTACTGCAAGAATGTTCAGAGTATGAGATACTGATGCAGGCATACTAGCATATAGGAACACCACTATGTGAACATACTAGCATATAGGAACACCACTATGTGAACATACTAGCATATAGGAACAACACTATGTGAACATACTAGCATATAGGAACACCACTATGTGAACATACTAGCATATAGGAACACCACTATGTGAACATACTAGCATATAGGAACACCACTATGTGAACATACTAGCATATAGGAACAACACTATGTGAACATACTAGCATATAGGAACACCACTATGTGAACATACTAGCATATAGGAACACCACTATGTGAACATACTAGCATATAGGAACACCACTATGTGAACATACTAGCATATAGGAACAACACTATGTGAACATACTAGCATATAGGAACACCACTATGTGAACATACTAGCATATAGGAACAACACTATGTGAACATACTAGCATATAGGAACAACACTATGTGAACATACTAGCATATAGGAACACCACTATGTGAACATACTAGCATATAGGAACAACACTATGTGAACTTCTGCATGAGCTGCTGTGGCAGCGAGATACAGAGCACGCCTGTGAAGGCCAATGTACTGAGTTTGAATCTCGCACCAGGAAACTGTGCATCCGGACAGCTAAAAAAGCAATGACAAACTATATAAGTATTTTTATTGTTTAGAAAATCACTACAGTAACAACAAAAAAATGCTAGATTTTGAACGTAAGAGAGAAGAATAAAATATACGTTAAAGTCGTAGTCGATATTTTGGGACTCGATCACGAATAGAATACCACCGAAGTCAAATGTGTCTGTCCATTACCACAAATAAAATAGCGACACAGCGCAACTCATTCTCTAGACTACGCCCCGAAGGACATATAGTAGAAGCACTGCCACACTAAACGAAGTTCAAAGGAAGTTTGAGAACGAAAACAAAACTTATCACTATTATTAAACATAAATGTCAACATACGAGGGATGGTAAAAAAGTAATGCCTCCTAATTTTTTATTATCTAAGTAAATACAGTATCGGTGTGCAATCTGTTAATTTTACGAGAATCTCCAAACACTTTTCTCCACTGTATAACATAGCCAACCATTAACATATTGCAACACAATAACTGTTTAAAAATGGCTGCAAAAGAAGTACGGTTAAAACAACAATATGTCACAGAATATCTCAATGCTGAAGGAGAGACCTCCATATGCATCCACGAACGTTTGAAGAATGTTTATCGAGATGCAACAGTAAATGTTTACACTGTCCAACTTTTGGTACATCGTTGTGACGAAGCTGAAGTACGTCAATTCTCAATGGATGACGCGGAGCGGACTGATGTCTACCGCAGCGACACCCTATATAATTCATGGAGTTGATGACATTCGTGTGATCGTCGGGTAACAGTGGAAGAACTACATGCCGTGTTGTCCATTAGTGCAGGTAGTATACAGAACATCGTTAAAGATCTGGGTTATTGAAATATTTGTGCACATTTGGTGACCAGTATGTTGACAGACAGATAAAGAAACAAGGAAAACCACTATCCTTCTGCACGGTTACTAAACTGAAGGAAATGAACTTTTATCGAATATTGTTACAGGCGATGAGAATTGGATTCATTTTTTTTTAAAACCAGAATCCAAGAGACAATATATGGAATGGCATCACACAACATCGCCGCCAATAGAGAAGTTCCAAAGTTATAGCTACACAAGCTATATCTTAGGGCCCCCACTTTCCTGTGCAATTGTCATATATACTTGAATATATTGCAGCATTATTTGTCCCAGTGCCGCACGTGCGGAAAGCTTAGGGCCTTATCAAGTCTAAATCCGGCTTATAACCAATAGCCTTAAACACGCCGTAATCAATTAATTTAGGTCGTATCATATAAACCTTGTAGCTTTAAAATGTGTGGTGTCTACATGACACGATCTAGAATCTGGTCCTGCTCCTCGGCGCACATGCAACAATCTTTACCCGAGTGGGTGTCACCTGAACGGACTTGGTTCAAATGTTTTCTGCAGTATGATTTTTCTGTAATAATAAACCCGCGGTATTTATCTTATATTACCTTAACTTAAAAAAATGTTTTTAAAAAAGAGGTAAGAAACGCTTTATTTAACTGTGAGTACAATTTGGTTATATCAATGATGTGACCATAAATAAGAATAGACTCCGTGGTTCCGCGAATCCTGTCCTCACGACTACCGAGAGATTGTAACAATCTTTACTCCATTAAATAGACGTAACCAGCGTTCTAGGTAACGAATTAAGGGATGCAACTCGTGAAATCAATATACTTTTAGAAGAGCAGGTTACGGTTCCTTGTTTGCATGTGCTAACACTTCAAGACTTCACTGCATGAAGGATATATCGCGTCGTTGACAAGATCCGAAAGGGAGCAAAGAATACAATCACCATTACCTGTCATTCTCATCTAAGGAGATTTGGGAGGGGGGAATTAGGTTTTTTGCTATCCCAAAGAGTGTCAAAGTGACCCAGAAGGCAAGCTGCCTATCAGGTTGAATCTCCTAGTGTGGCATTACTCAGCAGCATTTGGATATCAACAAGTGCACTTAATAGCTAAAGATATAACATGATGGAAGAGATTTGCCAAGGACCTATGCTCAACAGGGGGCTTAAAAGCTGATGATAGATACAGCATTAAAACAAAGACCAGCAAAGAACTTTCAGCTCTGAGAGTGATGGCAGCGGCTGACACTAAACAACCACAGCTCGTAATCTTATATAAGGCTCTCGTCCTCCCTGTAATTGAATATGCAGAAGCCAATATCACCAGCAGTCACACACTGACTGAGAGAATTCATACTGAAGCGATGCGGTTATCATCCTTGGTTTCACAAACAACACAACCTGTGTGGCTGTGTTATCCTTGATTTTCTGAGCATATCTCACAAAATTAATATGTGGCGTGCTCATGCATACCTCAGAGTGAGTTATGACAGACTACCATCTACACAATGAGCTCCCTCGAGTGAAGGGAAGCAGGCTCAAAAGAAGTAAATCGTAGATAGGTCGTATTGAGGATACTGTTAAACAGATCTGCGCCTCAGAAGGCATAATGCCTGGTGAGGAATGGATACCTATTCCTATAGCCTTTCAAGAGGCAGTCAAGACCGTCATTACATTATATAGAGGGTGCAGGTAATACAGCCATGTGAGCTTGGAGGCTGAGATCATGGCACTCATCTGCGAACATGCCGACGACACAGATGTTGTGATTTACATGGACGGGTCGGTCATCTGTCACCACTGATGCACATGGGCCTTTACTGTCAGATCAAAAGGAAGAACAGTACACGAAGTCAGTGGTGCTTTTATCACAACAACAAGCAGCCTAACAATGGAAGTTTTTGCTGTAACGCAGGCACTTAACTGGCTGGAATCGCAAGCCTATTCACATGCTTGAATACTAAGTGACTCACTGAATATGATTCAGAAAGTCAAAACAGGTGATGTGCGTAGGGGATCGGTGGAGTCAGAGAGAGCTAAAATACGGGCATCACTACAAAAATGCATGCTTATCTTTATTCCCGGACATGCGGATGTGGAGGGAAGCAAACGGGCCAACCAATTATCTAGCCTCACCACCACAACAGATGGTCAGCCTATGGACCAAGCAGACACACTCATTGCTCTTTGCGAGTCCTCACGATAAGATGATTTTGAATTGGGAGTGAGGTTGGCCTGTAGAAAATACCTGACAAAGATTTCAAAAAGAGCAGTGAACCAACATAGAACCAGAACCATCAGCCGCTATACCCGTAGAGATTTACTGAAGCAGATACCTATGGATGTGTCCTGTGTGCGAAGAGGATAATCAACATACCTAATACATAATATACAGACATTTGTGAATAATCGAATAAGATTTATAAAAAATCCTAATGTTGCAAATAGGATTTCAACCAGGTCCACTCCAATGGCACCTACTAGCCTCGCAACTTGAATCAACATATTTTCTGACGCAGCATTCAATTTATTTCTATAAAAATCCTCGTTGCTTCTATATTTACAAATTTGTAGCGAATCCTGTTCACGATGTAGCCATCAACCCAGTATTTTTTGGCTGTAGTGATTTTCTAGGCAATATAAATACATTCAGTAGTGTGGCATTGCTTTATGAATGGCCCAGATGTGCAAATGCCTGTGGCAGGGATTGAACTCGGTACCCTGGACGTCACAGACGTGCGCTGTATCATTCCCACACAGAACCAGACGCTTCTATATTACATTGTTAATTTATCCTGAATAATACTAAACATTTTATGGTAAGGATAAGGAGACATGGAGATGAACAGACCAAGGTCTGATGGACATTCAGAATTAAGAAAATAAATTGGGTACACACTCAGAAAACCAGTAAATGATATTGCTAGATCAATGACATGGAACCATCAAAGATTGGAGAAGAGGGATCATGAAGGACTTTCTGACAGAGAATCACAGGACTGAGAACAAGTTCAAGTAATAGACATAATAACAAAAATCGCTGTCTGTGGTCTATGTACCCAAGAATGTGTAAACACCCAGAAGTCCAACACTCCCTCTAATTTTCTTAGGACATGAGCACATTTGAAGATATCTGAGCAGTGAATATATCGGTGTGAAGGTTTCTACTATCTAAAACAATAAGGCATTCTTTAGTTCTTTGTGTACATGGGTGGTACATTGCACGAGTGGCACCATCTAATTAAGTGTGTGGCCGAGCACGATAGATGAATATTTGACAAGAGTTTGAATGATTGAGACATATCCATATTTTGATGCAATCATGCACATACTTTTGTTCTTCAAAACATTCAAATAGAGAAATTTATAAAAATAAGTATCAAATAAAATGATAGTTTGTACATGTTTTATTTCATGTTCATGAAGTGGAGACGATATAGAATAAATCATGTCCACATAATGTGACTGAATATTTCAAGTACCAGGTATGTATATAATTGTGCCATTGTTCAATAATAATGAAATGCAAGACACTTGTCTCTATAAAAGCATCCCTGGTAGTGTCACTTGCCCGCCGACAGGTCCATAGGTTTACTCATTATGAAATAAAAATTGCTTCCGTGGATCACTCAAACACCAGAAAGTAGGGTTCCAGTACTCATGCTCTGGGAATGTTGAGGAACGACACATCACTAATGAGCACGCTGAAATTAACGCTAGTCACAGGGTTTTTGGTCAACCACTGACAATGAAGCAACGCACTTATGGGAAACTTTGCGATGACACTGGATTATAACTCCGCTTACCTTCACAGATTTATTACAAATTAAGCATAACATGACAGAGTGAAGGCACATTTCAAATACAGAAATAATTTTGTAAAATCCAAACCAGTTCATAAAGTGGAGCCTCTCTTATAGCACTTTCTTCTATAACAAATTTCCCTATTTAACAACTCAAAATGTGAATGTGTCAATAGTGCAGTTCTTACTCGTATTATGTTGTAGATATGTTCTTGATAAAGGCCCTTTGGTCGAAACATCAATTTGCGTACATTGTTATGTGTGTTACAAGTGATTAGCAAAATTTTAGTACCGTGTTCCAAGTTTCACTGTTGGATTTCAGTCTTGCTGCAGTACATATTGATCTCAAATCCATAAGACCAATTCCCATGAAGTATGCAAGAACTTTGAGTTGAAGCCATCTACTCAGAGGGAGCCATTACAAAATTTCTTTAAATATAATTTTCTATGAAATATATATAATCTGATTTATTGATGTGAAAATTCTAGCCAACACAGAGAAGAAAAGTATATGTTACATCAAGATTAACATCAAATGTTACATCAAGATTAACATCAAATGTTACATCAAGATTAACATCAAATGTAGGCATACATGGATGAATAATGTCATAGAAACATCATGAGTTCACAGCAAAATACAATATATCCATATACAAACCCTCACCAACAAATTCATGTCCAAGTCCATGTGAAATCTATATATTCATTCATACTCTTGGAAACCAAAGATCCCTTTGTGCACGTCACATCTTTATTATTCTTTGCAAAAGTCACAGATGTACATAAATGTTAATAATTTATTATGTCAAATTATGGATCAAAATGTTGATAAATGCATGGTTTGTAATTCTTCTTATTCTGCATTCATTCTCAAACTCCTGCAGATTAGCAGGACATAGTCCAGAGAACAGAATGCGTTGTTCCACGGTTTGCAGTTCAACTGATATCTATGCCTATCGACCTGACACATCTGACTTCATGAACACTTTGGCCCTCAAAGGGATGGGAGAACCAACTCCACCCCAAAAACCTCATTAGTCAAAAACCTCCCTTTAAAATGAGTGACAGGAAACCATGCTGCAATTCTTTGCTCCCCTCTTGTGCTCCAGCAACACACGGATGATAGCTTGTAGAGATCATCAACTTATATCTGACTATGATCAGTCAACCAGAACTGCCAAGACCTAACCCCACTTCCAAGAAGTGAAACTTGTTAATGAAAACTATAACAAGGCAGTCTGTCTGATCAAGTAATAGATAATCAAAGATGGAAGGCAACTCAGACTCCAAAAATGATGTGCTGAAGTTGGATGTGTCAGCTGAATATTTAAGAGATCACAATCATACTTCCAAATGTAATACAATATATTCTCTTTTCTGTGGCATACATCCTAACAACCAACAGGAGTTAGAGAACAAAAACATAATAAAATGTCAAATATTGCTTATAGCAAAACTAACCAACATATAAAAGGCAACACTCATGTACTGTAACAGTAACTACAGAAACCAAGTTAACACATCCACATATTAACAATAACAATCAGTATAATAAACATTAGCTCAAACACTCCCAGAAACCTGTACCACATTCAAGTATTAACAGAAACAATTATTAGAATAAACATTATTATCATAAACACTCTCACAACCTGCACCAAAAGTCACAATATCAATCAAGCAAGTTTGTTTTCAGAAAGTACAACAGAATCAATCCTTGAACATTTTGCTGACTAAATGCAATGAATATTTAATTTTCTGTATACCATTAGGTGACCATTTTCAACCATTGACAATCTTCTCATGTTGCAAGTAACTAATCAGCCATAATATTTTTCTGTGTTCTCAAACTCTTGCAGAATAGCAGGATGTAGTACAGAGAACAGAATATGCTGTGTCATAGTTTATAGCTTGGCTGCAATATCTGTGCATGTGGACAGGCTGTGGAGTTTACAAACTCATCAGGATGATGGTAGTAGAGGACAGAGATGAGTGGAAATCTTTCTGCACCAAATGTCTCAATGTGACAGCCCTGACAGGTTATGGATTTTACTATTACCAGTATTATGGTACCATATACACCACAAGCTAAACAGCCACCGCCCTCTAACAACTGGGACACTGTGACATTATATCAGATCTGCACAACCAACTACTGCATTACAAATGACACAATTTAATACATTTGATGGTATAACAAATATAAATGATTCAATTACAGCGGCATTCAAAAAATGACAGATGTATCACAAATTAAAACTGCATAACAAACGGCAAGATAAATTTCCTCATGTATCAAGACAAAATGAAGAAAAGGCACACATGTCTATCCAACAGTCTGTGGAGTCTGAATACTTAATGATTCGATGAGAAAATAATATAGGAGAATATTGAAATATTAAGTGAATGAACAAAACTGATGTGGGTTTACTGCTGAACTGGCATCGTAGTTGTCGGTCGGTGTGATACGGCATCCTCTCCGCGCCACATTTGGGTCACAGTTTTGATCTGAGTGTAGAATTGTACACCCTGGAAATGACACAAATAACAGGTAATAAGTTTAAACTATGAATTTGGTGGTAGTTGTTATTCTCCTTCTGTCCCATATATTGTTTTTCAGTCTTCCAAATGTAGCATTAGATTTCACTATCCTGTTGTTTACCTCAGTGTTGATGTTTATATCTTGTGAGACAATGCTGGCCATAAGACCAAGGAAGATAGCTAAATATAAAACTTCTTTTCTTAACTTCTGCCATACTATTTAGATAGTGACTTGCTATGCCACTACCTAATAAAAAGTTATGGGTATATAAAAATAACACTATATTCTCTGTGGTCACGGCATCTCAATGTTTAATGGTAGCTTTCTAGGCTGGTGATCCAGGGTTTATTTCACAGTTCAACTGGAAATATTTTAAAATCACCAATGGCCTTAGGTGATCCCAGCATATGGAAATGGCTACTAGATCTTCTAGGAAAGTAAATGTGATGCTAACCACATCCACATGTGTGGCAAACATACACCCCCTGATGGGTTATGGGTCTTATTATTAACCACATCCACATGTGTGGCAAACATACACCCCCTGATGGGTTATGGGTCTTATTATTAACCACATCCACATGTGTGGGAAACATACACCCCCTGATGGGTTATGGGTCTTATTATTAACCACATCCACATGTGTGGCCAACATACGCCCCCCGATGGGTTATGGGTCTATTATTAACCACATCCATCTGTTGGCCATTGAGAAGTATGGGCCTAACACCGTATACCTTGATATGTCTCCAGCGTGAATATAAAGAGAACTACTTTAAAAAAAATTATATTCCTCATACAGCTCCACTGACGTGAAAAAGTTTTAATTAAATTTTTTGGCTTATCTTCCAAAATAATTTTGATCGTTTCAGATCCCAGCAACATAAAGATAATTATCATATATGTCATTACTGCACTTTGGACAAGCCTATATGTGCTCCGTTGCTGCCATCAGATATAGAAGAGTATGCCTACTGATAGTTCTTGTAGCCTATTTTCTACACCAGGGCTATCCAATTGACGGCCCGCGGAGGCCTAGTAAGTGGCCCACGGACCATTGCTAAAACAGTGAAATAAAGTTATGAAAAAACTAAATGTATAAAATCATTCAATGTGTTTTTTTATAAATCTGGCCCGTGATGCTCCCCATTTTCTACATTTTGGCCCCTGAGTAAATATAGTTGAATAGCCCTGGTGATTGATGGTTGGGAGCCTCAATTGTCATTCCAAGGTCGGATGTGTCATCCTGGGCGCACTCAGCCTGTTCAAGGTTATCTTATGTTTTACAAGCCACATTTTTTTCTTGGTCTTCCTTTGGCTCTATATCTAGACATTTCTGTTGCCATCTTGTAGCAACTACCCCTATCTCTGTCGCTTAGGTTTCTATTTAAACTATTATCACCCTCAATACAAAGATTTTTCTATTGGAAACCAAGATTCATCATCTATTGCAGTATTCACATCCAGCTACTGTTCACAAAGATACATCAATATAGCCTCCTTGTTCATCCTTAATTCAATGATCACAGATGCAAGCCTGTCTGCTCTCACATCAGGAACACCGGCAAGTCTGTCTGCTCTCACATCAGGAACACCGGCAAGTCTGTCTGCTCTCACATCAGGAACACCGGCAAGTCTGTCTGCTCTCACATCACAAACACCGGCAAGTCTGTCTGCTCTCGCATCACGAACACCATCATGTTGAGAAGAGTATGTAGTGACACTATGTGATATTCAGGAGGTAGAAAGTAGATATAGATGTCATGCACACATATTTAATCCGACCCACTTGCAATCTTTCAAAGCTTGATTAGGTTAACTCCCTGCTTAGACAAAGTTGTAATTCTGTGGCTTAGAACAGGACACAACCAACTTCACGGCCACATGCGAAGTTCAAGATTGGCAACACGGTCATGTGTACAGGCACCTCAGACAGCAGAGTATATTATTCAGGAATATGAAATGCTTAGACAAATACACTGTTCCTGGGAAAAAGTAGAAAAAAAACTAGACTCTGTACGAGTTACAAAACACAGTGAAGTTTATAGAAGCTTCAGATATAAGCATGTTCCAGATGGACGAAGGAATAACTTCCTGCTTACCTGTTTTCCATAGAAGTTTTGATCACCCCTGAAGGATCCCCTTGAGCCAGTGAAGGAAAACATGGGAAGAGGCACTGGGATGGGAACATTCACTCCAACCTGAAAGAATAAGGACTATGATGTTAGTTCACTTGATAAATGTAGTACTTGTGCAATGATTACAGCACCTGATATAAATAAGCAAAATGTCAGAGGATATCCGACAAGGTAGAAAATGCAGCAGTAATAAAATAAAGAAGCAATAAATACTATATCAATGTGATATTGTGACTAGATAATTGAACTACCAAATAGTAAAACGAATGTAAAAAAGACATAGTAATAAACAAAGGGCAAGGACTTTTTCTACGTTGCAGTCTAACAGGGACCTTTATAAAGAAATGAGTACATACTGGAAATTAAAATATCTATCTATCTATATGACATCTTCACGGAACACTGTCCTCACTGCCATTCTGTAAGTCTTTATACAAGCTGTCCAGCTTCCTCTAGTGACATGTTCAGAAGGCCTTCAATATCCTGTGTCCATCATAGTCTTGGTCTGCCTCTTGTTCTCTTTCCTGGAATTTTTCCCTCCATGATTAATCTTTCGAATCCATTGTGTCTCTTTATGTGTGATCATTATTCTTCTTCTTCTTCTTCTTTCGTTCACTTGAAACATGTCTATATCTGTAATTATGTCTCCTTAATAAAACTCACTGTCTTTTGTAGTTCATACAGTGTCCCATTGAGCTTTGATTCCAGTGTTGTTTCCTTTGGCCAATATGTCTGCCTCAGCGTTTCATGCTCAGAACACTCTTGAAGTATATGTTTGGCACTCTGTGCTGTCTGTCCACGTGTACACATGGTCATGTTGCCAATCTTGAATTTTGTGTACATGTGACCGCGGAGTCGGTTGTGTCCTGTTCTGAGGCGTAAAATTATAACTTGTTCTGATCTGTTCATAATGTGATAGTCATCTTGTGTTGGTGTTTGTGACTTTCTTATTGACTTTATCATCTTTTTTTTCTGATGGTAGGTGATTGGTATATCTGGTTGGTCTTCAGCAGCATGTGATCATTATGTATTTCTTGACATCGTATCTCAGTAGTTAAAACGAAAACACAAAACTATTTAATTACTAAGATTTCACAGGGATGTCTCACCAAACTATCTCTATGTGCATCAGAAATGACAAAAATGCGCAGTCATGTAAGTTTAGTGGCAGTTAACGTCGGTGAGTGCACTAACCTACGCAGTATTGATAGATAAAAATAGAAATAAAATGAGCAAATATGAATGCCAAAATGATGATGTATCTTCAGTGTCAAATCAGACCAAGTGAAAGCCTCATGTCAATGATGACAACTTGTTTTCGATATCCAAATGTTGATTAGTAATTCTACTCTTGTTAACACAATGCCATTCTTAAAATGTGCAGGTCTTCTGAAGTTGACGTAGTGATCCTTACAGTAAATTAGTGCCTGTTGAGGGTGTCTGTAGGAGACTTTTCCTGGCAGTTGAAAGGTAAGAGCAGTCATTAAGGTGTTCCTATGTTTCATTGGGATGAGAGTAGTGTGTACAAGTGGGTAGTTGCTGGGGTTTGATATGGTTTAAATAGCTATTGATCCGTGCATGTCCTATTCAAAACTGAAAAATAAGGGATTGGTTTTCCCTGCAGTTTGCTTATGTTTCATTGTCCTTTGACCATGTCATTTCACTGAATACATTTTGACCAGTCAGCCCATTTGTTCAGCCAGATTTCCCTGTTGTTTCTGAGAATCTGACTGTTCTCATACTATAAGGTCTTTGCTTGTGTTATTTTGAGACACCTCTTTTTGCAAGTCTGTCTACTACTTTGTTACCTGCTATATCGCTATGTCCAGGAATCCATTGCATGGTCACACTGATTGGATATGCAGAGATAAGACCGTGCACTGCTCTTGCTATGTGGAGAATATCTTGATTTTCATATGGGATATGTTTAAGTGATTCCAAAACTGACATAAGAGTCTGTAAAAATGACTATGTCTGAAGGTTTGTGTTCTATGAGATCAAACTGTTGGTGTATCAACTCATGGCCTCAGCCTTTGCTTCATAATTTGAGAAATTTTCATAATAGTATATATGGACATGATATCCCACAAAACAGGTGGCATTGAAAGCTGATCCATCAGTATACGACTTGATTACTGTTGATAATTTCTAGAGTACATGTCCTGGGGATTGTAGGTAGTGTTCCCTTATTAGCTGTTTTATCTAATAATTTTGTATGAATAGTTGGTTGGTGCAAGTCCTCTCAAGAGGATAATCCAAGGTATTTGTTTTCTAGTTCTCTCTCTTGCGGCTCCTGATATATCCAGTAGAGACAGTCGTTTTAGATTTTTTTGTTTTTGTTTAAAAGTGTCAACAAGTATTTTATTTGGAGTTATTCTGTTGTCTCTTGTAGCTTTCTGTATACGAGACAAAATATGATAATTGTAAACACTATCTATGGAAGTGTTTCCCAACCTTCCTCCCCCCCCCACATAATGTAACATAAACATTTTTTTTGACGCCCCCTGGGAAACGATGATCTATGGGCTTGTGTGGTACTAAGGGGAGTTTACAATCCATTTTTGTCAATTTGTCTGCTTCTTCATTTTCAAGAAATCGTATCCATTGTGGTACAGTGGAATCCCATTATAAACAAATTTAAGAATCCAGTTATAATGAATTGAAATCGGAACATGACTTTTAATACCAGGAAGTTAGCCAAAAGGTAACCTGAGAATTGAATAAGTGGACAAAGTCTTTATGTCCTTGATTCTAAACTAGCCCTTAGCACAGAGGAATAAAATTAAAAGTTGTTTTCCAATATCTACGCCATTGAGGTATTGGGGAATATGGCGATAATCATGTATTTTTCATTGTCCAACACACACCGGGGGATGATGTGGTCGGTATCAAGTCTGCCACCTTTATTTTCCTCAGAAATTATGGTGCCCATCTCCTTACTTTGGGTTGACCTAGTAAACCGAGATTAGTAAAAAATATCCAGCTGAACTCTAAATTTAACCTTGGATTGCCAGAACAGAAAGTCAAGCCTAACAACTTAGCTACCATGGTCAGTCAGAGACAAATGACAGTCAGCCTTTAGACTACCTAAAAACTAGTGATAATGACAAGACACAGTGGAGAGAAATGATTTCTTCAGACTTCCCTAAACTAAAAAAACAATACTATAAAACTCCTACCTGACCAACATCACATTCCATTGTGTATTTTCTAGCTGTTGCACCATTAGTGGTAAAGATGGCTGTTCCATTGCCATATGGGTTTTCATTGACAATTTTGATGGCATCTTCCAGAGTATCCACCTCCATGCTCACAAGAACAGGCCCAAAAATCTCTTCTGTGTAGCATTTCATCTTGGGCTGTAACAGAGTTGTCAGAACATCAAATATTCTCTCAGCAGTTCGCGCTTAATAAACTGAGAGTAACAAGTGGAGAAAGGAATTGAAACATCAGGGTACTAATTAATACAGTGTACATTCTGAATTACATGAAAAGACAACAGATTAAATGGCTTTCAGATGCAGCTAATGGCAGATAACATTCATTTAAAAAAAATTATATATATATATATATATATATGTTTGGTTCTGTGGCAGAGCAGTACAGAGCGAGTCTGTGATAGCAAAGGTACAAATCCCACCACAAGCAATTGTGCATCTGAACTGCCCAGAAAGCAATGACAAACTGCTGAACATATTTATATTGCTTATAAAATTACTAAAGATAAAAAATTTGCTGGGTTGATGTCTACATTCTGAATAGGAAATGCTACCATTTTGTGTTATATAGACAAAGTATATACAAAGACAAAACATTAAAGAATACCATTCATTACATAAATTGCCCATGAGGTGCATGGGTACAAAAGGCAAAGCAATGAATAGTAACACTATTTACCTTCCACGCATGTCATAAGAGGTGACTAAGGAGGTTATGGGATGGAGTTGGCAGTCCCTCCCAAGCAGGGTCAAAGTGACTCAGAAGCCAGATATGTCCGGCCAAAAGGTGCATATAATATACCGCAGCAAAGTTTTAAACCATGATACAACTCATTCCATTCTCTGGAATATATCCTGCTAATCTGCAGGAGTTTGAGAACAATCGCAAAAGAAGATTACGCAGAAGAAGAAAATAGAACAAGCTATAGGAACAGTCATAACATGAAGAACACACAAAAAAGGGCCATCTCCAGCAAGCTCTTCTACTTCTGAACACTGTGAGACACCAGTGGAAAATTCTATAACAGGTAATAGCTACAGCAAAATGGCAACAACAGGCAAAACTTGCAAGAGGGTAATTAAATCTTGCTAATCACAAACATAAATCAATGTTTCTGCCAAAAAGCCGCTGTCGTGACCACCATGACAACAAAGAAACGGCACTGTCCACATTCACGTAGTAATGGCTAAATGAGATAAAAGAGTATATATATATAACTTTCCGTTCTACCTTATTTTTTCACTATTTATACTCTTCCGGACTCATCTTGCCTAACTATTATCGTGCGCACATGGAATGGGCAGTGCCGTTTCCCCCTCTCTACTATGTTATTTTGAGTTCTTGATAAAGTCCTTGTGGCGGAAATGTTGATTTGTAAATGTTACTAGCAATTAGCAAAACTTCCTTATTCTGTGACCAAGTTTCAGCTACAGTAAAAGCGGAAAAATGAACTCTGTAGATTGCACCCAAAAAATCAACACCATACCATATCCCAAAGATGAACAACAAACATGCAAAGTAATATAGTATTTATAGAAGTAATTATAGAAGTGCAGAAATTCATATCAGACATTACACTTTACAAGACTTTACTTGATGTCACTGTAGACTTTTAATGATGTCTGGTTAACCAAGGATCAACATAATTTGTGCTGTGCTACACCCTTCTCAAGTGTACTAAGTTGTGCATGATTTTGATAGGAAGCTTTCGACTCGGTGAAGAAACTGCAACAAGATCTATATTACACATTGTGTTCTTCAGCAGTGATAGTGAGCTTGCTTGCTATCACCGGGTTACAGCATGCCAGGTTCGAAACCACATCCGGACAAAAAATATATCAGGGTTGTGATTTATCGCTTGAAATGACAACTCCTCCATAGTCGACTCTGCTGTAAATGAGTACCTGATGCATGAGTTGTAGAGCGGTAAAAAAAAAACAGCAAGGAAGGGAACTGGCAACCCCACCTAACAGTTGCTGTGACTTAGTAAATGAAGAGTTATCTTCATCCCCGACGGCAGATGCCATGAGACCGACCTTTACTTTTATCGTACTATGTTAGAGTAAGGATAAATCCATTTGAAATGAAGTGCTACAGAAAGATCCTACCAATCACATGGCCAGAGAAAAAGAAGAACATTGAAATTTTGAAATTACTGAAACTAAATGAAACGTGGCTTCTAAATAAAATCATAAAAAGGAAGCTACAGTATTTTTAACACTTGCAGAAACATATGGCATTGAAAGGTTGGTTTTAGAGGAAAGTGTCAGGAAAGAGGAAAACCAAGAAGACAATGGACCAATGACATTGAAGAATGTATGACCACATCTCTGGCCAATGTAGACCTGGGACAGAGAGGCGTTCAGAGTATCCAACGATCTGGAAAGCAACTTGATATATATGTTACAGAACATGAATTTAATGTTTGGACTTTTCTTCCATTTGTAATCCCATCCATGTTGCCCAGTCCCAAAAGGGAAGAACAAATAGTGACACTTTTACTGAAGTTGACTGTCCAATCTCACAGAGGGCCATAGTGCCCCAGAAGCCATGCTGAAGTCAGATGTGTCTAGCATAGAAATCCCAGCCAAGCTGTAAACCATGAAACAATGTATTCCATGGCAGGTAATAGTTTCACTATTCTTTGCCCCCCCCCTCCCCGCAAATACAAGACCATGAGCTATAACTGACATCTACTTGAAGCATGAACTATAACTTACATCTACTTGATGCAAAATTGTAGGTCCAACAAAATTCCCTTTCTCATATCCTTTAACTTTAATGTTACGTCCATCCAGAAGGATCTCTGCTCCAGCATCCGCACCGGACTGAATCAAGTCAGAAACCCGCTTTTTTGCCTCTGGGGAGATCAGTGGACCCAAATCTGCATCTGGCTCGTTCCCTGATAGACAAACAGAGATAAAGTTATACTTGTAAAATTGTATATCTGGATGCAGGGCCTGTCCATAAGTTAAGTTAGCAATTTTTTACCATCACCCCCCTTTGCAATAGTTGTCAAGAATACAGGGGGATATACTAATCATTGGGTACTTCATTGAATACCCCCCCCCCCCCTTCAATACTTAATTATGTCAAAATTAACCCCTTGTCCCACCAATTTTAAAGAAGAAAAACATGATTTTTTCATATTTTTAGAACACTTTTTTCAAAATAAAGTTTAGTAGAAATAAAACAGTATTGTTGACATCAATTTTTGTTAAACTCCCCCATCCTTGTCAACTACTGTAAAACTTTTTCAGATCTCCCTCCCCCTAAATTGATGATACAGACCTGATTAATCTGCAGTCATGTTCAATCTTCAAGTTCCTCACATCTAACTGTGCCTGTTCTCAAATTCCTTATGGTATGGTCATCACATCTAACTGTGCCTGTTCTCAAATTCCTTATGGTATGGTCATCACATCTAACTGTGCCTGTTCTCAAATTCCTTATGGTAAGTTCCTCACCCAAGGTAACATTTTCTTTCCAGAATGTTCTCTTCTTTATGGATAACTGAACTGTACTATTCTTGTCGAGCTGACACATCGCAGCCAAAGGGATTTACAATCTAAGATGTTTCTTTCTATCGTTGTCTTGAGTGTCCCGTACCAGCAACCATATACTATACAAGTGTGTTTCTGTACAGGCAACATAAAGGAAGAAAGTAATATTTCACACCTTGAGACAATGACAGTAATGTTTATTCACAATTATTTTGTTTTGTCACTACCCGCTCAGTCATGCTGTCAGGTCCCAAATGGTGAGCAAGGAATAGTGGCAACATTACCTGTCAAGCATTTTGCAAGAGGTGACTGAGGATATTTTATAGGGTGCATTTGGCTGTCCTGTTCCATATACGGTTGAAGTGACACCGCAGCCATGCTGAAGCTGGATGTGTCAGTCTGAAAGGTGCAGATGTCGAAACTAAGCTGCAAACACTGTTACAACGCACTTCGTTCTTAATCTTGCTGATCTGCAGGAGTTTGAGAATGAACGCAGAAGAAAAAGTCATGTTAGTGTGTCCTATAAAGGAATGAGATAGTACTACGAGAAGTACAGCACAAAAGATGGCTGTAAGTCCAGCGAGATGGAGAGATTATTTTGTCGGAGTGGCACCAGAAAAGTTGACCGCCCTTTATTTGGCTCCAAAGATGCGAGAGGGATAGGAAGGAGACAATACCAAGGAGGAATGTCACCCTCGTGCCCATCGACAGATAGGCAGGCCATCACAGGCTAGGGAAGCCACTACCTGAATTAAAGGCATGATGAAAACGGGTGTGATGGATCTCGGATGTTCGGGCCATAAAGTGAGCCAACCGAGGTGCAAACAACACAGTTCAACTGTGGAGCTAGCAGTACAATGAACTTCACGCTCCAGGTGAAAATTCCAATTTATTTGTTGTAGTTATAAGAGAGCAAACGCAGAAGAAGAATGGAGGAATGTGATATGAAGAAGATATGTCACGACAATTTAGTCAAAAACGGGAAGTGTTGGCTGGGAAATGTTGTACAAATAATCTTCAGTGGTAGACAGGAGAGGTCAGTTGACTGCTTAGTAGTGAAACAGAAATGTACAGTGGGAATCCAGCTTGAAAGGGTGTAGAATTGATTTCAATGTACTTGGTTTACCCCATATGTAATCTGTTTCTCTCAATGAAGTGCCACTCCACCTGATGAGAGCACCCAATGAAGTGCCACTCCACCTGATGAGAGCACCCAATGAAGTACCACTCCACCTGATGAGAGCACCCAATGAAGTACCACTCCACCTGATAAGAGCACCCAATGAAGTACTACTCCACCTGATGATAGTATCCAATGAAGTGCCACTCCACAATGAGAGCACCCAATGAAGTGCCACTCCACCTGATGAGAGTATCATACATAACTCTGTAACTGGAGGTGATAATCCCATGGGATCTTTAAACAATTCTGTTCTTGTGTTGCCGGGTCCGAGTGGGGAGCAAAGAATAGCAACACTGTCTGCCTTCCATGCATGCCACAAGAGGTGACTAAGTGTTCTCCGGACCACATCCTGCTAATCTGTAGGAGTTTGAGTATGAACACAGAAGAATAAAACAATCCACTTTGTAAAAAATATGTCACCGGTTGGATTCAAACCTGTGATCTCTTGACCCCAAAGCCCACACTTTAACCACTAGACAAGGACACAAATGCAATAGAGGCTAGAATTCTAAGAATTGGTCTGCAATTGCTGCTCATACACATGACCAACACACCAAGTACACTACACTCATGGTTTCTAAAGTTTGAGTTGCCAATGCAATGATGTACAAGATACCACCAGGCACTATGACCACTGATTGTGTCATCTGTCGCTCGTCACGGACTGAGGAAACCATCACGGGAAAAAAGCAGACATTATTTAATAGCTTCTTACCTGCATTGACTTTCAGTTTCTTTGCTTTCTCAACCAAATCCGGAATCCACTGTTTTGCCTCTCCTACAAAAATAGCAGTGGAAAGGGCCATACACCTTTGACCTGCGGCCCCGAATGCTGCTCCAACAAGGCTGTTCAGAGTGCTCTCTTTATTGGCATCAGGCATGATGACACCATGATTCTTGGCCCCCATGTTTGACTGAACCCTCTTGCCACTCTTTGAACCCCTCTCGTAGATGTACTGTCCCTGAGAAAGAATGATAAATATTTGATGATATTCTCCGTAGAAAATGGATATGTCGGGCCACAGGCACAAATAAAATGATAATACAATGCCCTTCCATTATCTGGACTACATCCTGCTGGAAATCTGGTAGGACCATTGTCCTGCTATACGAGAGATCCAGCGGGAGTTCGAGAATGATCGCTGAAGAAGAAGGATATTCTTCGTGTTCATACTGTTGAAATGAATCGGGAATACAGTACCAGTCTGATTCATTTTCTGTGATCAATGTCACTCTAAGAGTGATGTGGTCAGCATCATGCCACCACCTTGACTTTTCTATTCCTCCTCTTGTGCTTGTTCTAGAACTCCTGCAGATTAATAGGATGTAGCAAATTCCGTCATGCTTTGCTGTGATAGCTGGGCCACTTCCTGTCATGCTTTGCTGTGATAGCTGGGTCACTTCCCTGTCAAGCTTTGCTGTGATAGCTGAGCCACTTCCCTGTCATGCTTTGTTGTGATAGCTGGGCCACTTCCCTGTCATGCTTTGCTGTGATAGCTGGGCCACTTCCCTGTCATGCTTTGCTGTTGTTTTGTTCCATATAATGTGTTTTATTTATTTGGTCCTGGAGGGAGAAGCATTTTCTTGATGTCATCCAGTGTTGGACATTCAAAAAGGTGGTGTTCAGCAGTTTCATAAGGATGTGTACACAGCAGGCATCCTGGAGAGTTGAGGTTGTATTCTAAGCTGCCTCTTCCCTGTCATGCATTGCTGCAACAGCTAGGCCACTTCCCTGACACATTTGACTTCAGCATGGAGCCTGGATCACTTTGACCCTCAATGGGACGGGACATCTAACCACACTCACATAACATTCTGAATGAGTTGCCTTCTATAATATGCATGGCAGTGACACTATTCTTTGCTCTTATTATAAACAATATCTGAGAACTATATATATCTCTCTCTCTCTCTCCAATACTTACAGCCTGATCTGATCCGACAAATGAGATAGCTTTAATATCAGGATGATCGCAGATAAAGTTGACAGCTGTAAATAAAGAAATCAACAGGTTTTTAACATTCAATGTTGACTATACGTTTTAATGTAGTTAGTTTGTTAGAAATATGATCATCTCACTCTCGGATAAGTCATTTGTAACTTGATATTGTTATTGCACAGTTATCTCAAATCTGTGCACATACACTGTAGCACCTGCAAGGATCCTAGATGCGCTGTAGTTTATTTTCATTTGATGGTGCCTTATTGGTAGGAGTTGTTTTTTGTGATCGTGTCTTATTATAGAAGTTTTTTGTGATGGTGTTTTATTGGTAGAAGTTGTATCTACCCTTCGTTCTCAAACTTCACACCTGGATATCTTTTGTAGCAGAACAATGGTCCTACTAGATTTAAAGCAGGACACAATCCAGAGAATGGAGACTCATTATGCCACCATTTAATTACATCAGTAGCCAGACACATCTGACTTCTGCAATATGAATTCCCAGGGCTAGAAGTAAAGACTGCAAAAGCACTTCCTTATGGTGTATCACAGAAACAGGTCGTTTTGAAGCTGATGTGGCACACATGGCCAATGTTTTGAGGAACATTGAGAAACTCCAGCTGTGTAAACAAATAGAATGAGAATTGTGCCTAGACAGACAATTTCTGACTGGAATGAATGACTTGCTTTCCACAGCCTACATATTGCCAGTACAAAGTACGACAAAGGTTACACTGGACACTCAGGCACCATAGCTCATGATAACGTGAATCAAAGATAACTTATTAAGCCAAATAGTTACAGTAAAGACAGCACAACTCTGGAGCGATAACAAAAAATATGGAAAATAAAATGACAACACATTTCCCTTCCCTGGACTATCCCCTGCTAGAAATCTAGTAGGACCATTGTCCTGCTACAAGTGAGATTCAGGGGAGTTTGCGAATGAGTGAAGTAGAATAATCAGGATTGTTGTTAAGTTTGTAAGCCACATCGTTAAATTATCAAATATTTTCTCATGATGTTCCCAATCTCCTTTTCTTTCAATTTTGTTCATTGTCACTATCATTCCCCCCCTCCAATCACATAAAATTCCCAAAAATAAGGGCTATCTATTTCTCATACTGCTACGTTCATCATCATCAAGTGCCATGCCGAATGACGTTCATATTTTTCTATGTACATCGATCTCTCGTGTATGGCATCTCTGTTGGTGTCATCAATTGAAGCCATTTAGTCAAACTGTCCAATATCTTTTCTCTGGGTCTTCCCTTTGATCTTTCCTGTTGTCACTATATTCTCAATGCCTCCTCTTCTCATGCCTCAGTAACTGCTAAGTTACTGGTTTAATATTTCTCTCAACACAATCTCCTTAGTTATTCTAAATGTACATAGAGCTCTCACCTTTCTCCTATAGAACCACTTCTCTATGGTTACTAACTGACATGTGCACATACCAACAAATAGTAACAGAAAAAATGTAGGTGCTTATCCTCAATTAAGCTGCAAAACAGCCATATCTAAGTGTTACCTCGCTTCTGAATTGAGAATAAGTAAAAAATGTGCTTACAATCATGTCGGCCATGGATGACATTGACAACACCAGGTGGCATCCCAGCCTCTTGACAAAGCTCCATGAGAATCATGATTGCTCCAGGATCACGTTCTGAAGGTTTCATAACAGAAGTGTTGCCACACACGACCGCTAAGGGAAACATCTGGTGGCAGATACATTCGGATAATAAATAAATTTCATGCTACAACATCCAAGACAAAATAATTGGTACTTGTCATGAACCGATACACACAAGGAGGGTGTTTGTGCATGGGGGAAAGGAGCAAGTCAATAATATTTGACAGTGTCACGGTTTTTCCATATACTGACTCACAAAACTGGGTTAATTGGAAAGAGAAAATCATGTTTTCTTTTAATGAAAGCATAAACAATCAAATCAATCAATAAAACCCATAACCCTTCAGGGTCGTAGGGGTACCACATTGGAAGCTTCAGCACACAGAGTCCTCCAGCGAATTATATCCTCAGCGATGCGGATCAGTGTGGAAATATCTAGCCCTGTCCATTCCTTGATGTTGTCTGTCCATGTCTTTAAAGCATAAACAAGGAGATGCACAAAGGTGTCCATGGTTTGACAGTGTCATATTTATTCTTTTTTCCACAAGGCATTTTACGTTCATTTTTTTGGGTCTTTCTAAATATCTATCTATCTATCTATTGATAACACAATGTTGGTATGAAGATTGAATCTCTGTATGTGTAACGCAGTTAATCTCTGTATGTGTAACGCAGTTAATCTCTGGTTGACAACTCATATTACATTATGACTTCAATGATCTTACAGATCATACTGGCTGCAATAATGAACTATCAAAATATGCAAAGCGTAGACTGTCAACAACAAGAGACAATGTGTTCAACTTCAGCAGCATGGCAGACTATACAACTTCAGCAGCATGGCAGACTATACAACTATGAGATGTGCAACTCACCAGAGCATAAGGTTTCAAAAATTGTGGTTTCCCTGGACTGCATTCGACCACCCCATGAATAAGTCTATCTATAGTGTGGGAACGTATTCATGACAAACACCATTAAATTGTATATATTTAACGTAACCAGTCATAATATCATATAATGTAACGTGTTATATATACAAATGATGTAATATTATGTATTATAAATGTAATATTAAGAATTACAATGTAATATTATGATGTAATACAATGTATTATAGAATATAAAATAATGTAATATAAACAAGGATAATATTAGATGTAATATACATATAAGATATATGTATGTGTATGGCCTTTTATGTCTTGTAGATGGTTGGTTGGTTAGTTGCTGATACAGCTGGCCATGGGCTCATGCCATTTGACCCAATGCCATTGTGTGATATATGCATGTGTTTGTGAGCTATTATTTCATTCCATATAATGTGTTCCATTTATCTGGCCCTGGAGGGAGAAGCATTTTCCTGACGTCATCCAGCGTTGGACATTCAAAAAAGGTGGTGTTCAGCAGTTTCATAACGATATGTATACAGCGGGCATCCTGGAGAGTTGTGGTTGTATTCTAAGCTGCAAATATTGTGTGCACAGTCAGATGATAATACCAGAGGTCTTTCCTTCCCAGGAGGTTGATGTTGTTATTAGGATTTGGGCTGGCCATATATTTATAGATATCCCTACCAGTGTTCCCCATGGCCCATCTATTCATCCAATTCTCTTTGTTCACAGATTTCAACATTATTTTATCTTTGTGCATGGTCATTTGTGTATATGGTTGTTTTTATTGTGCTCCCTTCTTTGCTAGTCTGTCTGCCTTGTCATTGCCAGGTGTGTTTGAGTGGCCAGGAATTCACTGCATAACAATGCTGCTGACTTCATAAGACGTAAGCAGCTGGTTGGCATGGTGATATATTTCAACTAGCTCAGGTTTACAATGTCCATCATAGTCTAGTGCTTGAAGAGCAGACATAGAGCCTCTAAAAATCACAATGTTTTGAACTTTTGATGGAAAGGCATACAATATGGTCTTCAGGTGGTACATGGCAACTTCTAGTGCTGTTATTTCAGCTTCATAGTTAGAACATATCTCCCCACAGGCATCAAACAACTCATCAGATGTTTTGTCTGGATATTATATATAGACACCATAACCTGCTTTGATAGCAGACTCAATAAAATAGACATGAATCCATTGTCCAGGTTTGGCAATGGTAGCACAGTGATGGGATAATAAGTCTTGTATAATGCAACTTTAGTGTTTATGTTTACATGTTTGTTCTTAAAAATACATGTCTTCTGTCAAATACTTATATCCTAAGGCACCAATACTACTCTGAAGTGGATATCAGGCGGAATGCAAGTGCTGATAAACTTGCAAAAATCGGAGGAAGTATGCCCGAACTAAAAACTGCCACAGACTGTAGAACAGCTAAACACATTATCTGCAACAACTGCAAACAACAAATGATGGAAAGATGGCTCAAAAGGAAGAGCTCTATATGCAGACATGTCCAAACCAAATCCACACGACAGCATAAATAGACTACACTTCAAAGATTAAACCACAATATTTAGGCTTCGAACACATGTGCAACTTAAACATCTACAAAGAATTACCACAGACCATACATCATACTACAACCACTACAACAGACAAAAGGAGGTTACAATAAAACACCACCTCATTGAATGCCCTGCACTACACGAACTACGAAAACAACTGTTACCACCAAATCCCTCTACCACTAACATTCTTTATACAGGCACAACACAGCTGATGAAGACATGCACCTACCACCACATAGCACAGGGAAGAAAGAAAGCAAGCTCGCAATCCCAGGAATCAGATAAGTATGAGAGGTTAAAAGTAGGACAAACATTACTCAGAAACACATGAGAAAAAAGGAAGATAAGAAGAAGTAGTTGCCAAAGTCACAAACGGATGGCTAGTGTTTTGCAGGGTAAATGGAAAGTTGAAAGGTAAATGGATATCTTGTCCATATGTTACCAGGGTCCAAAAGGGAAGCAGAGAGTACTAACATTGTGATCTGTCGTGCATGTTTTAACAGGCAGTTAAGGAGGTTTTGGGCCTAGAGGTGACTATCTCATACCATCAGTGATCCAAAAGTCATGACCGACTTCACACACAACATGTACAGCTTAGCAATCACTTGAACAGAATACAACCACAACACACTCCAGGGTGCCGGCTGTGCACTCATCTCAATCAAACTGTGACCATCACCTTTTTGAATGCCCAGCATTAGATGACGTCAGGAAAATGCTTCTCCCTCCAGGGCCAGACAAATGGAACACATTATATGGAACAAAACAACAGCTCACAAACACATGCATGTTACACAATGGAATTTGGTCAAAGGGCATGAGTTTATGGATCAGCAACCAACCAACTAAAAGTCATCAGATGTGTCAGATTGAAAGGCGCAGATATCATATCTAAGCTGTAAACCATGACACAATACATTCTGTTCTACAGACTACATCCTGCTAACCTCCAGGAATTTGAGAACACAAAAGAAACTACACTAACAAAATATATAACCAAAAAAAAACAAACAATACTTTATGTTCAGAGAAAATATGTTCATGGACAATAAAGACTTGGTCACAATCTAATCACACTCACCCACAATGGGATCATGGCTGGAAAGTTGAATGGTGTGATACCTGCGGTGACACCTAGTGGCAATCTGAAAGTGAATGTATCCATGTCCTTGGCGATGCTAGGCAAGGTTTCCCCAAGCTGAAGGGAGGTAATGCTGCAACAGTGCTCTACAACCTCTGAGAAAATAGCAAAAATCATTCAACACAAGAAAGATAAGGGATAAGTATCCAGAATCATTAACCCTTTCAACTCTGGTCAACTAGTCCCTAAAACTAAATTCCCCTCAACTCCTGAGCAGTACATGCACCAGAAGTGCCCATATGAAGAACTAGTTGCCAGTTATTGCATGCACAATACAAATATTTCCAACCATAGTTGTTGTCAATGTACACATTGGTCTAAATACATTAGTAGGAGGCTAATATGTGTACAGTTGACTTGACATATAATACGAGGCGTGTTCAAATGAAAACGGGACTTGTGGATTTATTTAAAAAGTATCATACGCAATTTAATATTTTCAACGGAATTGAACAAAGCAACCACTTGTGAATAAGAATGCACCTGGGTTCATCAGAA
This sequence comes from Meghimatium bilineatum, assembly GCA_034231615.1. Classification (NCBI taxonomy): domain Eukaryota; kingdom Metazoa; phylum Mollusca; class Gastropoda; order Stylommatophora; family Philomycidae; genus Meghimatium; species Meghimatium bilineatum. Next base: position 100,352,002 of record CM067322.1, on the reverse strand, counting down.
AAAATCTCTGTATGCATTTAGGCAAGCATCCCACTGTTTAGGTAGACGTCGAATGCCGTCCGAGAAAAAGTTGCGTGGCTGTTCTCTGAACCATGTGGTCACCGCTGTCTTCACGTCTGCGTCGCTGTTGAATCGCTGTCCCTTTAGTGCTTTCTTCAACGGTCCGAACAAATGGAAATCACACGGGGATAAATCGGGACTATAGGCTGGGTGATGAAGAACTTCCCAATTCTTCTTTGCCAATCTTCTTTGCCGTCTTTAAACATACGCACCCACTCCATCACTCTGGTCCTCGACAAACATTTGTCACCATATGCTGCCTTCATTCTCCGATGAATGTCTACTGCTTGACATCCTTCAAATGAAAGAAACTGGATCACAGCACGCTGATTCACTTTGGACGGGTTCGGAATCACACCCGCCATATTGTTAACAGTCTTCTGCAGCACATATGCATGCTGGGAAGATGAACACGTGACCGTATGTAAATTATTGGATACTCATTACTAGTGCAAAATGTCATCAATATCAGTGCGCTCTATCACGCGTGGTGTAACAAGCCCCGTTTTCATTTGAACACGCCTCGTATGTATTCAGTTTAACTGACATATAATCTGCATACAGTTGACTTGACATACTATATATCTATAATGATATAATTCCTTTAGCTATGAACATGTAGCTCTTAAATGCCCTATATATAAAATATACATTGGTGGAGAGGACAATAGAAGTATAAAATGATCTGTACTTGTGCTTCATAGATTATAGTAAATGTTAGAAAAACTCAATTTTGATGGGAAAGATTGAAAGATAGTCAGAAATATGTATGAGGGTTGACAGTAAGGTAAGATAATTCCAAAAGATTGAGATGGGCATCAGACAAGGATGTGTAATGTCACCAGATATTTTGTTCCTGTATCATCATCAAGTGCTGTCTCCGCAACGAAGGTTGGCTACAACAGACCTCCAATATCCCATGTCTCTTATTTTGGTGGTGTACTCTGTTAGACTGTAACCTGTCCATTGTGTGATGTTACTCTCCCACTTGTATCTCTGTCTACCTCTTGCTCACCTCCCCTTGACTTCAAGTAAGGTCTTCAATAAGGTGTCATGTCTTTTAATGTGTCCAAAATATTTTATTTGCCTAATCTTAATTTCTCTTATTAATTATTTTTTCATATTAAGTGTTATTAGAACCTCTTTGTTTGTTTTCTTCTCTTTCCAAGATGTTCTCCCTATTCTTCTATATATCCACATCTCAAAGGCATCAAATTTGTCTTCTAATTGTTTAGTGTCGATGTTTCTGAGTCACATTACTATATACTGTATACTGAGGATATTATGTGAAACATAAAAAGCATGCCAGGAATAGCAGTTGGAGGTTACAATCTGAATAATCTAAGATATGCTGACAACAGTTCTAAATGCAGGGAGCAAACAAGAACTTCTAGCCACGGTAGTACAAGAAAGTGAAAACAAAGGCCCCAGTCTAAACAAGAAGAAAACAGAAGTAATGGTTGTTTCAAAGAAATACAGTCAAAATACAGAATTACCAAATCAATGACGCAAAATTGAATCAAGCAGATAAAGTCAAGTATCGTGGCACCATCTTAATACATATTATACATACTCTGGTTGGGAGGGAGCCAGATTTGTACTGCGCAGCAGTGGGGAGGAGAAAACTGACAGCACTATTTTTTTCCTATGGCTGTGACCCATTATAAAGGCACAGTAAATCAGGACGTGACAATCCTTTTGACTTGAACATTTGGTTGCATGCCTGGAGCAATAGAGAAGTTCGACGTAACCAGTAGTCAATTGGTGACGGGAATGAACACAGCGAAGCCTATCTTGGCAGCAGTGGCTCCGAGCAGTGCATAGGTTGAAACCTACCTTCATGTAAGTGTGATAGTTATTCTCTGGCTCTAGCCCGGGGTTAGCAGAAAATCTATAGACTTCACAGCAATATAATGTCATTGGGTAAAAGGGCATGAGCCCATGGACTGCTGGATCAGCAACCAACCAACTGTAGGTGCTCTCTCACTGCAGGCTGTAGATTCATGCAAGACTCAAGATATTGTTGGAAGTAGCTACAGTAACATTGAAAGCAAACATGTAACGGTAGATCCAATAAAACATGTAACGGTAGATCCAATAAAACATGTAATGGTAGATCCCATAAAACATGTAACGGTAGATCCAATAAAACATGTAACGGTAGATCCCATAAAACATGTAACGGTAGATCCCATAAAACATGTAACGGTAGATCCCATAAAACATGTAACGGTAGATCCCATAAAACATGTAACGGTAGATCCCATAAAACATGTAACGGTAGATCCCATAAAACATGTAACGGTAGATCCCATAAAACATCTTGTAGTTGAGGATGACGATAACTCATCATATCCTCTCTCTTGCTGTGTTTACATTTCATAACTCGTGCATCAGGTACCCATTTACAACTAGGTAGACAGGAGAAGCGGTTGTGTCAGATCAGAAATCACAACTCTGATTTATTTTCTCCAGATGTGGTTTAGAACAAGTAGTGCTTTAGCCCGGCTATAGTATGCAAGGTCACTACCAACTAGGCTATGGCACTAATCTCTGGCGTAGTGGTTATGCTGTTTGCTTTGTGTTCAAGAGGTCACAGGTTCGAATCAGGCTCATGTCATCTTGTTTATAAGGTGGATTTTTTCAGAGATCCTTGTGGATTATCACTTGAAGCTACGGAGTTACGTGCTATGAGTGGTAATCTCAGCAGGCGGCGTGCCGCTTCGTTGAGAGTGACGGAGTACATTTGGGAAACCGAGTACAGTGAAGTCAATCTTCTACAGCTTTTAAACCCCCCCTGCAGACGATATGCACTCAAACAGACAATGGTCACTTCAAATTCCTCCCCTCCTGTGGTGAAGAGGCCTGAAAGAAGAGCACAGAATAGCAACACTGTTCTACCTATCATGCATGTCATAAGAGGACACTAAGGAGGTATTGGGTGCAGTTCGCTGTTTTATTTCATAACGAGGCACTAGGTTATGTGTTAGGCCGATAGGATGTCTACATGTCCTGCTAACATGCAGGAGTTGGAGAACGAATGCAAAAGAATCATTCAGAAAATAGACTAAGAATATGATATGATAATTTTAGCCTCACATGAAGTACAAGTTTATCTCTCTTGTTCCCTGTGCCAGGTAGAATTCTTGTTGATGTGGAATATATTCAGAGCTTCTGCAAATTCCAGATGGCTGTTTAACTCAATGTGGCTGTGCAGTGCTATGAGTTGAACAGTCTTCTACTCAGGAGGGAACTTTGTCATGACTTTCTTGCAATCATAACGATTTAATGTTAAAAATAATCATGCAGGAAAAATTTAACGGTGGAAGGAACAGAAGAAAAAAATTATAGATAGACAATATCAAAAAATTAATGGTCATTTTTCTATACTTATCCTCATTGCTGAAGATATACATTTCTGGAAGTTTGTGTATACAATACAGCACCCCTAGCACCATGATGGTTTATTTTTTATAAATGTTGTTGTCAACATCTAAATGCTGCTGAGTTGATCTACTCTACGTGTTATGGAAACGGATCATCAGAATACAAACAGTTCATGCTGAGTAAATGGGCGGGCCAACCAATTCTGACGAAAGCAAAAGAAATTACATTACAAGGGGAAGGCAAATCTGTGTTTATGTTTTCATTGAAATCATTGATTGTTTTCATTGTCTCTAACTATCCATCAGTGGGTGGAAGTGGAGATATTTATTTAGTTAAAGACTGAAAAAAGGGCTTAAGAAACTTACAGTAGTAATTTTGTATCTAGAACTGAGCCGGCAGCCAGTGATATCACAAAATTTTGGATTGGCGCAAATTTAATAAATCGTTTCATTGTAGGCCTATTATCCAAACATGTACCACAAAAACAGGCTGACACTTTAATACTTACGCAATCCTCTCAGAACATCCCCTTCAGCATCTACTAAAGTCTTGCCTTGTTCTGTTGTAATACTTGCAGCCAAGCGTTTCTACACAGAAAACAACAGTTCTTAGTTCTGTACTTCTAGACACAGAAAACAATTCTAATGATTTCCAGCCAAATAAGCATATTGTCAAGCTAAAGACGAAAATAAAATGGAGACATTTTCATTCTCTGGACTACATCCTACTGGAAATCTAGTAGGACCATTGTCCTGCTACAAAAGAACCAGTGGGAGTTAGAGAATGAAAGTGGGAGAAGAGACGATGATTTAACGAGGTAACACAACACAGTTTAAACAAGAAGAAAACAGAAATAATGGCTATCTCGAAGAGACATACACCAACAAGATGCAACATAATGATTAATGACACTTAGAGGTTAAAAGTATGTTAGTTTACAAACTGTTTCTGAACATTTTTGAAATGTGAGCTTCTAAAACACCCAAAAAAATTGCTGCTCTACTAGAAAATGATGTATCTTCTTATCGTCCATACAGTGTGGCATTGGTCATCATGTCTTTCCGCAGCTTCCTATTTCGTGTGCTGTCAATAATTTCTGATACTGATGTTCCCCCATGCCACAATGCTAGGTTGTCAAGCATCTTCTCTCTTGGTCTTCCCCTACCATTCTTGCCCTTCAAAGTGCCTATTTTGTCAAATGTTCATTTTTACTCTTCTCCACTTTCTGATATGGGTACGCAGCTCTTTTTTAATTAACTTCTTTCAAGATATTTTATTATGCCTTTTATCTGTCTGGGGTGTTAACATTCTCCAATATAACCATATCTGTGCTATCTCCATATAATTTTCCACAATTCTGCTGATTGTCCAAGATTAATTTCCATACATCAGAATTGGTTCTGTATAACTTCTAAGAACTCTCTCACATCAATTGACAAAGATATCTTGTTTAATATTGCCTTTCCCTGAGCAATTCATTGATGTATATCACTGGTAACAAATATTTGCTATCTCTCTATGTTCCATCAATGTCGAATATAATTCACCGGTCAGAAACCAGAGCTCTCCAGTTCAAGCGATGTGATGATCTATGTAATTCTTGCATGTTGTTGAGACCCCCAGTTATACTCTCTTTGATGGCTATTCTGAGAAGTCTCTATGGGTCTCCCTCTTTTTCTTTTGTCCTCTGGTATGCATTTGAATACTTGTAGTGCCTGTATGCTTTCATTCATTCTAAATACATGTCAGATATAACTCAATTGTTTTCTTGATATTGTTGTAGAAACATTGCTGTTTTGTGCCTTCTCTCACTTACTCGCTTGACTTGAATTCTTCCCACCAACATTTAGATGTCAAAGATACACAGATTCAAATAGGTGCATCATAATCAAGCCCATAATCCTTCTGGGTATAAGGGGTACTACCGTAAAAATTAGACACGCCATTTAATGTACTTGAAAAAAAGACTAGTGCTGAGCAGTCACAGAAATAGACAAACTTTTACAATCACATTTAGATAACCATACCATGTTTTTCTTAATGAGATCCTGTAACCGGAACATGATCTGCTGTCTGGTAAGTACAGTAGTTCTGGACCAGGCTGGGAAAGCAGCTTTGGCTGCTGCAACTGCTGCCTCCAATTCTTCCTTGGTACATTCTGGGACTTTGGTGACTACTTCATTTGTTGCCTGCAACAAAATTAAACTGCAATCTCCACATTTCATTTATAACAATAATAATTGGTAGCATTCAGGATGTAGCCATCAACTGCAACCGAACATTTTTTTGGGCTGTAGTGATTTTCTAGGAAACAATACTCCGAAAATATATATATACATACATACATACATTGAAAAACGCACCCACTATAACACTTTCAGAATCGTTATTCATGTTCATATTAAACCATCCTGATAATATGATTTTATTTTTATGAAACTCCTTGCAATAGTTGCAGGCAAGGGAGAAAACCAAAAATGTGACTAATCAATAAAAAGGATTGCATATTTAACACACCCCCCCCCCCCCCCCCCACAATCGGTATGTCCACCGTGTGCTTGTAAACAAAGTGTGATAGTGGACACACAATTGAATGCACAGTCTCTGCAGAAAATTCTGTGGAATCAAGTCCCATTCACGTTAAGAGCAAGCACATTCGAGCTGTTTAGATGGAGAACCTTGCATGTAGACTCTGCACCCTAGCTCATCCCACAGATGTTATATAGGGGACATGTCTGATGACAGGGTAGGCTAATCAACTATCACTATGTTCTGTTGCTGTGGGTATTGCTGTGCAATGTGCATTATCTTGCTGGAGATGTTGCAAGCTTGGATTATTTGTGAACACTGGAGCAACCAATATATCTTGGTATGTCACAGCATTAACATTCCCATGGAAGAGATGAAGGTGTAAGCAATGATGAAAACTGAATCCTCTTATAATGTGAATGCTGCCACTACCAAATTGATTGCTCTGATGAACACAACAACGTGTAAAGTGTTGTCCACACTCTCGTCATATCTGAATAAGTCCATCAGCAAAGGATATTTTGAATCTGTTCTCATCTGTGTCAGGTTTGGCCCAACAAAACGTCATCTTGCAGTAAGACATATCTCTCTGAGTAATCGTAAGACTGTCATTTGAGAGACTTACCAACGCCTACCCACTGTTTCCTTAAGTGCTTGCACAATATCACGACCTTGTGCGGCTGTAGTCAACCATGGTTGACCACCTCAAAGTCTATCTCTGGCACTGCCAGTATACATTTACATACAACGCAAACCACGAAGGGAAATTCTCAATACTAGATTTAATAAAAAACATATATACATAGATCATTATTAACCAGATTTAAAGTAGTCTCCCTTGCATTTCATATAATATTCTTCTTCTTCAGCATTCATTCTCAAACTACCACTTGATGTCTCTTGTAGCAGGATCATGGTTCTACTAGATTTCCAGTAGAATGTAGTCCAAAGAATGGAGAAGTGCTGTGTCGCTATTTTTTTTGCGCCAATGGCCAGGCACATCCGTCTTTGGTGGAATTTCAAATATATAGAATATAATATATATATATATATAATACATAGAAGTATTATTCAGAAAGCGATCTGAAAACAACTATAATGTCTATAAGTATAAATCTGTTTGTGAAAATACAAAAACACATAGCTTATCATACACATTAATTTGTTACTTATAAACATAAATTATAGAAATGCTTATTATCAATATAAATCCAGCAAGTGGAAGATCTGACCGGTGGACCATCAGACCAACTAGCAAGCAACACTACACTTTTAATAGATAACATGTCTATATAGTCAGGCTTTCCTTTTGTGGAAGCCCTCACAGCATTACATCTACACAATTACATTTTTATCCTCTTTGACTAGGAGGACTTCTTCTCAAAGCACTGAATACTACTTCTGTGTGCATTCTTAAACTCCTGCAGGCCAGCAGGATGTAGTCAATAGAACAGGATGCGTTGGCATTGTTTACAGCGTAGCTGCGATATCTGCACATTTCAGCATAACACATCTGACTTCCGCATCACTTTTACTGTATATAGGATGGGACAGCGAACTCCGCGCCAAAACCCCAATCAGTCGCCTTTTATGACATGCTTGGCAGGTAACAATGTCATTATTATTTGCTCAACTTTCAGTCCATGTCAACACATGGGCACACAAACCACTGAGAGTTGCAGCCTTCTGGACATGAAATAAAGTTCAGGAGAAACCTGCCCAAATGTACACAAGAATACAACTGCTCTATTGCCCATAACGCACTAGAAGGAAACTAACAAATATCAATATAATTCTAATTGGCAAGCTCATGAGAATAAAACCAAGGCAACCAGACCTTTGTGCACACAACAGCAGATCAGGCTACAAGGCACAAGGAAGAACAAGAACTAGATGGGTGGAGACACTGGCTGACCCAAATGGCCAAAGACAGACAACTCCAAATCCCTCTCCTCAATACATAACAGCACAAGTGGAAATGACAATAGATAGATATTCCTACTGTTTATTACAAATGCTTACCGGGTTGTGAAGATCAATCCACTTTTTAGTTTTGGACTCCACAAATTCATTATTTACAAACATTTTAGTTGTCTGGAAATAAAGCAACAAATTTTAAATAAACAAATATAAACACAGCAGGTACTAACAATCTGAATATGAAGACATCAACATCTATAGAGTCTCATCCAAAAGGCAAAGTGATGATAATGTAGAGTAAAATAACCAGAATTCAGTATGTTTACAGGTGCAGTGTATATTTCTGTTTGTGTAAGGTGATGTCTAAGTCGCTGTCGACACACAATGTACAAAGTAAGGTGCTGTCTAAGTCACTGTCGACACACAATGTACAAAGTAAGGTGCTGTCTAAGTCACTGTCGACACACAATGTACAAAGTAAGGTGCTGTCTAAGTCACTGTCGACACACAATGTACAAAGTAAGATGCTGTCTAAGTCACTGTCGACACACAATGTACAAAGTAAGGTGCTGTCTAAGTCACTGTCGACACACAATGTACAAAGTAAGGTGCTGTCTAAGTCACTGTCGACACACAATGTACAAAGTAAGATGCTGTCTAAGTCACTGTCGACACACAATGTACAAAGTAAGGTGCTGTCTAAGTCACTGTCGACACACAATGTACAAAGTAAGATGCTAAGTCACTGTCGACACACAATGTACAAAGTAAGGTGCTGTCTAAGTCACTGTCGACATATAATGTACAAAGTAACAGCTAATTTGTAAGCCCTTGGAGCAGCAGATAGTGAATAATCATTACTTGATGCTTCAAAGGCGATGTTTTAATTTTACACTTTAATTCATAATATATACTTACTGCAGTAAAACTGAAATTCAACTAGCAAAACTTGGAACAGGGTAATGAAGTTTTGATAATCACTGGAAACATAATAACACATACAAATAGACATTTTTACAAAAAGGTCTTTATCAAGAGGCCACAACAACAAAATGATGAGTAAATATTGACGTGCACATTGATGAGCTAAACACTTTAATTCATCTTTCTTTGTCAACATAACTTGACACAGTGGTCCACAGTAGAGAAGTTCCCAGCTTATTCAGTGGGCTAGGAGTTAGTACATAAGGCTACAAAAAAGAATGGTGTAACTATACTATAAGAAGTAAAATACTTACAGCAGAAGAAGCATAGCATCTTGAGAAATGAAGAACATTGTTCCCAGCCTGAGAAAAGAAATAAAATCACAATATATGTATTGAAATGCCTCATAAAACAAAAATGTATTGTTTTATTAATGCTGTTTGACCCTTTTCACATCTTCAGGGAGTAATATGATGATGATGTTCGTCCGTCGTGATCGACGATGACCAAAAACTCAACCATAATAATAATAACAATAAATAATAAAATAATAAAGTTAATAGTGCGTTTTTAAATGACTAGCAAGTCCAATGCGCGCACAAAATGTTCTTTTACAGAATTGACAACAATAGAAGGTATCTGTGTGAGGTTGAGATGTTTTTTCTTTTCTACGTGTCCGCTTCTGTCTTGCAGTTTCTTGTCTGAATTCTTCTGCCGCTAGTGCTCCCGTTCTAATGCTGTAACGCCAAGCCGTTCTATCCTGAGCGAGGCTCTCCCAAGCGCCTACGTCAATGTTAAGATGTTTCAAGGATGACTTGAGCGTGTCTTTGAAACGCTTTTTCTGTCCACCAGCTTTTCGAAATCCTGCCTTGAGTTCTCCATAATATATTTGTTTTGGCAATCGCGAGTTCTCCATACGCACAAGATGGCCTGCCCAGCGTGCCTGCGCCTTCATAAGTATTGTGTGGATGCTTATTGAGGTTGATTTTTCCAAGATCTCGTAGTCTGGTACTTTGTCCCACCAATGGATGTTTAGTAATTTACGTAGGCAGGTAAGATGGAAATGATTTAACTTTCTTGCATGTCTAGCATACACTGTCCACGTTTCGCAGGCGTATAGTAAGGTTGGTATAACAGCAGCATGATATACTTGTAGTTTGGTGGTTGTTCTTATACCTCTTCTGTCCCATACATTTTTGCGTAATCCGCCAAATACAGCACTAGCTTTTGCCAGTCTCTTGTTAATTTCCACATCAATGTTGACATCGCGAGAGAGAGTGCTTCCAAGGTAAGTAAAATTGTCGACTACCTGCAGTTTTTCCTTATTGACGATGATGGAAGTAGCAGTATGTTGGCTATTTGATGTTGCTTGGTGCATGACTTCTGTTTTTTTGGTGTTAATAGTGAGACCAAAGTTGTTGCAGGCCTTTGAGAAGCGGTCTATGGTGCTCTGCATGTTTACGACAGAGTCAGCATACAATGCACAGTCGTCAGCATAAAGTAATTCTCTAACAGTACTAGATTTAGTTTTCCTGTTTGCTTTTAGACGACGTAAATTGAAAAGACCACCATCCGTTCTGTAATTGATCATTATGCCTGCTGTTTCATTACTATGGTGTGTTTCCGTTAACATGGCTGTAAATAACAGGCTGAAAAGAGTAGGGGCCAGCACACATCCCTGCTTTACACCATTTGTGACAGGGAATGCAGGAGATACTCCTCCGTCGCAGATAACACTAGCCATCATACCGTCATGAAATTGTCGTATCACAGTGACAAGTTTTGGGGGGCATCCGAACTTTGTAAGCACCTTCCAGTCCTTCTCTGTTAACGGTATCGAATGCTTTAGTTAAGTCCACAAATGTTGCTAAGAGTTCACTATGTTGCTCTTGTGACTTTTCCTGAATTTGTCGTGCAGAGAATATCATATCAACTGTACCACGACCTGCACGAAAACCGCACTGACTCTCTGGGAGTAATATATTCACTCAGGTGACACATTCTTTCCAGAACGTAATCTGTATGGATGCTCTGAATGCCTCACGATTCTGGGTGAGTAAACATGCTGCAGCCTAGGGCATGTTTAAACAATCAGAGATGTTTTCCATTCATCTTGGGTGACCCTAGCAACATCCATCATACATATTATTCATTTTTCCAGCTATGTCTTTTTATATGGCAAAAACATTGCCTTCAGATTTAAGATAATGTTTAGAATCCAGTCCTCTTAGAAGTTGAATGTTTTTACTTCTTAAAGAGCAATACATCAACGGTAAATCTGTTTTTATTAATAATAAAATTTGATATAATCAACATACCTAAACTTAAAAGTACAATTCATAAAAAGATTTTTAAAATGAACACAAAATGTTAGAGGTCCATTACAGCCAACCTTCAATGTGAGAGAATAACTTCATGTGATAAGATCCAGAGAAGTTGTACAATTCTCCAATAATTAAAATGTTAAATGCACATACAAGCCTCATATTTAATATAGGTATTAGATATGTTGATTATCCTCTTCACACACCGGGCACGTCCATAGTTGCTCAGATCTCAGCTTCATTAATCTCTCAGGGTATAACGCCTGATGGTTCCGGTTCTATGTTGGTTCACTGTTCTTTTTTAAATCTGTGTTAGGTGTTCTCTAGGAGCCACGCCTATCCTCATTTCCAATGTGCAGATCCTCGATATTGACTCATGCTCATTTATCTCAAAATTATCTTATTGTCAGGACTCACGAAGAGCATTGAGTATGTCTGCTCGGTTCATCTGTTATGGTGGCGAGGCTAGCTAATTGGCCAGCCCAATTGATTCCCTCCACACCTGTGTGTCCGGGGGGACAAATATAAGCTTGAGTTTTTGCAGTGAAGCCCGCATTTTAGCGCTCTAATGACGCCATCCATCCCCTATTCTGACTTCCTGAATCATATTCATTGAGTCACTTAGTATTCACGCATGGGAATAGGCTTGCAATTCCAGCCAGTAACGTGCCTGCATTACGGCAAATACTTCCATTATTAAACTGCTCGTTATTGCGGTAAAAGCTCCACTGGGTTCATGTATAGTTATTCCTTGTGTTCAGGCAGTAAAGGCCCATGCGCATCGTTAGTGACAGATGACTGACCCATCCATGTAAATCACAACATCTGTGTCGTCTGCATGTTCGCAGATGAGTGCCTTGACATCAGCATCCACGCTCAAGGGATGTGTTCCCTGCACTCTCTATTGATTGTAATGACGGTCTTGAAAGACCGTAGGATTAGGTGTCCACTTCTCACCAGGAGTTATGCCTTCTGGGGCACAAATCTGTTTAAAGGTAGCAATGCTTGATAGATGCATTGATACAGAAATGTGGGAATAAGTTGACTTGGATTGTGTTGCATGGAGTGAAAATATCATAGTTAACATAATGCTCGTGTAGTGTTTGCATTGAGATAAGCTTTGTTTGTTAAATGGGGGATTAAAGCCTCTTAGCTGAGGCATGACCTTTTCAATTTAAGACAGAAGTCTATTTTGGTTATATCAGGCAGTAAAATTGAGATAAGCAGGAGCTTATCATTAACTTTCTAATGTTCTACCACAGTTAAAATCTGTCTAAGCTCATTGTGTTTGCATTGAGATAGAAGGAGCTTATCAAAACTTTCTAATGTTCTACCACAGTTAAAATCTGTCTAAGCTCATATACAAAAGTTTATATGTCCAATATTTGCTAAAGCTGAAATGCTGATAAAAAGGTCATCTAATCAGCGGTCAAATGACCTGATTTAATCTCCTGGGTCATGCTTGAGTGTTGACAGGGCATTAGTGTAGCATAACATCTTATCAAAGGTCAACAGCTTCTCTCATTGTCCAGGTAGAGTAACAATGGTGCTGAAATATTCTTATTCTAATACATTCACTTTAAGTCCATGAATAAGGGGAAAGGTGTTTAGATGAAGAGTCTTCCGCAGTATGTAAAAGGAATCACAGGTCCATCTGAATGATTGTGTGACTTCTAAGATATGTAACCATTGAACTATCTACTATCACTTTCTCTTTATACCATCCCTGATAATTTTTTCTCTGCATTAACACAATCCATATCATCCTATTCCAATGATTCTGTATCAAAGCATCCGCCATGCATAAACATGTATCTGTGCACTAAAGTAGAGGTCAACCCTGATATCCATTCTCAGACTGTAATTCTCCATAAAGTAGACCTTTTGGTATTTTGCCATCTTCCATGTGCGTTTCAGCCATCTTGGTCAGCGCAGACTGAACATGACTGTCCAGTCACCTAATGCAAGAATTCTATGTGGCACAGCATGTGAAAGCAGCTTAGTCGTCTCTCCTGGTGCATATGGGTTACCATGTTTCACTGCTGAAGAGTTTACAAATGGTACTAATGTAAACAGTGCTGAATTTTCTGCACAGAAGGATAGAAATTACATGAAAGGTATACACAGAAGATGGATGTGTGAAGCCAATGGCGCAAATCAAATGGTGATGCATCATATTCCTATTCTCTGGACTACATCCTGCAGGAAATCTAGGACCATTGGTCCTGCTACAAGAGAGATCCAGCAGGAGTTTGAGAATGAACAATAAAGAAGTATGGAAGTCACTAATAAGAAACTCATGGAAAGGACTAAACACACCAAGTGGAGGCATGCAGATATGACTCTGCTAAGAAAATGGGGTGCAGGTTAAAAAATAAAGTTATAATTTCAGTTTTGGAAAATTTTCAAGGTAAACCACACATAAACTACTGCCAATATAACAAAATAATAAAAAATAACAATTGTAATATGTTAAACAACAAAAAAAGCCACAAACACCAACACAAGGTGACTATAACAGTATGAATAGATCAGGACGAATTGTAATTCTACGCCTCAGAACAGGACACAACCGAACCCGCAGTCACATGTACACAAAGTTCAAGATTGGCAACACAGCCATGTGTACAGGCAGCACAGAGTACCAAGCATATACTTCAAGACAGTGAGTTTTATTAAGGAGACAGAATTACAGATATAGACATGTTTCAAGTGAACGAAAGAAGAGGAAGGACAAAAAATATTCACTCTTTAGAAACTGAAAGTTTTTATTCCCAAAAGTATTGCAAAAATTTGGTATATGTTATCCATTCATCATTTGGCAGTTTCATTGTTTACATATATTCCAAAAACATATGTTATTCTTATATTTAAAAAAAATCTATTATTGTATTATTTTTGTTTTAATGACTGTCACAGACCATTTTCATCATTATTTTTATTATCTTAATAGCTTGAGTAACATATTTACCTGTTTTATTTACATATTTGTGTTAGTACTGCGCATGTCTGATCATTGGATGGTCTCTGACGGTCTAGTTATTGTATATATTTCCAGTAGTTTTATCATACTGACAAAGTGTACGGTATATTACATACTTTGTAGTGTTATATATAATGTTCTATATTCATTATTCTCATAAAAATAATGTTGGTTAAACCTACAACATATCCCACCTACAGGCTTGTTTATGGAGAGAGAGAGAGAGAAAATAAGACTATTATGACAGAAGACCAGCAGAAAGCATTATAGTAAGGCATTATTCAAATGCGCTGAAAGATAGAAAATCGTCATGGAGAAAAGCATTAAAAGAAACAACAGATGTAGTAGGGATGATGGAAGGACTTAAAAAGCTGTTATGAACTAGCATATACGGAAGTATTATTAGGGTGAGTAGTATCAATAACTATTATTTTAAATGTTCCACTATCTAAATAAGTATGTTAAGTATGTAACAGGCCTAGACAATTACAAATTCTTTTGTAATCTTTCTCAAACTCCTGTAATGTGGTATTGCTAGCAAGCATTCCATTCTCTGGACTAGATCCTGCCAATCTGTAGGAGTTTCAGAATCAACACAGTAGAAGAAGTATTGGCATTGCCAGCGTAATGGTGCTGTAGTCGGAATAGTAACACGAAAAAAGTGGATTTGATATGAAGACATAATCTATTGAGAATTATTAGTTTAATGATTATGCCTAATGAAAATAATACTCAAATAGAGCCACTACAATCATTAAAATGGGTAGCCTCCTAGATGAACGAGAGGAAAACAGAGAAACTCTTCATAGAACAACTATCAATGACCAGGCCTTACAATTCTTTTGTCTCAAAAACATGCCAGATATAGGCCTACGCACACACACACAGCCTCATGATAATGAGTGTTGCTCAAACTTGAGTTTATTTATGTGATTTGTACTGTACTATATTCGGAACTAGATAAACACAAATAGCTAGATGAGAACTGAATGCAATTGTTCCAATTCATAGTTTACAGTGTGCATGTGACTGCTTTTCAGCCCTAAATTAAGCAAGGCATTTTTGGGCCACTTACTTAAGTCAATTACTAGTATTCATATTCTATTAGTATTGCCTATTGGCATGCTTAGTCCCTAAGCCTACGGATGGGTAGTCAGCCTCTAAATTATAGGCCTAACTTTCCTTGCTCATTGCCAATGACAGGCCATTGTTACTATTATTCACTTAAATTTTAAAACTCCAATTTTAAAATACATATGAGGTAGAGCAGAACATAATCAATTTCTGTGGGAGACAAGGCCAAGACTAACAGTAGACACCACCAGAGTGAGGGTCTGCTCTGAGGAATGATGACATAAAACTTTGATAAAAGCAAGAATATATAAATCATGCATGATGCACTGCAGATAACACGATCTTACTTAAATTTAAACATAGTAGCAATGCAGCCGTGACTAATGTATTCCATAATTCAGCATTGCCTTGGCCCCAGGCTTGGGACATCGTATGATTTTACAATCACGAGGGATGGCAATTAGTGGGTTATTAAGTCTTAAAAGTTGTAATAAATAGATCTAAGTTACCAGTGAGGATTCTTTTGTTACCAATTTTATATCGCTATGCATAAATAAAGCAGAATATAACAGATGATAAACTATTTGCCATACCAAACGAAGACTGCGTATCGCCGTCAGTACTGTCATTTTCCTAAAATGTTGCCTGGTTATTAGGTCTCGTGTCCTGGAGCTACAGAAGCGAGTCTTCTATGAAAACGTCGACGTTGTCAGCAGAAGTCAGAAGTGTAACACTTACCGCTTAAGTAACCAATCAACAGAGTTTAATTTAACACACCTCTGAGAGGTCAAAGGTTGATGTCAAGGCCAAACCTATCTTGATTTATTTACTATATACAGACATGTTTCACTAACAATATTAAAATTTAGTTAATAAAATAAATCGCAATAAACGGTTTTGTTGTTGTTACACATGTAAGTTACATTATATTTAAGATAACTTCATTAATTAAATAACTTGGAACCGGAAATGTTAACTGTGATACTTAAAAATGGCTACCAAAGGAAATAAAGTGACAGCTGGAGGAGGTAATTTCAAATTGATTAACTGAAATAAAGATGGTCATGTTTCTTGTTGGGGATAAGTATCTGTGACAGATATTATAGTTGTGTCAGTAGACCCTATAATAAATCATTACTTAATGCTTCGGAAGTGTGAGGTTCCAGATACAAATTACAAATATTCAATTATTAAAAACAAATAAAATTTATAATAAATCAAATAATAATTAATACTATAATATAATTTCTTTAAAAAAGTGTCTGTGAAAAGACTGGTCGAGTCTATCTCTATTGCCGTCCTCCAGGTATACTATATGGCCAGAAAACTAAGTTCTCAAGTATTATGTGTTTTGCCAGGGCCCGAAAGGGGAGCAAAGAATAGCAACACTATTTACCTTCCATGCATGTCGTAAAAGGCGACTAATGAGGTTATGGGATGGAGTTGGCTATCCCATATAGGGTCAGTGACCCAAAGCCATGCTGAAGTCGGATGTGCCAGGCCAGAAGGCACATATATCGCAGCAATGCTGTAAACCATGACAACGCATTTCGTTCTCCGGACTACATCCTGCTAATCTGCAGGAGTTTGAGAACAAATGCAGAAGAAGATTTATGGCTAGAAAATGTTATCCAATAGCATGACTAGAAACAAGTACTTTGGGTAAAAGTACATATTAGTTCTTCAATGTGCTATAAATACTGTTGACAATTTTAACTATCCAACTTCAAGGATTCCAGTGTAACACCAATCAAAATAATGGCTGCCATGACATCACATCCTGACAATCACACAGTTCAACTCTAGACACAGACAAACTTATGCATATATAATCTGTTTGTTTTCCAATTTACACATTTTTTACAATTTTTATTATTTGTGGTGAGCGATCAGTATTTCTGCCCGCTACACACAGAGCGAGGTGCGTGCACACATTATAAATATTATTTCTAATCCTAACCTTACTATAAGTACTTACCCGAAAGCTTGCCAAATCACATAACAAAGGTTAGGTAACACCTTGAAACTAGAACAAAGGTCACAGTGAAGAACTATACTGTACTTGCGCTGTACTTTGGACTTGGTAGCATGGTTGTTCTTTGAAGAATCTCTCGTCTTTCTCATTTTCCTTTGCCATTTAGTACCAATTTTAACGCTTCGAGACTAATAGATTGACAGCATTTGTAACTAAATATCCTATAAGAGAGATCCAGCGGAAGTTTGAGAATGAACGCTGAAGATTTGTAACTACATAACCACATTCAATTTCTTAATTTGTAGCCATTATTCATTCTGGTGAGCTCATTTTGTTTTCACAGAAGATGATAAATTGTTGAGCTATGAGAAGTTGGACAGATCTTCACCGGATTTATGGCCTGAGAAAAGTAAGAGTTTTCTATATTTTAATATTATGTGTGATATGCTTGAAGTTAGATATGGAAGTTCAACTGCAGAAGACATGTGTCAGGTTATTGGTGCAAATAAAACAGTGACACAACACATTTCCATTTTCTGGACCACATCCTGTTGGAAATCTAGTACAACCATTGTCCTGCTACAATAGAGATCCATCGGGAGTTAGAGAATGAATGCTGAAGAAGAATTATTGATGTTGAAAATTATATATTTCTAGATAAAATTTGTATCTATCATCAATATGTTGTGGTCAACCATTGCCTGAACCAGAAAGGGAGCATAGAATAGCAACACTGACTTGTCATGGCTGTCTTAATAGGTGACTAAGAGCTATGGGGTTTGACTTTCCTTTCCAATAGAAGGTTAAAATGACAAGAAAAATGCAGATATTGTAGCTCAGCTTTAAAACATTGTACAGTTTTCAATCTACATGCAACAACAAAAATACATATATATATATATATATATATATATATATATATATATATATATATATATATATATATATATATATATATATATATATATATATATATATATATATATATATATATATATATATATATATATATATTGCATCAGTTACATTTAACACTTTCCTGACCAATTTCGACGATCGCCAAAAGCGCCATGATAGATCAGAAATATGGTAATATCCATTGCAATAATTTTACTAAAAATAGAATTTCTGGGAAATTATGTTGTGTAAAAATGGATGCATGTTTGGAATACAGATATAGACATCGTACATAAGTTTTTATGAAGAAATATCAGAGATTTCGAAGGTAATATTGTATGATATATAGAAATTAATATAAATCTAGGCCTAGCATTATGATAAGTAGCATTTTGCACTTGAAATAACTGGAGCTTTCAAATTCATTCATAAAGTGCAAGTGGCCATTGTGACAAATAGAAAGTTTCAAGGCTTTTCTCGCGCTAGATCGATTTTATATGGATTTTTAAAGACAGAGATGTCAATGTATAAAAATTTTGCGTGCACCCTCGGTAATGGCAGATAAGTATTCTCTGAATTGCTGGTGAACAAAGTGTTAACCAAAAACATATTCTATGGAAACTCATGTACACACATTTTCAAAGTTTGGTTTTATTTGAGAATCCAATACCATTGATTTTTATTGTACTATTTCCACAGTTCCTGGAGTTACAGAATATGAAGTGGGCAGAAGTGTAAGTCTTTAAATGCATTCATATATTACAAATAGAAATGTTTGCCTATGAATGGGTGTTGCAGGAGCCCACAGAGGGAGCAAAGAACAATAATGCATTACCAGTAATCTGCCATGTATATCATAAGAATTGGCTAAGGAATTGGCTAAGGAAGGTTGACAACCCAAGTTTGTAATAAGTCAATGATCCAAAATGCCACACTGAAGTCAATCTGCCGCCGAAGACAGATGTATTGGGCCATTAGTGCAAATAAAATGGTGAAAGAAAGCATTCCATTCTCTGGACTACATCCTGCTGGAAATCTAGTAGGAATATTTTCCTTCTACAAGAGAGATCCAACTGGAGATTGAAAATGAACACTCGAAAAGAAGAATTCAATGTGTTGGTCAGAAAGGTACAGTTGTCGCAGTTTAGCTGTAAACCCCTAACAGTTCAGTTATAAACGAGAATTTTAAAAACTGATAACTAGGAGAAGTTAGGACAAATGCAGAAAGATAAATCATCAGTCAGTTTGCAGGATGTAGTCATATATATTGTTGTCGATATCCAATTGCTACTGAGTTCTACATTTGGCAACAATGACTGACACACCCATTCCATGGATATGCCAGTCCAGACAGGACCTCTGTATTTATGTCTTTATGAAATTCCTTAACATTCCTGTTTCTGGACTTAAAACTTCCTGTCCACTATAGGTGAGATGGATAATTCTCAGACTCCACCAGACTGGTGCCAAAGCTGTATTCCAAAGCAGGAAGTACACATCATTAAGAACTAGTACCAGGGATCAATCTCTAAGTCGGAGCAACTATGGACATGTCCAGTTTGCAGTGATGATGATCCAATGACTAACTAACTAATCTCTAAGTTGTTCTAACCTACATTGTGTGAATTACTAATGTTCTGTTTGGGTGGTCATCCCACCCCCAGCCAAAATCCTTGACCTGGGAATAAGTTCTCTCTTAGCTAAATAAGCTTATATCTCCATCGCCTACCCTCCCCAGTAATTAATACTATTACATCAATGCTATTCTTGAAAAAGTGCAGTCTTCTGAAATTAATAATCCATAGTTAGTTAGTTAGTTAGTCGTCGGATCATCATCATTGCAAACTGGACACATCCATAGTTGCTCCGATCTCTCCTTGAGTGTATCCGCCATCACACTTCTGCTGACAGTACCGGTCCTATGCTGGTTGACCATCATTCTTCTGCGCCCTCCAAAATGTTCACCTCTAGCAACACCGCATCTCAATCCCTGATCTTTAATCCTAGCCATTGAAAAGGAATCATCATCCACATTCGTCTCACTCTCGCGTGTTATATCTCTTAAGGAGTTCAAAACGTCAGCGCGATTCATTGCCCCATCGCCCTTTGCCACAATCGCACACGATGCCAGTTGATCCGCTCTTTCATTGCCTCGAACGCCAACATGTCCCGGCACGAAAATAAATGTAACCGCCTTCAAGCTCGCATTTCTCAAGGCCTCAATCCACTGTTCGCGAACGAGACCCACTTGTACCTTCTTAATCATACTCAGAGTCACTCAAGATGCAGACCTGCGTTACTTTCTGTGTGCGTAGCCACTCAAATGCCTTGGTCACCGCCATAGTCTCCATGGTCATACTACTCGTAGTGACCGCAAAGGCACCACTTTCCTCCTTGATCGTTTTACCTGCGCACTGAGCTGTAAAGGCCCAAGCACTGCGAACATGCCTAATTACAGATCCATCAGTGTATATAATCACATCCCCCTCTTTGGTATTCTCACTGATTAAAGCCTGCACTTCTTTCTCCACAGCTGTGGGACACCATTCTCTGCATTCCCTACAAAGTGATATTACTACTCTCAAACAAGTTTCGAAATCTGTGGGTAGACCTATCCATTCCGCACCAACTGCCACATCCTGTAATCGGCACACGCTTTGTATTACATCTTCAGCACGTCCCATCCACGACCTTCCTCTCTTGAGTCTGCTGCCTTTAACTTTCTGTATTTCGGAATGCAACGGGTGTTCCTTATCTGCATGTATTTGAAGGTACGCCCGTGCACGGCAATACTGTAATCTATGCTCAGCTGTTGGGCAGTCAAGTAGGTATCGCATAGCTCTTGTCGATGTGTCTCTTGTGCATCCCAGAATGATACGCATTGCTGCATTCTGGACTCTATCCAGTCTTTCGATCTGAGCTTGGCTAAGAGTCAGAATTGCCAGTGCATATTCCACCACAGCCACTACCAAACCCTGGTACAAAAGAAATAACAATCTTTGCTCACATTGCGCAGCAGCCATAACCTTCATTGCTGCTAAGCCTTTGCCTGCCCTTATGATAATGTGGTCAACATGTTCCCTGAAACTCAGGCTTCTGTCAAAAAACACACCCAGATATCTCATTGTGCTAGTTCTTTCTAAACTTTTCCCGGACAACGAAACTTGTGGCATGGGTGTCTTTACCATGTGATTGTTCAAGGAAAACCACGTCACGAATGCCTTAGACGGATTAACCACTGCTTCCGTATCTCGACACCAATTTGTCAGTCTGTCCAGCTCCTTCTGTAGTTCCACGACGCACTCTTCTCGATTTCTGCCCTGTCTATACACCAGGATATCATCGGCATATGACATCGTTCTGCCATCACCTGTGATTTGATTGCCAGCGATATGTACTGTGTATACATTGAAAAGTACAGGAGATAGAGGCGATCCCTGTGGCAGACCAGGGCTAATAACCGTTGGTGTAGATATCCAGTTACCACACTTAAGAACTACAACCCTGTGCATCAGGGCGGCGCCAACCCAACGCACGACAAAAGGATTAACTGCAAGATTTAACAGCTGGTGCATCAAGATATCCAAGGACACCCTATTGTACGCATCCTCAAGGTCTATTGCGACCGCACATGTCTCCATGCGCGAATCGAACCCCTCAAAAACATCCTGCGCAAATATGGCTGCATTTTGCCATGTCTTCTTTCCTGGACGATATCCTCCTAACAATGTTGGTAAACACTTATTTCTTTCAAGATAACACGATACCTTCCGGACCACAATTTTTTTCCAAAAGCTTTCCAATCGTATTCTGCATAGTTATTATTCTGTAGCCATGTATCCTGGTGTGGTCCTTCCCAGGTTTGTGTAGTGGAACTAAATAGCTGTGCAACCAGTCTTCTTTCACTGTGCCCTTTAGAAGGCTATTATTGAACATGTCCGCCAACTCTCCCAACTCCTCATCCGTTCTTCGACTAATGTCATCGTATCTAATGCCATCTGGCCCTGGTGCTGTATTTTTTGTACTTTTCAGTGCCTTCCTGATTTCTTCAACTGTGATTAGCATATGGTTTTCCATGCTCAAGTTCTTACACGTGTCTGTGAGCGTTTTCCTGATTTCTTGATATGCCTCCACATTTCTCTGACCAATTTGTGCGGTGTAGTGTGCCAGCAATGCCGCACCTTTTGTCTCGTCCGTCTTCTGCCAGACGGTATCGTCGCTCTGGAAATCGGCAATAGTCACGCGTCTTGTGAGACCATTCATGGATTTGTGTAACCGCCAGAACAATTTTAGTGACTTTTCGCGTGTTATCTCTTTGCAAAATTCGTCCCATTTCGATGCCTTTGCTGACTTTGCAATATCTTTGAATGTTTGGACTAAGATATCTTTCTTCCGTTTCCATTGTGCGACCTCCATGGGCTTAATAATCCATGCAGTGAGTTAGTGACTGCTAAGGGTATCTGTACAAGTTTGTGTCAGGTATCAGAATGTGATGTTATTGACATGTGGCTGATTGATACGTGCTGATTGTGATGTTATTGACATGTGGCTGATTGATATGATGTTATTGACACGTGGCTGATTGATATGTGCTTATTGACATGTGGCTGATTTATACGTGCTGATTGTGATTGCT
This sequence comes from Meghimatium bilineatum, assembly GCA_034231615.1. Classification (NCBI taxonomy): domain Eukaryota; kingdom Metazoa; phylum Mollusca; class Gastropoda; order Stylommatophora; family Philomycidae; genus Meghimatium; species Meghimatium bilineatum. The sequence continues at coordinate 100,329,293 of CM067322.1, read as the reverse complement.
GATTGTGATGTTTTATACATGTGGCTGATTGTGATGTTATTGACATGTGGCTGATTGATATGTGCTTATTGTGATGTTATTGACATGTGGCTGATTTATACGTGCTGATTGTGATGTTATTGACATGTGGCCGATTAAAATGTGCTGATTTCTGTTCCAATATGTCCTACTTCATGATAGCACTTGTGTGTACATTGTTGCCTGTCTTCAGGGTTCCTATCCTTTGGTCAGATATCTCTGTTGTGCAGGGCTACTATGATGAGTTGTCACTGCTCTGGTTCACTGGCAATCATTATGGAGATATAGATATACACAAGGATTTGACATGGTTTTGTAAAATGTCACAGAAGGAGTCAGTTGTTACCAAAATTAGCCATGGTTTCACATCACAGTATTTGCTAAGTTCTTCTCAGAATAACCATACATACTGATCTCACAGTTTCACTTCTCTTGGCTGATCTCACACAGTTTCACTCCTCTTGGCTGATCTCACACAGTTTCACTCCTCTTGGCTGATCTTGCACAGTTTCACTCCTCTTGGCTGATCTCACACAGTTTCACTCCTCTTGGCTGATCTCACACAGTTTCACTCCTCTTGGCTGATCTTGCACAGTTTCACTCCTCTTGGCTGATCTCGCACAGTTTCACTCCTCTTGGCTGATCTCACACAGTTTCACTCCTCTTGGCTGATCTTGCACAGTTTCACTCCTCTTGGCTGATATGTGAATCATTGGTCACTTAGCATATACTTTATGTCATCAGCCAGACAAGTTGAATATGTCAGGATAAGTGTATGAGATAATAGCATAAGATCAGCGTAAACAAACTGTCAGGAGAAATACTCATTTTCTAGCTTGTGCTAGGAGAGAATTGGGTCAAAATGAGAAATCACGGAGGAAAGAAATACCCATTAAAGGGTGATGTGTTTCTGGTCCTTTTATCTATATGTATGTGCCCTGATCATTGCAGTGAGTAATGTTTTTGCTGATCATTGCACAGTCCATGAGCTACTTGGCGTCTCTATCCCAAGTAACAGAAGTGAGCATAGACATGTGAAGTACAGCATTTGAAATAAATGTCAACATATCCAGTAAAGTAACATGTTAATGTGCACATGTCCACTAAAGTAACTTGTTAATGTGCACATGTCAACTAAAGTAACATGTTAATGTGCACATGTCAACTAAAGTAACATGTTAATGTGCACATGTCAACTAAAGTAACATGTTAATGTGCACATGTCCACTAAAGTAACATGTTAATGTGCACATGTCAACTAAAGTAACATGTTAATGTGCACACGTCGACTAAAGTAATGATGAAAGTCCACTTACTCCATTCTGATACGACCACAGCTCAACAAACACCTATGGTTGTTGTTAAATATATAAGGTTGCACAAAAATGTTTTAATAGTGATCAATCTTGTAGCTGTTTATGGAATAATTGCATTGATTTCAATTGCCAGGTGAAGAGTGCAGGCACACCAAGATGGCTTGCTGATTTAGAGAAAGATGACATCAATTTGTTACAAGGTTGTAGTTGTTGTCCATGGGAGGTTTTAGACTTATGTTGAATGTATTTTTAACCATTTCAATCTCTTCTTAATTTCTGTTTGACATCTGTTAACATACCTGGTGCTCTTCATGAGATCAGAAGATTTTGAGAAACATGAGGTACAATCAATATTAAGAATGCATGATTTGGGACTGAGGATAGGTGTGGTCAGTAGAGAAAACAAATTTAAAAAAAGAGCAGTGAGCCAATATATAATCGGAACCATCAGCCATTATATCCTGAGAGATTTACTGAAGCTGAGATCTGAGCACCTATGGACTTGTGTGGTGTGAGAAGAAATTAATCAACATACCTAATGTACAATGGTTTTGTTCTGTATAATTAATTGGCAATATTCTTTTGTGAAATTTTATTTCAAACCCCAGCATTCTCGCAGTGGGGAAACAGCGTAAACTTGTTTGATTTGGACATGTAATGAAATATGATTCACTTTCTAAAATTATTTTGTAAGGAACAGACAAGGGTGGAAAATGAAGAGGTGAAAATATAATCCAGGATTGATAACACCAAGGAATGGTCTGGACATGATTATTTTACGCTTCTCCAAATGGCTGAGGACAGATGTGTTTGGAGGGTTTTTGTGTGTTAACCTATGACACCTGGCAGGTTATGGGTCTTATTATTATTCTCCACATTATCATTAGAGGGAGACCTAGAGAAACTCTATGAAGAACCATTAATAGAGAAGGCATGTCAATTAACCTAAACAACATGCAACAATTAAAAGACCTGGCAACACAAAGACAGAAATGGAAAGCTATAGTTTCTGCCCTATGTGCCGCCCTATCACATTGGAGGAACATAACATTTCCATTGTAATTGTCCAACTTTCACATCCTTACAAAAGAATAAATATTATTAAAGATTTAGTCTATAATGTTTTCTGTTAATTGCATCTTGCTAATATTTGTTATATTTGATTGTTTTAGAATTTGGTAGCTTGACATTGTCACAGTTAATGGAAAAAGTGAGAGGTCTACAGAATTTAGCATACCAGCTTGGTTTGGAGGAAGGTAAGTCAATTAATAAGCTGTTTTTATTTTAAATATGACAATCAATAATAAGTGAGAGAACTGTAAAACTGTATAACAATTGTACTTACGTAAAACACAAGATCAGTTTTACAATGAATGCACAGACTACACAGTATGGTTACAACAAAATACAAATAGCAGTAAACAAGACAGTGCACCACCAAGACAAGAGGCAGTATACAAGACAGTGCACCACCAAGACAAGAGATAAAATACCAGACAGTGAAGTACTAATGGAATCTAAGTCTGTAAGCATACATACAATGTTGGTGAAGGCGCAGACACGCTTGACAGGACACATGATCCGCATGAAAGGTCATCGTCTACTAAAGAAGTTGTTATATGGAGAACTCCAGACTGGCTCCAGCAAGGCCAGAGGACAGGAGAAGCATTTTAAAGACACTCTTATGACATCAGTGATTCACTTCAAAATAGACACAAAGTCATGGGAGAATCTTGCACAAGACAGATCCAGCTAGCATCACAGAATCAAGAGAAGTGCAGCAGATGCGGAGAACCTCAGAAAGCAAGCTGTGAAACAAAACACGCTAGATGAAAGGCAACAGCTGTTTATTGTCCACATACACACATGCCCAGAGTGTGATAGACAATTCCAAGCACACATAGGACTCATTAGTCACAGCCGGCCACACCACAGATTTCATCATCTTTGACATATCCTAGGTGAGCTGGTCATTTTTGACAGACGAACAGCAGCAGGAGGCAACTAAGGAGGTTTCGAAAGTAGAGTTGACTGTTCCATCTCATAGAGGATCAAATGATCCAGAAGCCTTTCTGAAATTGGAGATGCCAGGTCGAAGATGCTGATATCGCAGCCAAGATGTAAACAGTGACTAAACATTCCGTTCTCTGGACTTCATCCTGCTGATCTGCAGAAGTTTGAGAACTCTGTGAAGAAGAAGAAATTTGTGATTTAAGTTGTCTTACATATTTTCTTTGCAGCATATCCCATTTTTGTTTTTTACTTTTTTTTACAATTATATGCTGTAGACCTGAATAAATTTTCTTGTTTTCACTTTGTCAACAGCAAGAGAAATGACCAGGGGCAAATTTCTGAATATATTAGGAAAGCCAAAGCTGCCAAGATAACATTGCCTGTTTGGATGTTTTTTAACATTTTTGACTGCTATTTGATACGTTTTAGAGCATGCATAAGTAGGGATGGACAGAATGAAAGCTGCAGATGGTAAAAGTTTTGTCGATTGGATGGACTTGCAATGAAAATGACATGATATTGCAATATAACTTAATATCAAAGGGGGAAATATGCAATGTTTTGATGAAAATGTTGTAAGTAAAGAATACAAAACAAAATGAAAAAGACACAACACGTTATAAGCTCGCAATATGTTGTGTCAGGATGCATAGATGTAGCTTGCACTCTGTGTAGTTTAGAGCTCACACTGGTCAGGATTGTGTTTCACCTCTCTGTAAGGTTCCTATCAACCGGCTTGTCTACCTAATTAACCCCTTAGCTGCTGAGGTATCCTTAAGGATATGATATGGAGTTGCCGCCATGTTGCTGAGATCTTCTAAGTTTCCTAGGGAAACAATTCATCTGGAAGCTTTATTATAAGCATCCAGAAAGATTTTTTCCATTTGAAGCTAAGAAGAGGTGGATCTCCAAAAATAGCAGTGGTTTTTCAACACATCCTTAAGAATACCTCAGCAGCTAAGGGGTTATGCAAGGTGTGATATAATCTTAATTGTGGTTAAGTCTGCTGAAGATAAATGGCTCGGTTGTGAAGAGAAATTCAATCCTTCCCTTGCCTGGGTTGTGGAAATTCAATCCTTCCCTTGCTTGGATTGTGGGGAGAAATTCAATCCTTCCCTTGCTTGGATTGTGGGGAGAAATTCAATACTTCCCCTTGCTTGGATTGTGGGAATTCAATCCTTCCCTTGCCTGGGTTGTGGGGAGGAATTCAATCCTTCCCTTGTCTGGGCTGTGGGGAGCAATTCAATCCTTCTATTTGTAACGTCACAAAGTTTCACCAATTTCAAGCATTCCACTAAAATAGAAGACTTATGTCTTGTTGAATTTCACCATATAGCCATTTTAATTCACCCTCTCATCTAAAATTTCATCCTTTATCTGCTACATTGTCCTCAGTAACAGATCCCAGCTGTGCTCAATTATTTCCCCTCTGCTGATTCCTTTTCTTACTCTACAAACATAAGAGCTTCTATGATACTGGTTTAAATAAATAAAAACACACACCAGGAATTAGATGCCGCATGGATGGGTACTGGTGCTTGGTAGTTTCAGAGTGCAATAATATTTAGTGTTGAGGGGATGAAAAGCAAAACAACCCAGTAAACTAACGCTTAGCAGCTAAAGGATTTAAAGGCTTTAAAATTGCCAAATAATGTTAACTTTTGTCAAAACATCAATTTGATTTTTTTTATTACTAAACTAAAATTATATTGTGTTTGCATATTTGTTGTCTTATGAGTCATTTTGTTCACAATCAATTGAATAAAGTTTTTTGATAAAACTGTTGATAAAAATATTAAGTATTGACATTTTTCTAACTTATTGTGCAGCACTAGCACACATGCTGTGTTCTCTCTTTCACTGTCTGTCATTCATATCTTTATTATGATGTTCTTGTTTATATATCTATTGTCTTTTCTCTGCTTTTGCTGTAAGGCATGATTGAATTACGATTAGTTTTTGGGCTGTTGTCATCGCTTGATATGCAGTAATATTGTGATGTCTCAGAATGTTGGTAACTCCTTCAATCCACCTTCTTCTTGGTCTTCCTCTGCATCTTGATTTTTCCATTTTCATGTATGCTCTTGTCACTGGCCAATAAGGTTTCATTTTCTAAGTGGCAGAACTATTTCAGTCTCTGTTTTCAAATATATTCTACCACTGACGTTGTTCCAACAGTTCTTGTAATCTCTTCATTTCTCACATGATCTCTTCTTGTTCTGTTTGCTGCTTTTCTTAGACATCTCATTTCACTCATTGTTTCACCTCTGATCTAATTTCAACACTTTCAGTTTATCTCTACATTACATTTAACTCGGCCAAGTGAACATGATTGTTCTTGCTTATTGTATTATATTATGTATGCAGTCTTGGTAAAGGCCTTTTGGTCGAAACATCTATTTATGTGTGTTTCCAGTGATTAGCAAAACTTCATCACCCTGTTCCTAGCTTTAACTCTTGGATTTAATTTTGCGCAGTGGATACATATTTTTAAACTTCTGACATTGATAACACAATGTTGATATTAAGGTTTAAATTATTATTTGCATTTTGATTTCCATTGGGATAGACATGTGTTTCAAGATTGGTGCAAGTTCATAATTTATGCAAGTGTCTGTTTTGAATTCTTGTCTCGATCTCTCCGTTCAATCTTCCGTAAAAATTCTCACACAGTGTTTAAATTTCTGCAATTGTTTCAGTAAGGTAAAGGGGTAGTTCCCATGGCAGCAACATGTCATCGGGGATGAAAATAACTCTTCAACTCTAAATCACAGCAACTATTAGGTGGGGTGGCCAGTTCCCTTCCGTGTTTACTTTCCTTAACTCATGCATCAGGTACCCATTTACTGGACGAGTGCAAAATTATGACCCAGATTTTTGTGGGTTCCGGACCAGGTTTTGAACCTGGCATGCTGTAACCTGGTGATAGTAAGCAATCTCACTATCAACTAAGCTACTGAACCATCAATTGTTTCAGTAGTTAATCATTTATCCTTTTGTTGATTTTATTAGATTTTCTGACTATAAACATTACTTCTGCTTTTCTGAATTGATCTTCATGTTGTGATTGGCATGTATCAATGATTATTTATCAATCCCTCTATATGCTTTAGTTAATAGTGGTGCATTATCAAACTAAAATGTTCACCATTTCCTGATTATAAACCCGACATCACGGCACACTGAACATTCCCATAAATGCTCTGCTCTATGTTACAGCAGCCATCCACGAGTATGTAGACTCAAGTCTTAGTCAGATGTTGATCATTTGATCTTCAGATCTCTCTGGAGAAGACACATTCTTCCCTCACCCCTTGCTTATCTCCCCTCACTTCTGGTTATCTCCCCCTCATCCCCTGGTTATCTCTTCTCACCATTGGCTATCCCCCATATCTGTCATTCTTTCTATGTGCACATTATTACCTCCAGCACCATCTTCTTCACTCTGTAGTAAATCAATGACTGCCAGTATTAGGTCGGCCATATCTCTCTACACAATCAATACAAGGTAACTGCGTGAAACGTAACAACAATTTGACTTACATAAAACACAGGTTTATATATCGCTTCAATGAGACACGACAGACTATAATTATTTCAGTCATCAAACGAGTTCCACATCACCGCTTCTATTTTCATTTTCATACTCTCTTGTAGTGAAGTAGGCAGACGATTTCTCAAACACCTTCCTGCCATTCTTTATTTGCCAACAAAACCTCATCTGCACTTCTTCGTTTCCCTGTTTATCTGAATCATGATTGTGTCTTGTAGTTGTGAGTACAACTGGATACATTCTTATACTGTCACTTCTGGGCTGATACTAGACCATTCCCTACACACTTTTCCCAGTAGTATTCCCTACACACTTTTCCCAGTTGTATTCCCTACACACTTTTCCCAGTTGTATTACCTACACACTTTTCCCAGTTGTATTACCTACACACTTTTCCCAGTTGTATTACCTACACACTTTTCCCAGTTGTATTACCTACACACTTTTCCCAGTTGTATTCCCTACACACTTTCCCCAGTTGTATTCACTACACACTTTTCCCAGTTGTATTCCCTACACACTTTTCTCAGTTGTATTACCTACACACTTTTCCCAGTTGTATTCACTACACACTTTCCCAGTTTTATACCCTACACACTTTCCCAGTTGTATACCCTACACACATTTCCCAGTTGTATTCCCTACACACTTTTCCCAGTTGTATTCCCTACACTTTTCCCAGTTGTATTCACTACACACTTTCCCAGTTGTATACCCTACACACATTTCCCAGTTGTATTCCCTACACACTTTTCCCAGTTGTATTACTACATTTGTCTGATACATTTTTCTCTTTGTACATCTCCGTCCATTAACCTTTACCTAAAAAAAAATTGGTAGCATATCCTATTCAGGACGTAGCCATCAACTCAGCATTTTTGAAAGTAATTATTTTCTAGGCAATATAAATATGTCTGAGTGTTCAGGATGCACAATTACCTGTGGTGTGATATGAACCCGGTACCTTGGCCATCACAGTCTCTGTAATATACCGCCACAGAGCCAGTCACCTTGACCTACTTCTTCCAATTCACATACTCTGAGCAACAAATGTTAACAATTTGTTAAATCACTCCAAACAATTTATTGAAACAAAATCATCAAACAACATTAATCAAATATCTTTCAGTAAATATTATATATAAACTATATTATTTCCATCATAGCTTCTATATAGTGTCTAAAACTGTTGGTTCATTTCTGCTGTTTGGGTCATTATATTGTCAAACTGTAAGTTTACTTGTATGTTGTCTGGAGACTAGGTTTAAAGCAAAAAAACACAATGAAGGATGACCCTTCATTACAAGAGGTTCTGCACAGACACTGCATGATCACAAGCATTTAGACTATGTGTCTCGACAACATTCAAGAATTACACACAGTAGTATCACACATCATGGGTTTCTCGTCATTGTATACTCAGTAGTTTGCCATTACTTTGTGAGCTAGTTCTGGTCGTTTATCAGATACCGTCCTTAATGCCCCCTCAGCGCAATAAAGGGCCTTCTCCGCCAGAACTTATTAAGAAGCTATAATTTTTCAGTGGCAATCATTGCAGTATTTCAGTGGGCAAAAGGTTTAGCTGTTGGTACCCATCTCTTCTCCAGTTATACAAGCATCTATACAATCTACTCATACGGACAACAATTATTTTGGACCCTACAAAGCATGGATGAGAATGTGGATACAATCAATTATCCTAGTAAAATTGAGCTTTAGAGAGTTATTCACAAGCAGCAGTAGCCGTCTCAGCCTATACTTTCATAGTAGAACTGATGTGTAATACTTTCATAGTAGAACTGATGATGTAATACTTTCATAGTAGAACTGATGATGTAATACTTTCATAGTAGAACTGGTGTGTAATACTTTCATAGTAGAACTGATGTGTAATACTTTCATAGTAGAACTGATGATGTAATACTTTCATAGTAGAACTGATGATGTAATACTTTCATAGTAGAACTGATGATGTAATACTTTCATAGTAGAACTGATGATGTAATACTTTCATAGTAGAACTGATGTGTAATACTTTCATAGTAGAACTGATGATGTAATACTTTCATAGTAGAACTGATGTGTAATACTTTCATAGTAGAACTGATGATGTAATACTTTCATAGTAGAACTGATGATGTAATACTTTCATAGTAGAACTGATGATGTAATACTTTCATAGTAGAACTGATGTGATGATCTTGTCTGCTTCTGTGATCATTTGTTGTGGAATCTCTTCTGAATTTCACAGTGAAACTTGTTCACATTTCTATGTTATCAATGTTGTCTTGTAATTCTAACTTCTATCATTTCTTGTACACACTTAATGAGTCCCAACGCATCTAAAAACCCATGTTGTCACTTATTTTGATGGAAATGTTAATTCTCCCATCTCAAGTTAATACTGTTTGTATGTTTATTTTCAATACCTGGTTGCATATTCAAGAATACAATATAATCGAATCCCTGTATAGCGCATCCTTTTATAACATATTTCCTTATATAACAACACTTTTCATCATCTTCAATTATATTTATTGTTTATACTGTATATAGCAAACTTTTGTTATTATATAAATATTTTTTCAATCAAGTTGTTATAATGGGATTAGACTTTACTGTATAAATTGTGAATTGTGCAACGCCGTACTTATAACCAGAATTTAAATTTAAAGAATGCCTGCATGTCTGGGTCGTCCACTTTTTTGTTATTGATACCAGCGTAAACTTTCTTGAGTAGTTCATTCTTGCGTTTGGCTTCAAGGATCTTTGTGTAGTTATCAAGGACAACTGTAAACAAAAAATAGTCAAGATTAGAATAGAATTATGAATGATAGAAGAGAAGATTTGAATTGTTTTGTAGCTCTCAGCATTTATCAGTCACAACCAATGAGCACAAGATGAATGTGTTCCTGAAGGTGTGATATACTTACCGGGTAGTTCTCTCTATCGTCATCTTCGTAACAGAGCTTATAGTGAGCTCACCTCACAAAGTCAATTGGTCAAGTTAGCTGGTGGTTTGAAAGCTGACCATCGACAGCGTACTGGTGATGAATTTGTATGTATTCTATCTATCTATTTATCTATGTTCCTTCATCACCAAATATATTACATAGGGCAGAAGCCAGAGCTCTCCAGTTCGAACGATGTGATGCTACTGTGTGTAATTCTTGCATGTTGTTGAGACCCACAGTCATACCTTCTTTGATGGTTGTTCTGTGAAGATTCTCTTCTGGTCCTTTTCTTTTGCCATCGGGTACTATTTTAAATATAAGTAACCAAAATATTGGAGGATGTCCGACAAAATGGAAAGTGCTGCAATAACCAGACAAATAAGAGGTAAATACGAAATTAAGTATACAGAATACTGAATAAGAGAATACTATCAATATAAAATAATCAGAAATAACAATAAAACATAGAACAAAGACAATTATCGGTGTGTTGGCCCTATTGGGGACCTTTATCAAGAAACAAAAATCAACTAAGGCAACACAACTATTAAAAAACTAAAAAAACAGCAGAGACTTAGACAATGTCTTCCTTACAAAATACAAAAATTGCCCAAGTCGCAGTTTTGGCACATTTAAATAAGGTGCAGAATTATGCATTCAGTATTGACAGACAGATATGGGCATGGCAAAAATGATGAAATGGAAACCCAAATAAAAGATTAAAAATGCAAAAATAAAGAAACGGGACAATAATTTGCGATGCCAAGACTGGGAGGGGGGAGAGAAGGGTAGGGGAAGGAGATAAAAGGGGAAAGGATAGAGAAAGAAATTAGTAAGCAGGGGAGAGGGCTACAAATAGATAATGAAGAAGATAGAAATGTGCAAGGGAGAGGGCTACAAATAGATAACGAAGAACATAGAAATGTACAAGGAAGAATAGCAATTGATAGCTTGTGGGACAGATTTACATCAAAATATATACACATCCACAAACAATCACACAACTAAACGAATATATATATATATATATATATATATATATATATATATATATATATATATATATATATATATATATATATATATATATATATATATACAATCCATTTGAATAAACATAAATACCTAAATATACATGCACATATACATACAAATATCTAAACAATTACTATTTTAATCTGGTTTTGCCATCTGGTACCATCCCAAACAAATTTTTAACGGACCAATCACACATTGAAAGAAACACAGGAACCGGAACCATCAAAAGAAGAAATAAGGGCAGCAATTGACAGCTTGAAGAAAGGAAAAGCTGCAGTGTGCGACAAAAAAAGAAGAAATAAGGGCAGCAATTGACAACTTGAAGAAAGGAAAAGCTGCAGTGTGCGACAAAAGAAGAAAATAGGGCAGCAATTGACAGCTTGAAGAAAGGAAAAGCTGCAGTGTGCGACAAAAGAAGAAATAAGGGCAGCAATTGACAGCTTGAAGAAAGGAAAAGCTGCAGTGTGCGACACAAGAAGATTCACAAACCTAAGCAGAGTTTTGAGGATAATCATAGAAAAATACAGAGAATTCAACACTGACTTGCATGTATGTTTTATAGATTACACTCAAGCTTTTGATTGTGTGAAATACACTCAAGCTTTTGATTGTGTGAAATAGATTACACTCAAGCTTTTGACTGTGTGAAATAGATTACACTCAAGCTTTTGACTGTGTGAAATAGATTACACTCAAGCTTTTGACTGTGTGAAATCACTAATTAAGGGGAATAACAAACAACATGGGTTTTCCATATCACATTTTGCGCCTAATTGCAGAAGTAGTCTGGCTATTTTAGCTGCTTATCTGTACTATTAGTTTGCTTGACTGACTGTTTTAGCAGCTTACTTGCAGTAGTAGTTTGTTTGACTGGCTGTTTCAGCAGCACTTACCAGCAGTAACAGTTTGCTTAACTGGCTACAGTAGCAGCTTGACAGAAATCAGGAATTAAAGGCATGAAACATCTTACTTCAGTAGAGTCTAATGTTTTAAATCCGGTTTAAAAGGGTATTCATAGTTTTCAAATTCTCACCTATTCCCAGAACTCTTCCATAAGCAATCATATTCTTAGCAAGTCTCTCGTCATCATACTTCTCAGCTTTCATGAGAATACGAACAATCTCTCCAAAAATGTAGGCATCATCATAATTTGGGTTGGCAGAAACAGGAAATCTGGAATAAACATTGACGGCTTCCAAGGGATCTGTTTTAGTCAACATTTCAGCACTTTCAATATATGCATCGTGTACCTGTAGCAAGCAAAGCAACAATTTATAAACAAACATTTATAAACATATCATCGTGAAATAATAATTCAGAACTTCCAGTAAAATGGGGTACGATAACAACTGTTGTTTTCAGTGGCTATATAATTGTGGGAGTTTCAGAGAAGAGTTGGACACCACCATACTAAAACATGCCCATTCAACTGTCATTTTGAGATATTGAGTATGAGTTAATATTAATTAACGTAAACTCTGGTAGTACAGGCACTCAATGAGACATTCCTCGATGACAAACAATGTTCTTGAAAGTGTGGCGGAGGGTGGAAGAAAATAAGGTGGGAAAAGAAGACAATGCTGGATAATATCACAGCTCAGTGCGCAGGTAAAATGATCAGGGAGGAGAGTGGTGACTTTGCGGTCACGAGTAGTATGACCATGGAAACTATGGCGGTGACCAGGGCATTTGAGTGGGTATGCACACAGAAGGTAACGCAGATCTGCATCTTGAGTTACTCTATGAGTATGATTAAGAAGGTACAAGTAGGTCTTGTTCGCGAACAATGGATTGATGCCTTGAGAAAGGCGAGGCTGAAAGTAGTTATATTTATTTTCATTCAGGGACATGTGGGCGTTTGAGGCAATGAAAGAGCGGATCAACTGTCATCATGCGCAATTGTGGCACAGGGCGATGGGACAATGGGTCGCACTGACGTTTTGAACTCCATAAGAGATATAGCACACGAGAGTGAGACTAATGTGGATGATGATTCATTTTCAATGGCCAGGATTAAAGATCAGGGATTGAAATGCGGTGTTGCTAGAAGTGAACATTTTGGAGGGCTCAGAAGAATGATGGTCAACCAGCATAGGACCGGTACTGTCAGCAGAAATGTAATGGCAGATACACTCAAGGAGAGATCGGAGCAACAATGGACATGTCCAGTTTGCAGTGGTGACGATCCAACGACTAACTAACTAAGGAATGGACAGGATATGAAGTTTCCAAACTCATCAGGATGGTAGAGGATAGAGATGGATGGAGATCTTTCTGTATCATTCTTCTTCTTCAGCGTTCATTCTCAAACTCCCGCTAGATCTTCCTTGAAGCAGGGCTATGATGCTATTAGATTTCCAGCAGGATGTAGTCCAGAGACTGGAAATGCATTGTGTCATCATTTTATTTGTTTCTGTATCAAATGTCTCAATGTGACATCCCTACGACTCTGACAGGGTCTGGGTTTCATTATTATTATTATTATTATTATCATGAAGTAGAAATATCTAACATTTTACTGATCAAATTCAACGGTTCTCAATTTTCTGTTATACAATCATGGTGACAAACTTAAATGATCGCCGAAACCGATAGGATACTTCAGAAATATGACAAACTTAGTGATAGTATTACTAAAAATTAGCCCATCCAGGATAGTACATCATTCCAAAACATAGATATTAATGTAAATCCATGCCAAGAATTGTTATAAATACCATTTCATTCTTGAAATAACTCTGGGGCTCTGCCTAATTTCCCAGCTGCAGCAAGAGTGTCTTGCAAACTGACATTGTACCCACAGTCAGAACATGTCCTAATCTTGAGATATTGGAAACAAAACTCATGAGGGATCTAGATTCTCAATGCTTGGGAGAATCATGAAAATTTAGGTTGCAGGACATGACACGGTCACGATAAATAATCGGCTACAGAATGAAGGGTCAAGACCTGCCTCTTGAATGCTTTTGAACAACGGGGAATGCATTTCTGTGAACCCCACCTGAATCACCAAAAGCAAAGTTTTTTCATGGAGACTTCATGAGGGCAATTGACCACACGACCAGGTTCATATAGAGTAAGACATTTTCATGTCATTCCTTGGGAGGATGATGTCTGGAGCAAACAACCAAACCTACAAACCTACTGTGCCATTAACATTCATTCAGAGAGGTGGTCAGAGTATCCATGATGACAACAACATTCTGGAAAGAATACGACACACACACACACAACACAGGAAGCTGTATTAGAAGGTCACCTACCGTATATTTATCACTACCGGTATATATATTTATTAATTATAATTTTTACTTAAATGTAATATTTTATTATTTAACCCGTTTTGTATGTTTATCTCAGGATATTTGTGTTTGCATCAGTATTTTATATTTGCGTTTGCATCAGTATTTTATATTTGCGTTTGCATCAGTATTTTATATTTGCGTTTGCATCAGTATTTTATATTTGCGTTTGCATCAGTATTTTATATTTGCGTTTGCATCAGTATTTTATATTTGCGTTTGCATCAGTATTTTATATGTGTGTTTGCATCAGTATTGTATATTAATGACATGCTTGAAGTATGTACCACATACACACGTGACTGTGTTTATAATCTTTAATTTTGTATAAATGTGGCTATCAAGCGGTTTATTACCTATTCTTTCGTTACTGCATGTTTTCCTGTGAAGGAGTGCAGGGAGGCTTTCTATGGGCTGTGGAAATAAAGGCCGCTTTGCCATAGCAGACGCTGCAACACGTACAGAAAGGATTTTGATTGTACCGAAAGACAAAATCCTGTCCCAACCGTGGATTGAACACAGGACCTCAAGGGTCTGAGAACGGCGTTCTAACCACATGGCCATCCGCTCCACTTTCCTATTCTGAGACACAAAATAACAGCATGTTTTGATCTGTCCAGAATTTGGTATTGATCCTGTGCTGATTCTATTCAAACAACACGAAGAGTTAAGGTTTGTAATGGACAAAACATAACAAGAATGTAATGAAAGGATGGACACAGATATGAGCCAAGCAGGCATTTTGTAAATGGGATCCAGAACTAATGCTGGTCAAGATCCTGCTTCACTTCTCTATGGAATATCCTAACAACAGATTTATCTAACTAAGCAAGTACGTAAGGATTGACATGATCTCCACAGGGATAAAGTCTGCTGCTGATCCACCTTCTGCAGAACTCAAAGTAGTAGGAGAGTCATGGAAAAGACCCTTCAGAGTAAAGAATTCCTAGCCTGCGGCATTGCACTCCAAACACTTACATTGAGTTAAATAGTCATATGGATTTTAAGTAGCACTTGAGACATTCCAGCTGACAGAATGCCAAAGAAAAACACAACAAATCAGCTGAAAGTTAAAATTCATTGCCTGGTATAGGGAACAGTGCTACAACCTCATATTCCCATCCTAAATAACAGTGACAGGACAATACCTTTTTCTTCATTCAATTATACTGATCTCTCTTAATGGGAACAGTTTGTCTCTCTCACACTTCACCATACATTTCTTCATTCAATTATACTGATCTCTCTTAATGGGAACAGTTTGTCTCTCTCACACTTCACCATACATTTCTTCATTCAATTATACTGATCTCTCTTAATGGGAACGGTTTGTCTCTCTCACACTTCACCATACATTTCTTCATTCAATTATACTGATCTCTCTTAATGGGAACAGTTTGTCTCTCTCACACTTCACCATACATTTCTTCATTCAATTATACTGATCTCTCTTAATGGGAACGGTTTGTCTCTCTCACACTTCACCATACATTTCTTCATTCAATTATACTGATCTCTCTTAATGGGAACGGTTTGTCTCTCTCACACTTCACCATACATTTCTTCATTCAATTATACTGATCTCTCTTAATGGGAACGGTTTGTCTCTCTCACACTTCACCATACATTTCTTCATTCAATTATACTGATCTCTCTTAATGGGAACGGTTTGTCTCTCTCACACTTCACCATACATTTCTTCATTCAATTATACTGATCTCTCTTAATGGGAACGGTTTGTCTCTCTCACACTTCACCATACATTTCTTCATTCAATTATACTGATCTCTCTTAATGGGAACGGTTTGTCTCTCTCACACTTCACCATACATTTCTTCATTCAATTATACTGATCTCTCTTAATGGGAACGGTTTGTCTCTCTCACACTTCACCATACATTTCTTCATTCAATTATACTGATCTCTCTTAATGGGAACGGTTTGTCTCTCTCACACTTCACCATACATTTCTTCATTCAATTATACTGATCTCTCTTAATGGGAACGGTTTGTCTCTCTCACACTTCACCATACATTTCTTCATTCAATTATACTGATCTCTCTTAATGGGAACGGTTTGTCTCTCTCACACTTCACCATACATTTCTTCATTCAATTATACTGATCTCTCTTAATGGGAACAGTTTGTCTCTCTCACACTTCACCATACATTTCTTCATTCAATTATACTGATCTCTCTTAATGGGAACGGTTTGTCTCTCTCACACTTCACCATACATTTCTTCATTCAATTATACTGATCTCTCTTAATGGGAACGGTTTGTCTCTCTCACACTTCACCATACATTTCTTCCATTAGGTAGGTTGAGGGCACATCTCTTGTTTGTCTCTCTCACACTTCACCATACATTTCTTCCATTAGGTAGGTTGAGGGCACATCTCTTGTTTGTCTCTCTCACACTTCACCATACATTTCTTCCATTAGGTAGGTTGAGGGCACATCTCTTGTTTGTCTCTCTCACACTTCACCATACATTTCTTCCATTAGGTAGGTTGAGGGCACATCTCTTGTTTGTCTCTCTCACACTTCACCATACATTTCTTCCATTAGGTAGGTTGAGGGCACATCTCTTGTTTGTCTCTCTCACACTTCACCATACATTTCTTCCATTAGGTAGGTCGAGGGCACATGTCTGTTATACTTCTCTCACACAGACAGAAGATTATAACCTGGTCTGGGGACAATCCATAAAGAACCAAGGTTCTGTCTAGAACTAGAACAAAATAGAAACAGCTGAGAGCTCTTATAGAACATTGCCTTTGAATGACATATATATCATATGACATACAGTAAATGACAAAGTAAAAAGTTAAATATATTATTACTGTTGAAGTTTACTGTGTCAGGCCATTGGTGCAATAAAACGGCAACACAACGTATCTCAGTTCTCTGGACTACATCCTGCTGAAAGTGTAGCAGGAACATTGTCTTGTTACAAGACAGATAAGATCCATCGGGAGATTTTGAGAACACACTAACAATGTATATGATTTATGAATATCTTACCTCTGGTGCCATGTCAATGACTTGGTTATAATATTTCTTTGCCTCATCTGGTTCATTTGATGCTCTCAAGACTCTGGCTAATCCAAGTCTTGGCTGGTAGGACTTCACATTTGTATGGGTATCTCTTACAACAGTAGCTGGTGACTCTGATTCTGGTAATGGCAATAAAAGATCAAGTACACCAACCATTTTTCTCATAAACTATTTACAAAAGTGCAAATTTGTGGCTATGTTGATAAGATGCAAGGCAGCTGCACAAAAATGGTATGCTTATTTGACTGTGGTTAGCACTGAGATAGGTGAGCTGTGTGTAAGAACGTGAACCAGTTCTCTGAGGTAGATGAGCAGTGTGTAAGTCCATGAAACAGTTCTCTGAGGTAGATGAGCAGTGTGTAAGTACGTGAACCAGTTCTCTGAGGTAGATGAGCAGTGTGTAAGTACGTGAAACAGTTCTCTGAGGTAGATGAACAGTGTTTAAGTATGTGAAACAGTTCTCTGAGGTAGATGAGCAGTGTTTAAGTCCGTGAAACAGTTCTCTGAGGTAGATGAGCAGTGTTTAAGTCCGTGAAACAGTTCTCTGAGGTAGATGAACAGTGTTTAAGTATGTGAAACAGTTCTCTGAGGTAGATGAGCAGTGTTTAAGTCCGTGAAACAGTTCTCTGAGGTAGATGAACAGTGTTTAAGTACGTGAAACAGTTCTCTTAGGTAGGTGAGCAGTGTGTAAGTACGTGAACCAGTTCTCTGAGGTAGATGAGCAGTGTGTAAGTACGTGAAACAGTTCTCTGAGGTAGATGAGCAGTGTGTAAGTACGTGAAACAGTTCTCTGAGGTAGATGAGCAGTGTGTAAGTACGTTAAACAGTTCTCTGAGGTAGATGAACAGTGTTTAAGTATGTGAAACAGTTCTCTGAGGTAGATGAGCAGTGTGTAAGTACGTGAAACAGTTCTCTGAGGTAGATGAACAGTGTGTAAGTACGTGAACAAGTTCTCTGAGGTAGGTGAGCAGTGTGTAAGTACGTGAAACAGTTCTCTGAGGTAGATTGGCAGTCTGTAAGTATGTGAAACAGTTCTCTGAGGTAGATGAGCAGTGTGTAAGTACGTGAAACAGTTCTCTGAGGTAGATGAGCAGTGTGTAAGTATGTGAAACAGTTCTCTGAGGTAGATGGGCAGTGTGTAAGTATGTGAAACAGTTCTCTGAGGTAGATGAGCAGTGTGTAAGTATGTGAAACAGTTCTCTGAGGTAGATGAGCAGTGTGTAAGTATGTGAAACAGTTCTCTGAGGTAGATGAGCAGTGTGTAAGTACGTGAACAAGTTCTCTGAGGTAGATGAGCATTGTGTAAGTACGTGAAACAGTTCTCTGAGGTAGATGAGCAGTGTGTAAGTATGTGAAACAGTTCTCTGAGGTAGATGGGCAGTGTGTAAGTACGTGAACAAGTTCTCTGAGGTAGATGAGCAGTGTGTAAGTACGTGAAACAGTTCTCTGAGGTGGATGAGCAGTGTGTAAGTATGTGAAACAGTTCTCTGAGGTAGATGGGCAGTGTGTAAGTATGTGAAACAGTTCTCTGAGGTAGATGAGCAGTGTGTAAGTATGTGAAACAGTTCTCTGAGGTAGATGAGCAGTGTGTAAGTATGTGAAACAGTTCTCTGAGGTAGATGGGCAGTGTGTAAGTACGTGAACAAGTTCTCTGAGGTAGATGAGCAGTGTGTAAGTATGTGAACCAGTTCTCTGAGGTGGATGGGCAGTGTGTAAGTATGTGAAACAGTTCTCTGAGGTAGATGGGCAGTGTGTAAGTATGTGAACTAGTTCTCTGAGGTAGATGGGCAGTGTGTAAGTATGTGAACTAGTTCTCTGAGGTAGATGGGCAGTGTGTAAGTACGTGAACCAGTTCTCTGAGGTGGATGGGCAGTGTGTAAGTATGTGAACCAGTTCTCTGAGGTGGATGGGCAGTGTGTAAGTACGTGAAACAGTTCTCTGAGGTGGATGGGCAGTGTGTAAGTATGTGAACCAGTTCTCTGAGGTGGATGGGCAGTGTGTAAGTATGTGAACCAGTTCTCTGAGGTGGATGGGCAGTGTGTAAGTATGTGAAACAGTTCTCTGAGGTAGATGGGCAGTGTGTAAGTATGTGAACTAGTTCTCTGAGGTAGATGGGCAGTGTGTAAGTATGTGAACCAGTTCTCTGAGGTGGATGAGCAGTGTGTAAGTATGTGAACCAGTTCTCTGAGGTGGATGAGCAGTGTGTAAGTATGTGAACTAGTTCTCTGAGGTAGATGGGCAGTGTGTAAGTATGTGAACCAGTTCTCTGAGGTGGATGAGCAGTGTGTAAGTATGTGAACTAGTTCTCTGAGGTAGATGGGCAGTGTGTAAGTATGTGAACCAGTTCTCTGAGGTGGATGAGCAGTGTGTAAGTATGTGAACTAGTTCTCTGAGGTAGATGGGCAGTGTGTAAGTATGTGAACCAGTTCTCTGAGGTGGATGAGCAGTGTGTAAGTATGTGAACCAGTTCTCTGAGATGGATGGGCAGTGTGTAAGTATGTGAACCAGTTCTCTGAGGTCAACCAGTTATCTTGTTGATAGCCAGATTAATCATATATTTAACGTCGAACTATTGACTTGAAGGATAGGTTTATAGTGATTGTCAATCAGTTTTTAAAGTTATTTTTAGTGATAGTTGGGTCGGATAGTTGGGGTAGATCCCTTGATTTGATGTTAGAAACAATAGGCTGTCAGCCTATGGTAGGGAATCAACTGCCTCCTTTTCTGTGAGTGTAAAGATTGAAAGAATGTGTTATATGTCATTAACATAGATTATTGTCTCGTAATGTATGTCCATGGAAAGAAAGTCATTATTAAAGTTATCTATGTGTAATAAAGTTTCTTTTCTTTTAGAAGCTAAGACTTAATTATGGTTTCAGATGGGACCAGCCTCATCTAGTTCACAGTCGCACAATGAACATCAGAAGTACTTATAAACTTTCACTTTCATTACTGCATGTGCATGTGAAGGAGTGCAGGGAGGTTTTCTATGGGCTGTGGAAATAAAGGCTACTTTATTTCATCATTTATGCTATAGCAGACGCCATGACATGTACAGTAAGAATTTTGATTGTACCTCCGAAAGTACTTATAACACCAACAGAAATTCCAGATTTGGAAACCACTATACTGAGAAGGAAGACAATGAACCTTGGAGCATATTGTCTATCCCCAGGTGGTTTGTGATCCACTCTTGCCGTTAAGCGCAGGGTGATTGGAGCATGAGCTTGTGGTCTATCGCCAGATGTGTGGCCGTGGCTGTGCTATGACCGTGTCTGTACAGGATGTCCCTGATGTTTTCTATCCATCTTTTCCGTGGTCTTGCTCTGGCTTTGTACCCTGATCTCATTTGGTTATATGCTTGTATGGGCAACTTTTCGTGATGCATTCTCATAATGTGGCCAAACTACTTGATCTGTTCTCTCTCTATGTAATCTGTACAAGATATTATACCTATTCTTTCCCTGATATATTAATTTCACAATCTATCAAGCCTGGTGACCCCGGCAGCTTTCCTCAAGCATTTCATCTCACATGTCACTATCTTTCTGTAATATGAAGATGAGAGAGACCAGGTTTGGCACTGGTAACACAGTGTCTCAGAGCATAACAAAAATAACAATTAAAGAAGATATTTGTGAGTTATAATATCTGACAAGAATATATAGATAAGGAAAGGAGAAAAAAACTACGTTAAAACAACGTTGGCCAGAGTTGAAAACTAAATGCACAAGTCCCTTTATCTCCCCTTTTTATACAAATATACTAAAAGTGATAAGTAGGCAAATAGATTAGAACAATAGGTTAGAAAAAAAACAGAAATAAAAAAAACAACAGATATATCATCTTTAGGGCACAACAAAAAAATAACAAAAGCAGATTGATAATGCAAGATTATCAATATACAGGACACACAAATTGGGACATGATTCAATGTGTTCAAATACCTTCATATATTCACCTGTTTTTGCACTAGACTGTGGCGTAGGCTGTTGTACTGGTGCAGAGACAGGTGAAGATTTCCCACCCTAAACAAAATATAAGTATATTTTTGTTAGAAACAGAAAAATGTCAGAATGTCAATCAATCAAGTATCATGCCGAGTGGCATAGGCGATCATGTCTCTCCACAACTCTCTGTCTCTTGTGTTGTTAATAAATTCAGTTGTTAACATATTTTTGTGCAACAGTGACAACCCATCCTGAATTTTCTCTCTTTATCTTTCTCTGTCTCTTCTTCCCTTGATCTTTATGGTGGTTACTGAATATTGAAGTTTTGTTTTTCTCATAACACACCATAGAAATTTGGACTGCTTATAATTTTTGCTATAATTTGCCTTTTTACTCCAGTATCTCTTGGGACTTCTACATTAGTTTCCTTGGCCGTCCATGAAATTTGCATAATTCTTTTCTTCAACTTCATTGGCAGTTTCAACCCTGCTATTCAATTTACATCTAACATCTTCACTAGCTTTGACAACTTCCTTGACATCATTGTCACCATTCATCCCCTGTACCTTAGTACATCTATTTACTATAAACCTACTGATGCACATGGTTTTCTTCTCTACACTTCTTCTCATCCTCCTGCATGTCGCAACTCTCTACCGTACTCCCAGCTTCTTCGCCTGCGTCACTTATGTAGCGATTAGGATAATTTTCTCGACAAGTCCTCTGAGATGATTGAGTTTTTCTGCAGATGCTCATTCCCTGACAGCATTCTTTCATCCACTTGGCTAGTGTGCGCCAGTTGTTGCCTCGATACCATGACTAACTCTCAGGGTTCTTCCTCCTCCTCTGATAGGGTTAAACTTGTTCTTACCTTTCATCCCCATAACTCTTCTGTTTGACACATCATGCTTAAACAATATTCTCTTCTCCAGTCTGATCCTGACACCCATGATGCTTTCCACGACTTACCTCTGGTAGCTTATAGGCGTAAAAAAATCTGAAGGACATCTTAGTCCATAGCCACCTTAAGTCTTCTGTTCCCGACCATTTTGGCACTGTACGTTGCTTATGTGGCCATTGCTATACATGTCCTTACGTGGTTCAGATGCGCTCCATTTCATTTCCCTAGGCCACTTTCTCCATCAATTACATGTGAGTCCCGTAATGTCATTTACGTGATCATATGTAAACGCTGCGGCAAACAGTACATCGGGGAAACTGGCTTAAGATTGAGCGATCGCTTCTGTAACCATCTTCATGCCATCAAGCACAGAACACCCACTCCTGTGGCAACACACTTCAATGGAGATGGTCATCATGGTGCTTTTGATATTCACATCACTACCATCAGATCCTGCTCCACTGATGATAGATCTAGGTATGCTCTACCAAATGTTTTTTTTTCTGAATTGAATACCCCCAAGCCTTGTGGACTCGATTCCGACCACTCTTTTGTCTAGTACTTGGTTGGTGTGGTCTTGGTCTTCACTCATTTTGTTCTGTAATTTATGTTATCTTTTTTTGTTCGTTTCATTTCCACATATATTTACGTTTTTCCTGTCCTTCCGGCATCTCATTTCCATATTTCCTTTGGATACGTTTTTGTGTTAATTTCAATTCATCATCTTTTGATGTTTTGTGCATTTCTTGATAAAGACCTTTTGGTTGAAACATTGAATATGATTTGTGTATTGTAATTTGTATGTTTTCTTGTCTGCACATCATTACCCATTAGTTTTAGTTATAGTCTGTCATGTTTGAGTGAAGCAATTATAAAAACATGTGTTTTACGTAAGTACAATTGTTGTTACATTTCACGCAGTTACCTTATATTGATTGTTGTACAAACAATGTAGAAGAATTTGTTGAGGATCTCACAAATGAACTACTCAAAATGAACTATTAGCTGTTAAACATATACCAAACGAGAACATGTCTAATCCTATCAAAGATAAAATAGACAAAAACTTAAATACCCAGTACCATGGTGGAACCCTAGACTAGATAAGCAGATTAAAATTTGCTGTATTGATGAGTATGGTAGCATGTATTGAGGAGCATGGTAGCTTGTATTGAGAGCATGGTAGTCTGTATTGAGGAGCATGGTAGCCTGTAATGAGAAGCATGGTAGCTGAGGAGTGTGGTAGCTTGTAAAGAGGAGCATGGTAGCCTGTATTGAGGAGCATAGTAGCCTGTATTGAGGAGTGTGGTAGCTTGTATTGAGGAGCGTGGTAGCCTGTATTGAGGAGCATGGTAGCCTGTATTGAGGAGTGTGGTAGCTTGTATTGAGGAGAGTGGTATTCTAATCGATATTGAGCTTTCTTACTATCACCAGCTTACAGCATACAAGAGTTAAACAATGCTCAGGGAGGAAAAATTATTTGGGACATGATTTCTCACCTGACGCGACATCTTCTCCAGCTGTAAATGGGCACCAGATGCAACAGCTTCTACAGCTGTAAATGGGTACCTGACGCAACAGCTTCACCAGCTGTAAATGGGTACCTGACGCAACAGCTTCTCCAGCTGTAAATGGGCACCTGACGCATTTGTTAAAGAAGGTAAACACAGCAACAAAGGGAACTGGCTACCACAGCTAATAGTTGCTGTGGTTTAGTACATGAAGAGTTATCTTCATCCTGTGGTTTAGTACATGAAGAGTTATCTTCATCCTGTGGATTAGTACATGAAGAGTTATCTTCATCCTGTGGTTTAGTACATGAAGAGTTATCTTCATCCTGTGGTTTAGTACATGAAGAGTTATCTTCATCCTGTGGTTTAGTACATGAAGAGTTATCTTCATCCTGTGGTTTAGTACATGAAGAGTTATCTTCATCCCTGATGGCAGATTGCTGTATGTGATTTACTTCTAACTTGTTCATTGTAGCAACTCACAAGTTTCTCACAGTTTGTTCATTGTAGCAACTCACAAGTTTCTCACAGTTTGTTCATTGTAGCAACTCACAAGTTTCTCACAGTTTGTTCATTGTAGCAACTCACAAGTTTCTCACAGTTTGTTCATTGTAGCAACTCACAAGTTTCTCACAGTTTGTTCATTGTAGCAACTCACAAGTTTCTCACAGTTTGTTCATTGTAGCAACTCACAAGTTTCTCACAGTTTGTTCATTGTAGCAACTCACAAGTTTCTCACAGTTTGTTCATTGTAGCAACTCACAAGTTTCTCACAGTTTGTTCATTGTAGCAACTCACAAGTTTCTCACAGTTTGTTCATTGTAGCAACTCACAAGTTTCTCACAGTTTGTTCAAGAAATGCTGTGGAACTCCTCTATAACACATACATTTGTAACAAACACAGTGGAACCCCCTTCATGATGTAAACATTTGTAACAAATATCATCAAAACTTGTTTAAAATCACCAATTAGTTTATTCTTTTATGTACATTTATTTTAGTGTTTTCTCACTCAAACTCCACACAGGAAGTATCTTGTAACAGGACTGTCCCACAGGAAATATCTTGTAACAGGACTGTCCCACAGAAAATATCTTGTAATAGGACTGTCCCACAGAAAATATATTGTAACAGGACTGTCCCACTAGATTTTCAGCAGGATGTAATCTAGAAAATGGAAATGTATTGTCACTGTTTTATCTGCACCAATGGCCTGAGACCAGTGGTTAATGTACCTAATTGTATTTAGACATTTTTGGTTTTTACTTCAATATTTGGTCAGTCTGCACCAATATGTTATATAGAGATTCCACTGAGTATTGACACCACATACACTTACTTCAGAAGTAGAGGGCCTTTTAGTAGTAGTACCACCTCGTCCTGCAGGACTTGGAAATAAAATAAAAATCTTATATATACATGGGTACTCTCAAGAAGGCATAATAAGTTATAATCATATTTAAGACATAAACTACTGAAAGCAACACCATAGTAAATGAAATAATATAAAAACAAAGTCTATGTAAATATCTAGGTGCAGCAAATATCTGTGACAATATTGATAGACTGCAAGACTGGCAAAATGGTAAAGCATGCTTGAACGTGGTTAGCTTTTTTGTTGGTGACCAGCGTGTAAGAACAGGAACTAGTTCTCTCATACAGCTGGCCTACTAGTGATATTGCTACAGATGTCCATCATTCAGTGGAAGTGGTACAAAAAAGGTAATGCAGGATAATCTGTAATTAATAGGGTAATGAAGCTTTGCTAATCTGTAATTAACAGAGTAATGAAGTTTTGCTAATCTGTAATTAACAGGGTAAAGAAGGTTTGCTAATCTGTAATTAACAGGGTAATGAAGTTTTGTTAATCTGTAATTAACAGGGTAATGAAGTTTTGTTAATCACTGGAAACAAACATAATAACAAACACAAATCAATGTTTTGACAAAAAGGCCTTTATCAAAGCTACATACACAACAAAAAAACGAGGAGCAAGAATGACACTATTGATGTTCACATGGCTCAGCACAACATAATCTGGAGATGATCCAGAAGATTTGAAACTATGATAGAAACTGTCTGTCTAATCTAAATCTAATCTAATGTAATCTATTCATCCATCCATCTATCTATTTAACGTGTCCTTTACAGAACGTTGTCTTGACTGCCACTCTGTGAGCATCTCGGTTCTGTGCAAGCTGTCCAGCCTCATCAAGTGTCATATTCAGAAGGTCTTTAATATCTTGTTTCCATCATAGTCTTTGTCTGCCTCTTGTTCTCTTTCTAGGCACTTTTCCCTTCATGATTAATCTTTCCAAACCATTTTGTTTCTTTATATGCCCAAAATGTTAACTTGCATTTTTTTAGAGTTTTGAGGAGCCAGTCTACTTCTGTGTTCAGATTTTTGCTGACGTCTGCGTTAGGCTCATCTTTATATCCATGATATTCTTAGGACCTGTCTATAACATTTCATTTCAAATTCCGATATTTTCTTTTTCACTGCGGATGTCATTGCCCATGTCTCCTAATCATATGTTGCCACTGAAAAAATATAGCTTCTTAATAGTTGTAGGCTTGTTTTATGTTTGCCCCTTGTCATAGATTTTTTACCTGTGACGTTTTAATTCACAAACTCTTTCTGATCTCTGCTGAGCAATCTCCTGTAGTATAACTTTTTTTGCTTCTCCTGTAGTATAACTTTTTCTGCTGAGCAATCTCCTGTAGTATAACTTTTCTGCTGAGCAATTTCCTGTAGAATAACTTTTTCTGCTGAGCAATCTCCTGTAGTATAACTTTTTCTGCTTCTCCTGTAGTATAACTTTTCTGCTGAGCAATCTCCTGTACTATTGCTGATATCTACTGAACAATATCCTGTAGTATTACAAAAACCTACTGCTAGTAATAAAAGAATGATAGAAACAATAACAATATAAAGGATAAGGATGAAAATAGTTAACATTTTAATTTTAGAAATTCATTGGAACAAACCTATTATAATAAGAAAAATAGAATACTACAGAAAAATAAATAATTTAAAAACATGTATAAAACATAAGTAGTCAGTGAAATGGCCATGTAATGATGGATAGGTATTAGGTATTAGGTCTGTTGATTATCCTCTTCGCACACCAGACAAGTCCATAGGTGCTCTGATCTCCGCTTCAGTAAATCTCTCAGGGTATAACGGCTGATGGTTCCGGTTCTCTGTTGGTTCACTGCTCTTTTTGAAATCTTTGTCAGGGGTTCTCTATGGGCCATGCCCATCCTCACTCCCAATTCGCATATTCTCGATATTGACTCATGCTTATTCATCTCAAAATCCTCTGATCGTTTGGATTCACGAAGAGCAATGAGTATGTCTGCTCGGTCCATAGGCTGACCGTCTGTTGTGGTGGCGAGGCTAGCTAATTGGTCGGCTCATTCGTTTCCCTCCACACCCGGATGTCTGGGGACAAAAATAAGCGTCAGTCTTCGTAGTGATGCCCGCATTTCTGCTCTCTCAAATGACTCCACCCATTTCCTACTTACATCACCTGTCTCTGAATACTCTCTGAATATGATTCAGAAAGTCAAAACAGATGGATGGATAATAATGGTTGAGGTTGTAAGAGATTGGCAGGCAAGTTCCCTCCACAGTAAAAGATTGACATACCTGCTTGCAGCAATGCTTGCACAGTAATACTGAGTCAAGTATTTATATAAGAAGCTCTGAAACTAACCTTCGTGCTAGAAATACCCAGGACAATGATCCTTGGGATAGCAAAATTAAAATTAACATGAAAAAATAGTGCTGAATTCATGCTCCCTAAACACCTGCAACTAATAGGGCCTATATCTAGGCCTTATATACAGGATGTTCAAGATAAAAGTAGTCCCATATATCTCTGCCTATTATACAGGGTGTTCAGGATAAAGTAGTACCAATGAAATGTGTAAGCGATATCTTGAAATGCAGGAATATTTATTGCTGCGATGTGACAGTTGATTTGTATGTGCAGATTAGGTATTATTCACATCCTCAAAAATTTCAAGAACAACACTGTGACCTATACACAGCATAGACTTAACAAAAGCATTTCACATGATAAGCAGAGAGTCTATGAAAAATTATGGTAAAATGTGGTTGTCCACAGAAATTTATCGCAATGGTGCAGCAATTGCATGATGGAATGCAAGCTAGAGTTCAGGATGATGGTTAGTTATCTGAAACATGTCCTGTCTCACTTGGAATTAAACAGGGATGTGTATTCACATGTTTAGCACCTACCCTATTTAGCATCATGTTCTCTGCTATATTGGATGATGCTTTCAGAAATATTAACTTGGGAGTAGACATCATATATCACACTGTTCAGCGGCTTCAAGCAAAAACTAAAGTCACATCACACACAACCAGGGATCTTCAATTTGCTTGATGACTGTGACCTAAATGCCAACTCTGAGACTGAGCTACAAATTATTATAGACAGCTTCTTCAAAGCCTGTACCAAATTTGGACTTACTATTAACACAGAGAAAAAAAGAAGTCATGCTCTAATCAACACCTGGCAAAAGTTATCTCGAGACCTGTATAAAGGTAAATGGTGTAGGAGTGACTAGATTCAAATATCTAGGTATACACTATTAGAAAATGCCACTGTTGATGATGAAGTGTATACAAGGATCGCCAAGGCAAGCAACACATTTGGCAGATTGTATGCAAATGTATCGCCAAGGCAAGCAACACATTTGGCAGATTGTATGCAAATGTGTGGAGGAGAAATGGCATTAACTTACAGACTAAGCTGAAAGTTTACAGAGCAGTGGTACTTCCAGTGCTGTTATACGCAAGTTAAACATGGACTGTGTATAGACGTCATGTAAGAATAGTCAATCACTTTCACACAACTTGTCTCAGAAAAGTTATGAACAACAGATTGCAAGACAATATTCCAGATACCACTGTCTTTCACAGATCTGATATCCCTAGCATTGACATTATTCTTATACAGACACAAATTTGTTTGGCAGGTCATTTGGTACGTATGCCAGATCATCACCTGCAAAAGATGCTTCTCTATGGTGAGTTGCAGAAGGGCATACAATTTCAAGGTGGCCAAAAGAAGCGCTATAGTGACTCCTTAAAGATCTCACTGAAAGCCTTTGAAACAGACCAAGACACATGGGAAGAACTTGCACAAAATAGATCTACATGGTGCTCACATTCCAAAAAAGGCACTTCTTGTGAAAAGTGGAGAAATTCAGCAACTTGTTAACTCTACACTTAACAGTGAAGTCAAGTATTTAACATTGAAGAGTCACTAGAAAGTCATGAGTAGCCCAAAAAACCATCTACAGTTGTTATCCCATGACTGAACTGTCAAAGGACATTTGTGGCCAGAATAGGGTTTATTAGTGTACTATGAACTGTCCAAGGACATTTGCGGCCAGAATAGGGTTTATTAGTCAACTATGAACTCATAAGCAAAGACATATCACTAAGTGAATTTCAAAAGTTGATGTAACAAGTGGTCATCATCACCTTGTTATGGACAAACAAAGTAACATTAAGTAATAGGTATGTTAGATGCAAGGTCAGTGCTTCAGGCTCTCCAGTCTGGAAAACTAACAGACTTGAAAAAACTACTTAGCGAATTGTCTTACCAGCATAGGGTAACCATGCAGTGGATACCCTCTCACTGTGGAGTACCAGGAAATGAAAAAGCAGACCAACTGGCTAAGGAAGGTGCTGCTGAAGACCAACCAGATATACCAATCACCTACCATCAGAAAAAACAGATGATCAAGTCAATAAGAAAGCCACAAACGCCAACACAAGATGCCTATCACATTATGAACAGATCAGAGCAAGTTATAATTCTACGTCTCAGAACAGGACACAACCGACTCCGCAGTCACATGTATACAAAGTTCAAGATTGGCAACACAACCATGTGTACATGTGGACAGGCAGCACAGAGTGCCAAACATATACTTCAAGAGTGTTCTGAGCATTAAACGCTGAGGCAGACATATTGGCCAGAGAAAACAACACTGGAATCAAAGCTCTATGGGACACTGTATGAACTACAAAAGACAGTGAGTTTTATTAAGGAGACAGAATTACAGATATAGACATGTTTCAAGTGAACGAAAGAAGAAGAAGAAGAATAGATATGTTGATTATCCTCTTCACATAAATGTCCCATAGATGCTCAGATCTCTACTTCAGCAAATACTTCAGCAGAACAGATGATGGTTCCGGTTCTATGTTGTTCCACTTCCAACTTTTTTAAAACTTTATTAGGTATTCTCAACGGGTCACATGTTGAGTCACTGCCATCTTTTTGAAAACTTTATTAGGTATTCTCAACGGGTCACATGTTGAGTCACTGCCAACTTTTTGAAAACTTTATTAGGTATTCTCAACGGGTCACATGTTGAGTCACTGCCAACTATTTGAAAACTTTATTAGGTATTCTCAACGGGTCACATGTTGAGTCACTGCCAACTTTTTGAAAACTTTATTAGGTATTCTCAACGGGTCACATGTTGAGTCACTGCCAACATTTTGAAAACTTTATTAGGTATTCTCAACGGGTCACATGTTGAGTCACTGCCAACTTTTTGAAAACTTTATTAGGTATTCTCAATGGGTCACACTGCCAAATCAAGAATTTTCTATATCGACTCATGCTCATGCTCTCAAAATCTTCTGTTCGTGCGGAGTCACAAAGAGCACTGAGTATATCTCCTTGGTCCTTAGGCTGTCCATCTGTTATGATGGCGAAGCTAGCTAATTTTTTGGCCTGTTCATTTCCTTCCACATTCACATGTCCGGGGACAAAGATAAGAGTGATTTTTCACAGTGATGCCCACATTTTAGCTCTTTACTCCACCAATCCTCTATGTATATCACCTGTTTTGACTTTCTGAATCATACTCATTGAGTGACTTAATATGCAAGCATGGGAGTAGACTTTTGATTCCAGCCAGTAAAGTGCCTGCGTTATGGCAAATACTTCTATTGTTAGACTGAATGCTTGCTGTTACAGTAAAGGCACCACTGGCTTCATGTACTGTTCTCCCATGTAATCTGGCAATAAGGGCCCATGTACATCGCTGGTGGCGGGCAGATGACTGATTTGTTCATGTAATTCACAACATCTATGTCATAGGCATGTCTGTAGATGAGTGCCTTGACCTCATCATCCATGCCTACAGGACTACCCTCCCTGCACTCTCTATTGAATATAAATGACTATCTTGGCTGTCTCTTAAAAGATCATACAAATAGGTATCCATTCCTCACCAGGATGTATGCCTTCTGAGGCAGACATCTGTTTAACAGCTTCTCATGTGTAGCAGTAAGATGGAGGAACTAGTAAACTCATGTGTTGCAGCTAAAGAGTTAACGCTTCTTCTTCTTCTTCCTAGTTCTCCAGTCAAAGTCAGATGCTGATATGGGTTTCATCAATGAACTGTACTGTGGTCATCAGTCCCGAGACAGGGCCGTTGAGCTTGTGAACCAGAGCTGTTTAAGATGAATATAGTTTTATTCTTGTTGTGTTTTACAGAAGGCAATATTCTGGCAATATATTCTGTATTTTCGGGAGATTGTCCACAGTGGCACATATCGGTGTCACAAACTCAAAACTTCCCACAAATGTATTGTTTGTCTGTTGTGATCTGCTCTCAATCTAAAAATGATTGTTTGTTCCTTTTTTCCTAGCCTGTAGATAGCATAATTGTTTTTGGCTGCATGGCGTTCTATTCCAATCCATGTTTATTAAGCTTTTGATAATGGACTTCATGATTTAAAAACCAGTTTTTAATTGAAAATATGTAAAAGCACATAAAATAGGTAAAAGCACATAAAATAGGTAAAATCACATAAAATAGGTAAAAGCACATAAAATAGGTAAAAGCACATAAAATAGGTAAAAGCACATAAAATAATAATAGGTTTCAATGTTTACCTTGAAATTTTAGATTTTTCAATGTTGCTACGTTTATCCAGATATTTCAATGGGGCTACATTTAGGGTAGCCAGGGGCAAAGTGTCGCACTTTTCACGCTTCATAGTATTCTGAAAACTAAACTTAACTATGAGAGACAAAACTGTCATCATTGTAGCCTATAGATTATCCATCCATCTTATATTTGTAAGGTTATTGAAAACAAACAGTTACCCAGCTACAGTTTTGTCCCATTTTTTGGGGCAAAGTGACACAGGCAAAAAGATGATACAAACCATTATAAAATTGAGGGAGATTGCCATTGTGACAGGTCAAGCACACCAGCAGTGTGTAAATGTGTGCTAAGACTAGATAAACCTAATTTCATAACGTTAATCTGAAAAAAAAAATGTTTGTAAGTTTCGTTTTAAATTTAACAAGGTATTTGTAAGGTTGGATGATCATTATAACCATATATATACATATATTGGTCTCTTCCAACTGTATACCAGCATCTACAACTTCCTCATGTCATCTGCATTATTTCATACATTTTGAATGCAACACTTTACCCCAAATATCATTGTTAGCAATTATCATAAATTCCATCAATAGAGCGAGTGAGTGAATTTAATAGATGTATACTACATGCTGCTAGTAAAACCATACCCAGGGGGGCACGCAAAAACTACAAACCCTACTGGAATGATGAACTGGAAAAGCTGCAAAATGAGATGGAAACATCTAGACAGCAGGCCGAGAACAGACCTAGCCAAGAACATCACAACAAATATCAGCAAACAAAGGCTAAATTTCAAAGAGCCAAGTTACAAGCCAGACGGAGCAGCTGGAAAGAAAAAACAGAGTCGCTGAACCTACAAAGAGATACTAGGAAATTATGGAAACTTGTAAAACAACTAAATGATGAAGGTACAGGGAGAAATACCAGGATCACACTTTATAAAGATAGAAACATTTTAACAGGTAAACATGCAGCTGATTACTTTGCAGATTCCTTTGCAGAAGACAATAACGTCAAAGTCAGCCCAGACAAACAACAGGAGGTTCGAGAGAAACAGCAAAACATTGGACAAGGTGAACCTATACCTGAAGTCATGGAGGCACCAATCACAATGAGAGAACTGGAGCATGCAATATCCAAATTAAAAATGAAAAAGTCCCCTGGAGCTGATGGAGTGTCCAATGAAATGATTAGAAACCTGGGAATTGCAGCAAGAGCAAAGCTACTGCATATCTTTAACATAAGCTGGTCCACAGGTAATGTACCACAGGCATGGAGAGAAGCAATAATGATACCACTCCTCAAATCAGGAAAAGATGGCAACACAGTCTCCAACTACAGGCCCATCAGCCTCACAAGCTGTCTATGTAAAACAATGGAGCGCATTATCAATCTTAGGATGCAGTGGTACCTTGAAAGTGAAAACCTTCTGGTATCACAGCAAGCAGGTTTCAGACAGTGCTACTCTACTGAAGATCAGGCAACCTACCTCTCCCAAGAGATTGAGGATGCCTTCCAAGATAAGAAACTGGTACTAGCAGCATGGATAGACCTCAGGAAAGCATTTGATAAGGTCTGGAAAGAAGGGCTCCTAAAGAAATTGCGAAATTGCAGGATTAGCTCAAGAATGTACAAATGGGTAAAAGCATACCTGCATAATAGAAGAGCCAGGGTACAATTAGATGGTCGCAAGAGCAAGAAAGTTCTACTGTTTCATGGAGTCCCCCAATGAGGAGTCCTGTCACCCACACTTTTCTTGGTTTACATCAATGACCTAGTTGCTGAACTACCACACGGGATCAAAGTGGCAATGTATGCTGACGACCAGGTGATCTGGTGCACGGAAGAACATGCAACAGTGGCCACTAAACAAATACAAAGAGCTATCGATGCCCTAACCTTATGGGCAAATAGATGGTGCGTCAGCATTAACACAGATAAGTGCAGCACTACACTCTTTACTCTCTCACCAAAACAAAAAGCCGGTCATATCAAGATAGATGGAGAGCTCTTGAAAGAAGACAAACAACCCACATACCTCGGAGTTACTTTTGATGATAAACTGACATGGAAGCAGCACATAAACAAAGCAACAACAAAAGCCAGGAGGAAGTTAGCTATCCTGAGAAAACTAAGTGGAACCACATGGGGAGCCAGTGGAAATATACCTAGTAAAGTTTACCAGCAAGGCATAAGACAACACCTGGAATATGGTTCAGCTGCGTGGTGTCCTGCATCAAACACCACATTACAAGATCTAGATAAAGTGCAAAACCAGGCACTTAGAATAATGTTGGGAGCAATGAAATCAACACCCATAGCAGAGATGCAGAAAATGGGAAGAATACAAACACTTGGCGAACGCAGAGACACAAAAGTACTAATTCAAGCAGAAAAGTTCCAGTGTATGCCAAGTCATCCAATGAAGGAAAGATTCCAAAATCTAGCAATGGTGCGACTGAAAAGAAGCAGCTTTATCCATCAAGCTAAACGACTCCGTAGACAACTTACAGACCTACCTGAAGTTGATAGCCCCTTAAGGTCTGTACCAGAACAAACCCCGTGGAGTGAAAGCCATGGAATGCCAATATACATTCAGACCCATGTGAAAGGAATACTAAGCGAGGACGAACAGAACAGTGTGCAGCGAATGACAGTCACCCTCAGTTTCCTGGATGAGGAATATCCACAAGATATATGGGTCAGAGTGTACACAGATGGGTCAGCACAGAATGCTGTGAGGAATGGAGGTGCAGGTGTATATATAGAATATCCACACAAGCCTAGAGATACAATCAGAACACCGACGGGAAAATTCTGCAATAATTATGATGCAGAAATCCAGGCAATTGGTGTGGCAGCTAAACAACTGCTAAACTCCAACTCTGGCCTACAGCCTGTGGTATTCCTGACAGATGCAAGGTCAGTGCTTCAAGCTCTCCAGTCTGGAAAACTAACAGACTTGAAAAAACTACTTAGCGAATTGTCTTACCAGTATAGGGTAACCATGCAGTGGATACCCTCTCACTGTGGAATACCAGATAATGAAAAAGCAGACCAACTGGCTAAGGAAAGTGCTGCCGAAGACCAACCAGATATACCAATCACCTACCATCAGAAAAAACAGATGATCAAGTCAATAAGAAAGCCACAAACGCCAACACAAGATGACTCACATTATGAACAGATCAGAGCAAGTTATAATTATACGTCTCAGAACAGGACACAACTGACTCCGCAGTCACATGTATACAAAGTTCAAGATTGGCAACATGGCCATGTGTACATGTGGACAGGCAGCACAGAGTGCCAAACATATACTTCAAGAGTGTTCTGAGCATGAAACGCTGAGGCATACATATTGGCCAGAGGAAACAACACTGGAATCAAAGCTCTATGGGACACTGTATGAACTACAAAAGACAGTGAGTTTTATTAAGGAGACAGAATTACAGATATAGACATGTTTCAAGTGAACGAAAGAAGAAGCAGAAAGATCATAAATTCAGATGAAAACATAAAGAAGCCTGACAAAATAATGTGCTTAATTACTTGACAACACAACACATATTTCAGTTTAAACGTCACAATTTCTTTTGATATTAATGAAAGCAGGCAGAGTGCCAGAAGTTGAACACATAAAAAATAAAATAAAACATAGTGAAAAAATATTATTTGAATTTGTTGAAAATTGACCCGTCCTTGACCTATCAAACTTCATTGTGTGACAGATTGGAATGTTAGCGTCTGACTTATCATGTGTGTTGACTGAAAACCCGCATAGATTCGGGAAAAACCACTGCAACATTTTACCCAGTGTGACACTTTGCCCCCGGCTAACTTTATATTTCAATGTGGCTACATTTATCCAGATATTTTAATTGAGCTACATTTATTCAGATATTTAAATGTGGCTACATTTATTCAGATATTTAAATGTGGCTACATTTATCCAGATATTTTAATTGAGCTACATTTATTCAGATATTTAAATGTGGCTACATGTATACAGATATTTAAATGTGGCTACATTTATCCAGATATTTTAATTGAGCTACATTTATTCTGATATTTCAATGGGGCTACATGTATCCAGATATTTTAATGGGGCTACATTTATTCAGTTATTTCAATGGGGCTACGTTTCTCCCTGTACTATTCTTTAGAAAGCAATACACAAAAAATGTTAAAAGAAAATTAAATCAAACCTGTTTCCTACAAGCTAGAGGATGACAAGAAAATCTGTTCCCTACAAGCCAGAGGGTGACAAGAAACATAAGCCTATTTCTTACTTGGCTAATGTATCACACACATAAATGGGTATTGAAAGAAAAATTTCGACTTATCCCTTCTGGCCTGAGGCACACAAATGTGTTTGGACTTATCTCCCTTTGCAAGAGTGTTGGCAGGTGAAGTCTCCGCTGCTTTTCCTCTGCTTACACCTCTGCCATGACCTGCAGGTGCAGTCACACCTCTAGCATCATGTGTTGCTGGTTTAGAGGCAGGTGATGCAGCTGGTACGGTAGGTCCTTTAGACTCTACTGGAGCTGATGCTGTCGCTGGTTTCTTAGCATTATTTTCTGCCAACATCAGATCAGACCACCATTTCTGTTCTGTAGAAAAAAATGTATGCCGTTAATTATCTCATACTTTATTCAAGCTTAGGAAGTAAACTACAGTGCTGGATTAACAGGCATGCATCACTGTACTTGACCTTCATATTCGCCAATGAATTTCCATAGGTTAACCCCTTCACCGATTAAGTTGAAGTATCACAAGTATCAAAGATGAACATTCAAACAATTGGTGAGTTGTTGGTAAGTTATTGGTAAGTTATTGGTGCGTTGTTGTGTTGTTGGTGATTTGGAGACAATAACAAGGAAATCTATCTATGGGAAGGGCACCCAAACAGAAAGCAGTCTAAGTCTGCTGAAGTCAAAGAGAGGAACCAGAAATTATGGTTTGGAGAAATAAGGTGATCATGCTTATTCTTCTATACCGTGGCATAGAAAAAGAATGAGACAATAAAGAAATTCATGATTTATGTAAATAATCATTCATCAGGGTCATAATTAAAAGTGAACAGACTGGTCAAGACATATAAGAAAGAACAGAGGACTTCAGAATGTTAACACAGATTTATACACATAAAATATAATAAAGGAAATGGATCAACAGCACAGAGGAAGATTTGGAATTAGTCAATGAAGAACAAAAACAAAGAACAGATGTGGATGAAGAGTGATTGTATCTGCAGCCATAAACCTTTGTGGCTTGAACCGCTAAGCTCACGATGATGATCATAATAATGATGGTGGTGGTGGTGGTGGTGATGTGGTGGTGAGGATGATGATAGTTTTACTTCAAGATTGAATGTTTTAAAAGAAAAGAGATTGACTATTATTGCTCACTTGTGATCTGTTCAGGAGGATTTCCACTGCTACTCTTGCCCTCCAACTCAATGCTGGCCTCAAATGATACCCTGGCATCCTTGAGTTTTTGGTTAACTTCTTTCCCTTCTGGGTTATTCTCATACAGAGCAAATTGAGACGAACCAAGTAGGAACAGGGAATAGTTGACACAAGGTTGGATTTTCACAAGTTTTTGACATGTCTGGAAAAAGTCAGAGCATACAATATTAGTGTATCATATGATGATGAAGATGATGTTAATAGTGATGATAAAGATGATGGCCTTTTGTGTCTTTATAGATGGTCAGGAAGCTGTCTTGTGTAAAAACTACAAGTGGACTATGAAGCACTCTAATTGCAGCCTCTCTGTTGTGCCAATTTCCAATCCCCAGCGGTGAGAACACAATTTCTGATCCCCAGGGGTGAAAATACAATTTCGGATCCCCAGGGGTTGGTTGCTGATCCAGTGGTCCACGGGCTCATGCCCTTTGACCCAATGTCATTAAAATGGCATTATATTGCTGAGAAGTCTGTAGATTTTTGGCCCACCCCGGGCTAGAGCGAGAGAAAAACTATAACACCTCCAGGAAGGTAGGTTTCAACCTATGCACTGCTCCAAGCCACTGCAGCCAAGATAGGGTTCACTGTGCTCATTACCCACCACCAATTCATTACTGGTTATGCCAAACATCTCTATTTCTCTAGGCATGCAACCAAATGTTCAAGTCAAAATTTATGAATTTACATCATGTTGTTTGTGAAGCGAGTCGAGAAATATTCTTAGTCACTGAGCCTCTATGATGGGCCTCAGCCATAGGACATTTCAAATTCACATACTCTTCGCAGTGTGTCTTCAGCCTCTGCCATCTATGATATGCCCCGCTTGATTCATTTTCCCTTTGACTCATCTAGGCGTTGGTGTAATGGGTGGTAGTTGTATTCTGTCACTTTAAGGTACAACCTAACTTGTGCTACCTGATGTCGCACTCTAATGCTGGGGAGATTACGCAGATATCTCATAGCAGAGATGGGTTATCTCTAGTACACTCCAGTACTGCTCTCATTGCCTCATTTTGCACTTTTTTCAATTTATCAACTTGTGTCTGTGACAGTGTTAGTAGGCAGAGGCCATAATCTGTGACATCACTTGTAGAAGCAGAAAAAATACTCATTGTTGCATGGCGAATATCGCCATAACCTTGATAACACTGATCCCTCTTTTAGCCTTCTGAATCATATTTGTGATGTGTTTGTTGAATGAGAGACTTCTATCAAAGATTATCCCAAGATATTTAAGGTCCTGTTCTCTTTCAAATAATGAGCCCATGCAAATGACAGCTGGCAGTGTGTCATTGACCTGATTATTATTTAAGGAGTACCAGACGAATGATTGATCACAGCGTTGTATGTTCTGCACCATATCGACAATTGATCTAGTCCACTCTGTACACTGTCAGCGATATCTGTTCTGTTCCTACCAATGAATGCCTACTAAGAGTGCTAATACTAATAAAATCTGGGAATTGAAACAAATAATAGTTGAAGCAGTGACGCAATTTTATAGCTATGATAAAAAGGTTAAATTTGTTTGTTTTTTTCAAGGAAAAATGTGGTAACACTGAACAAATCTAGCTTCCTCTTCCGCAAGTCCGTGTGTCAAAAAAGACTGGAAAATTATGAAAATGTGAAAATTGAAATCGCGAATCGATTTGAAATGAAGCCATCTTTAGTTAAATTCTTGTGGATTGTTTTCTAATAATTAAGAATTGTTGGGAATTCTATTTTTCAAAGAAGATATTATATAACACATATTATATAACACATGAGTTTTGTTGTGAAATTACAATGCAACATTAGGTATGGACATCATGTTGTTTGTGAAGTGAGGCAGAGAAATATTCTTAGTTCTACTCAAGATTGGATCAAAGGTTAATGACATCATGTTTTTTGGTTAGGTTGGATATGAAATAACTTTACAATTAGAAATAAGATAGGAATAGGAATTTAATTATACAAATATTTTTAATGCATTTTTTTCATCATTATGCAATTTAAAAAAAACAGTCCAGTGTGCAGGGGGTAAGTTGCAAAAATTTGTAATCAGCATAAAAAAGGTTAATATACCTCATGAAATAACATTTCAATAATATTCCAGCTTTAATATAACCAATTGTATGTGCATTCATGTCTACGTTTTCTGCAGGAGATGGATATGTTGGGTCATTGGCACAAATAAAACAATGACACAACACATTTCCATTCTTTATACTATATTCTGCTGAAAATCGAGTAGAATCATTGTCTTACTGCAAGAGGGTTCTA
Organism: Meghimatium bilineatum; assembly: GCA_034231615.1. Lineage (NCBI taxonomy): Eukaryota > Metazoa > Mollusca > Gastropoda > Stylommatophora > Philomycidae > Meghimatium > Meghimatium bilineatum. The sequence continues at coordinate 100,289,984 of CM067322.1, read as the reverse complement.
GCAGGAGTTTAATAATGTCCTGCTACAAGAGAGATCTAGCGGGAGTTTGAGAATGTCCTGCTACAAGAGAGATCTAGCGGGAGTTTGAGAATGAATGCTGAAGAAGAAGAGGTACATTTTTAACAGCAGCAAATACACATGCCATTTTACCCGCTCCTGTAACTCCAGAAGTTTAACATTACCAGAGATGGTAGAGTTAAATATGAGTGCAGAAAGACTTTGACATCTGGAGGCTATTAGATCTCCATTCCCTGCCTGCTGCTGTGTCAGCAGCTCAAGGAGCTGTGCATGGGCATCAACCAGAACCCACTCTACTTGCTTATACAGATCACCACGGCAGATTTTGGGCAATATTTGTGTTGCTAGCAGTGCAGCTCTGAGGAAAAAAAAGGTTCAAAATGGCATTAGTAAAATTAAAAATACAAGGAATCTGCTATATTTGTGCTTCTTAGCAAAAACAAACATACCAAACACCAGTTATATTTATGGTATGTATCTTAGTAAAACTCTCAAAAACTGAGTGCCCAGGTTCCAGGTTATATTTGTTCCTCCTGATCTTTATAAAGACCATGTTATTATTAAATAATAATTTGGGGTCCGTATTACCTCTTATTTTATGGTAGTGCATTCTGATATAACCAAATTGAACTTTGTTGTCTGTCGACTGAAAGAGGACGCCTCTCCAAAAGAGAGTTAAACTCACAACCACCCACCTGCCCTATAAAGACCATTTGGTCAAAATGTGATCCTGTGTATTGTTCTTCTTCTTTTTCTTCAGCATTCATTCTCAAACTCCCACCGGATCTCTCTTGTAGTAGGACAATTGTCCTACTAGATTTCCAGCAGGATGTAGTCCAGAAAATGGAAATGACTTGTGTTGCCATTTTATGTTAATCAGTGGTCTAACACATCCATCTTCAGCGGGGTGCATTGTTCAAGGCTAAACTGCTATTTAACTCTTTCAGGACCTGAGTATTTTTAGGTTTGGACCAGAGTAAATTTTAAGTGTAGAAAAATTTCCTTACATGTGTTCTTCATTGTATCCCTTGACATACTAATATTGATAAATAGTGTATGTGTAATATATCATTGGAAAGGGGAATGGATACAGAATATGAATATATAAGTACATTGATGATATTTGATTACTTCACAAGATTAGAGTTATTAAAACACAAAAAAAGAAAATGAAAATGTAAATTTATTAGTATAAATATTGTGACTTACCCAAATGTGTCCATACTTATCATTGATTATATCCATTTGTCAAGAATGTTTACACAAGTATATTCAATTCTCTTAATTATGCATTTTATTTGATGAATTTCTATCAATAAATGTTAAAGTTATGTTAATTTTTCTGAATGACACCAGAAGCAATAAAAATATGAAAATATTTCAGGGGTAGAAAAATTTCCTTACATGTGTTCTTCATTGTATCACTTGACATACTAATATTGATAAATAGTGTATGTGTAATATATCATTGGAAAGGGGAATGGATACAGAATATGAATATATAAGTACATTGATGATATTTGATTACTTCACAAGGTTAGAGTTAGTAAAACACACAAAAATAAAATGAAAATGTTAATTTATTAGTATAAATATTGTGACTTACCCAAATGTATCCATACTTGTCCATGATTATCATTGTTGATATCCATTTTTCAAGAATATTTACACAAATATATCCATTTTTCTTCATTATGCAGTTTAGTTGATGAATAAATATCAATAAATGTTAAAGTTATGTACATTTTTCTGAATGACATCAGAAGTAATAAAAATATGAAAATATTTACATCCAGTCACGGCTTTATTATTTACAAGTTTTTATTTGTTACAAATGAGATCATCTTGTGTGATATTCCCTAAAGCATGATTTAGCACACAGATGTGGCTTATGTGAACATCCTATGCAGTAGTAGCTACTGAGCTTTTGTATTTGCTTAGTAGCACAATGAGCACATTGCCTGTCTTTTCCATCGGAGTCAATGAGATGGGTGGTTCCCTGATACCTTTCAAGCTCTGTATTTACTGTTTTTCTTCCTGGCTTGGACAATAAAGCAGCATCAATGTTATTAGGTGCCTCTAATTCAAATAAACTACATAGCTCCTCTATCAATATGTCCTTGAAGTTTGAAAGGGGCATAGGCTTCTCTGCGCAAGGGCGGCTAAGTGTGTATAAAATGTGGGCGTTGAGTTGTGTTATTTCCAACACCCACATAAATACTTTTTTCCACCACTTTACTGTTTTTCTTGTGTGGTTTCCATAATATGAAATCATCTGATCTACTCTATCACATCCATTCATTGACATATTGTAATTATGAATGGGTGATGGTTTCCAGACTTCGCTCCTACCCTCAATTCTAATTTCACATGTTGCGCTTCCACATGTTGTTACCAGTTGGCAAGGTTTCTTCGATTTTTTATCTCTCCAGCTGACACACATAACTTTATCTTCATCATTTATGAACCATTTTGGTTGATTGACAGCTATTTTCTTATTCTTCATTTCTGGTGGAAACCCTCGTCTGTTCGCATTGAGAGTTCCAGTATAATGGTGATTTCTCTGGCGCAGAAACTGGACAAGAGGTAAGGACGAATAATACCTGTCAGCAAACAAATGGTGATGTCCTGTGATGCCTTCTAGTAGTTTGTCAAAAATTTTGACAGCATGGGTAGACTTTGTATCAGTTTCCAGCCTGTATGTCGTGTCCGCACCAAAATATACCAGCAGGTTGAAAACATATCCGGTGATGGAGTCGCAGAGTCCGTATGATTTTATAAGATATTTTTTTGGCTTGCTTGCATTATATTGCTTGTGCCTAAACCTTCCCTTGTGGCCTATAACCATCTCATCTATACATATGTTTTCAGAAGGATAGAATGCATTCTGAAAGCTTGCAACTAATTCATTTATGAACGGCTCTATTTTAATTTTACCCTGTGCATCAGCTCCAGCCGCATGAAGCATTGATTGGTAAATCAATAAAAATTTGGTCCTGCTGAAAATTGATCCAAACCAGGGGCTACTTCTGTGTGTTTTTGTGGACCAAAAATCTTTTATGGAATGTTTGGGGTCCAAACCCATGTTTATCAGGGTGGCGAGAAACTTCATAAAAATATTTCTGTCGAGCGCAGTCCATTTTGAATAAGTAGAATATTTCCTTCGAGGTGTATTCATTTCCAATTTCTGCTGGGCATAAGAGTTAACATTGGCTATTAGATTGTCAATTATTGGTTCTGTCATCAAGGATAGTAAACACTGGAGAGGTGAGGCATTTTCAGGAAGGCCAAGTTTGCAGCCAGAATGTATCTGTCTGAAGTGAGACACTCCTATACTCTCTCCTTCTAGGGCTTCACGCCACACAGCATCAGTCCTAGGCCTACCTTGTCGATCTGTGGAAGTATGATTCATAGGCCTACTTGTAGCATTAGTAGGCCTAGAAGTACCAGCTAAATCCTCTGAATCAGTAGATTCATCACTACTATTAGATGCTTCTTCAGAGGAACTAACATTACTTGATCTGATGCAAGCTGTTAAATTTTTTATAAAACCTACACCAGTTTGCTTTGGTTTCTTACCTTTCGACAAGTCACTAGGCCTATAATCACTATCGGAATCATCATTATCAGATTCACTAACTAGCAAGCTCTGAAACATAACCATAGCTTGTTCTGCACTGTATCTAGAAGAAGTGGGCGTTGCCATTTTTTTCAGAAATAAAAGTTACAGAATATGTCGATCACAAATCTTCTTGTACACACCACATGTGTTTCGGTACCGGTTGTAAAACGGAAGAGGATCTTTCCCGGATGTTCAGAGGTTAACATAAAAACTTGAACTGGGCAAAACGAAATATAACTGATCAATATATGATCGATCTAAGACGTTGATCAAATCAAAGCCAGTATACTGGCGATTGGTCCTGTAGACCCACAGTATAAAGCCAGTATACTGGCGATTGGTCCGGAAAGAGTTAACTCTTTTTATATATTTTTCAATATGTATTTACCAAAAAAAAAACTCAAAGGAACTTAAACTTGTCTTCTTTTAATTTGTTATAATTTTGTCAATGGAAAATAATTTTGTCAATTACATGAAAAGCTCAATAAGAGAACTGTGGTAGAATTGACTGTGCACTTGGGAAGGCTTCATCCATCATAGTTTTACAACTACTGTCAATGACTAGCCTTCACGAGAAGCTACAATTACTGTCAATGTCTAACCTACATGAGTTGACTGTGCACTCTGGAACGCTTCCTCCATCATAGTTTCTACACAAATTACCGGTACATAATACTTCCTGCAACTATTCCAAAATCTGCAAGTTTTCATCCATGCATCTATCTATTCACCTTTGAACTCAGCACCATGCACAAATCTTCAGCAAACATATTCCATCTGTATCTAATGAATTTTTCCAGATATTTCTACACTTTTAGCTTTTTCTGCAGATTTGAAAATGATACACAGGCAAATGCAGGAAGTGAACAACAAAAGACATCTTATAATGCTCGTCGTTTTAATAGCAAATATTGTTGTTAACGATGTCATGAGAGTCCTGTATGTGCCATCTTGGTGTAGATGAACAATGTGATGTAGTTTATAGATAGCCACACAATTAGTGACATGCAACAAAGTGGAGCAGGGCTCTGTGAACTGTTAGGGCTCTGTGAAATGTTTTTTTTAATCAATGAAAGGGTAAAAATATAGAAATTCACCAGCAAAGGTCCAGTATGGCGATGTATGCCTGTTATGTATGCCTGTCATGTGATATATACCTGTGATATATGATTGTAACGTATACCTGTGATATATACCTGTGATGTATGGTTGTAACGTATACCTGTGATATATACCTGTGATGTATGGTTGTAACGTATACCTGTGATATATATCTGTCATGTATATTAGTGATGTATGCCTTCTAACTGTGAATTTTCAAGATGGCGCGAGTTCTGTGACAGACTGAGCATAACCTGGTTATGGTTAGGGACGCTGGAGTAGTGACTCCCAGATTCAATTACAACCATTGAACATCTTGTACAGAAATGTCACTATTTGACTGTGAAGATATTGCCACTCTTCTAGTCTAGACATCAGTCATAGTTCAGAAAACCACATTATTCATGATGTGTTACAGTACCACATAGTGTCTGCTAGGTGGGTACCACAGCTTGATAAAGAGATTCTGTGGATTGAGCAGGAGTGGAGGGTACATGACACCCAAGAACATTTTTCTACAGTGGAATTCCATTATAACAACTTGGTCCGGACCAACATAATATGTACCGGTATGTAATTATATAAATTCATTATATATACAGTACAAAGAATATATAATAAATATAATTTGTGAGTTTTGTTGTTATATAGGAGACGTTGTTATAAAAAGAATGCACTATAGAGGGATTCCACAATATCAATCAATCAAGTGCCATGCCAAGCGGCGTAGACGATAATACTTCTCCACAACTCTCTGTCTCTTGTGTAGTTCAGTTGGTGATTTATTTTTGTGCCAAAGTGATAACCCATCCAGAAATTTCTCTCTTTTGTCTTCCTCTGTCTATTTTCTTCTTGATCTTTCCAGTTGTTACTAAATGTTCAAATTTTACTTTCCTCATCACATGCCCTGAAAATATTGATTGTCTGTTTCTAATTTTTGTTACTATTTGTCGTTTTACTCCAGCATCTCTGAGAACTTCTACATTGGTTTTCTTAGCTGTCCATGGAATTTGTACCCTTCTTCTTGAAAACCACATTTCCATTACCTCCAGCTTATCTTGAGCACTTTTGTTTACTGTCCATGCTTCTCTTCCATAAAGAAGTATTGGCTCAATATAACATCCTAGCACTCGAACTTGTGTGTGCATTGATATTACTCCATTGCATGGAATGTTTTTCATTTTTTGAAATGTTGATTTGGTCTGTGCTATCCTGTTCTTGATCTCATTGGAGCATCTGCCATCTTATGTTAAAATGGCGCCACATTACTTAACTTTATTCACGTGATATGTCCACTACATCATCATCATCATCATCATCATCAGGTGCCATGCCGGCTGGTGTAGGCGGTCATGGTTCTCCACAGCTCTCTGTCCACAGTATTATGTATCAAGATCGTTGTTGTTTCCTTGCCATGCCAGGTTGTTAAACTGTCTAATATTTTCTCACATTGTTGCCCTCTGTCTCTGTTGCCTTCAATTTTGCCTGTTGTGACTATGCTCTCCAGACCTGCCTGTCTCATGAATTGGCCAAAAAATGAAGAGTGTCTTTTTCTTATATTATTGATTAAGGTCCGTTTCGCATTTGACTCTTTCAACACCTCTACATTAATTTTTCTGGCAGTCCATGGTATTCTCAGCATTCTTCTATAGAACCACATCTCTGTTGCCTCTAATTTCCCACTTTCCAATTTGTTTATTGTCCAAGACTCGCACCCATATGTTAGTATAGGAGGTATATAGCCCTGCACAACTCTCTTTCCCATCTCTAATGACAAGGTCTTATTATATCCACTATATACAAAAACAATAAACATGGTTAAATCACAGTTTTACATTAAACAATAAACAGGATTGACATTTCAACTAAAAAGTCTTATCAAGAAAAGGATAAACAAACACAGAATAGAATTACAACATCACCTACATGCTACACTAATGAAATTTTATAATATACAATATACAGGTCTAGAAAACAAACAGAGGTTCCTTGTGCTAAAAAAATCATATTCCGATTTGCTAAGGATGGTGTTTGAACTTCCCCCTCCTTTCCCCCTTATCAATGGGCCTGTCTGCATTTGATTTTTTGGTTTCTGTTTTCATCCTTTTCTTGACAAAAACCTTTTTGTCGAAAAGTCAATCCTGTGTACTGTTCAATATAAATATACTATTTATATATATATTTTTTCAATGCATAGTTTTACTGCTGTCACCTGATTACTCAAATTGTACTGAAATCTAACATGTCAAAATTGAATGTGTTCAGCCTACATGGTGCATAATGGTGGTACAACATACATTCATGCTCTACGGTGGAAAATGCACGAATATTTGTGCTAATTATCAGAGAGCGAATGCAAACAACATTAACAGACAATTTATTAACACAAACAATACACCCAAGCAATTTATGGATACCTATATTATCTGGTATAGAACTTAATTATCACTATGTTGATAAATGATACACTTTTTCAGAACATATTGATCAAAATACATCTCAGGTTTTACGTTGAAGTACCTTCATATGAAATTAATATAAACTTTAGGCGCAAATTTGGTTTCGTCCACTGTTGTGACATTTGCAGTATTAGATAAGTTGCATAAAATTATAGATTTTTGTAAATAGGGGTTAGAAGGATTAGAATTAGTTTATATATTTTTTAGGAGGGGGGGAAGGGTTAGAATCAGTGTTTAGATTTTTTTTTAAAGTGAATTTAAAAAGGCGTGAATCGATATGATTTATAGCAAATGGTGGACGAAATCAAATTATTACCTAAACTTTATAATGTCTACAGATATAGACATGTTTCAAGTGAATGAAAGAAGAAGAGTAATGAAATCTTACGTGTGGTAAACATCGACTGGAGACATGGCTTCTTTTATATCGCTGTTAGAAATGAGTAAGTTGCCAAGTTGGATGATTCCACGTAATAGATGGACATTGTTAGCCCGTAACAGGTTTTCTGCGAATAGGCTACATTTGGCTCTAGATGGTGAAAAAATATTGAGGTATTTACTAAAAAATGCTAATTCAAGAATACTGATAATTCAAAAACAAGAAAACAAAAATAAAAGAAACAATCATGAGTCATTGTCATCATCAAGTGATGGCTCCACAATGAAGGTGGCTGTAATGAAACTCAAAGTCCTCTGTATGTTGCCTTGGTGTTGCACTCTGCTAAACTGTATCATGTCTATTGTATGATGTTTCCCTCCAACTTGTATCTCTGCCTACCTCTTCCTCGCATCTCCTCAACTCTACCCTCCAGTAAGGTCTTCAATAAGATGTCATATCTTTAATATGTCTAAAATACTTTATTCGTTTGATTTTTATTTCTTTAATACCGGTAGTTCTTTTTTCATACTTTACTTTCTTCTCTTTCCATGAAGTTCTCCCATTTCTTCTATATATCCACCCCAAGGGCATAAATTCTGTCTTCTAGTTGTTTAGTGTCCATGTTTCTGAGTCATACATTCTTATAGAATAGATGTAGTATTGTATAATTAATTAATTATATTCTGTAGTAAAAAAAAAAACAATGATTAGCTGTTAGTAACCACCGAAAAGATCAAGGGAGAAGAGACAGAGGAAGACAAAGAAAACAATTTCTGGATGGATTGTCATCTGTGGCACATAAATAAGTCACCAACTGAACTTGTTAGCAACACAAGAGACAGAGAGTTTTGGAAAAGCATGATCGCCTACGCCACCCGACATGGCACTTGACTGATTGATCTAAAAAAACTCAAATTTGAATACGGTGTTCACAATGCTGGTGAACAGAACTTCATCTAAGTAAGTTCAAATCTAATCCAATAACATTTTTTTGAGTGTTTCCTGAAATATAAACAGACTTTCAGATGATAGAAAATTCAAGTAGGAAGCATGAATTGCAAGGTGATTCGGTGCCGCTAGAACAGACCTGGTTCAATTCCCGTCAGCTGTAGGAATTATTTTCAGATAATGGGTTTTGTGTCTGTTAACAGAGAAGCTGTCTAATTACATGAGACCAGTTCATATGCAGCTCAATACTCAGTTCAAGATGGACACAGTTGACCCAAGTTCAATTCCCTGCCTAATAATTTCATTCTAGAAACATCACACAAGGGCTTATTAAGCTGTAAAATCCAAGGGCATATAAAACTGTGACAGCATCTCCACTCTCCCCATCTGTTAGCAGATTGGAGTGCTATTACAGATTAGGTTTGCCCACCTGAATCAAAGCATGCTTATAACAGATGTGTTAGACCTATATGGTGCAACTTAAATCCTAGCACAATGTATTCATAGTTTCATTCTCACAGATTTCCCATACATACAGACACATTTCTCTTCTGTGTTCATTCTCACAGATTAGTAGCATGTAGTCTGGATAATTAAATGCACTGTGTCATGGATTATAGCTTGTTTTAACTGACACATCCAACTTCAACATCGCTTCTGGGTCACACATGTGACAGATACATTTAAATTAAGTTAATAATGACAAGAATTTGATGCAAGAAATACTGTTTTAGTTAAAAAAAATAACATATAGTCTGCTACATACATGACCACATAATTCAGTGCCATCTTTTAAAAAACACCATGTATAATTGTGGGAAAATAATTAAGACCATGATAATACATACACTGACTCATCATAATACATACACTGACTCATCATCACAATACATACACTGACTCTTCAGGCATGTTTGCTTGCTTTGATAACTCTGACAGCAACGTTTCCATTCCATCAAGTAATAACTTGATGGCCTCTTTGCCTCTCTTTTTCCATTCTTCTTTACTCAAGCTGATTGCCAGACCCAAGTAGAATCTGAAAACACAAAATAAAATAATTTAAGTTTGATTTTGGGAGCTCAGTGGTTAATGCAGTAGATTCCTACCTCTATGGTTCATAGTTTAACTCTCAGTCAAGGTGTAATTATTTTTGGTCAGAAACAATCTCCAGAAGTGAGTGACAGAACATTTCGGAAAATAAAAGCTACTGGCAGGATAAAGAGCATATCATCACTGTTCTGTTGTTCATCCATCAAAAGTCATGAAGACCATTTGTTACATCATAAGTGATGATGACCATTTGTTACATCATAAGTAATTGTGACCATTTGTTACATCATAAGTGATGATGACCATTTGTTACATCATAAGTGATGATGACCATTTGTTACATCATAAGTGATGATGACCATTTGTTACATCATAAGTGATGATGACCATTTGTTACATCATAAGTGATGATGACCATTTGTTACATCATAAGTGATGATGACCATTTGTTACATCATAAGTGATGATGACCATTTGTTACATCATAAGTGATGATGACCATTTGTTACATCTTAAGTAATTGTGACCATTTGTTACATCATAAGTGGTGATGGCTATTTGTTACACCATAAGTGATGATGACCATTTGTTACATCATAAGTGATTGTGACCATTTGTTAACATCCTCTTCATACAATTCAGTTAGGAATGTCCTGGACTATGAGTTCTTTGATGGCTAATAAGATATATTCTGGCTGAAAATAATCTTGGACAATATGGGCATGGTATGCCCACTGTAGATTGTGTTTAATCCACCTGTGGCTACTTTGCAGAGGGTAACAGGTTACAGAGGGTAAAGCACCTTCATCCTCTTTGGCATGTTAGCGCATGTGGCAACCAGAGCCTAGACTTATAATTCAGGGTATAGAAAACAAGGGCCACTATACAGCAAATATTTTACTTATGTCTTCTATCAAATGTTCTCCATGGAAGAAATGCACGCCAGCGCACATTGTACCTTTGTCCTTTTGTGTTTTGTGGCAGACTCCTAGATGATGGAGAATGCTAGGTGTGCCATCAATGTTGATGGGTCTACAAATCTGAAAAAAAAATGATGGGATAGTTGATCCAGAAGTGAGTGCTGCCCCCTAGGTTGGATGTGTATGATCCTGAGATACCGCTTCACTGAAATGCCTCTATTCATGGACTAAGATATATAAAAACAAATTGAATATGATTAGGATAACAACCATTGCCATCCTGTATCATATTAAAAGACTTGAAACAGCTATGGTTGCCATGGCTTGGTTGAATGTGATATGGAAAAGTAAAATCAGTAACCAACTTAAGATTAACCCGTATAAATCGTTGATACTATCTATTGTTTTGTATGGATGTTAGAGCTGGACACTGCAGATACAGAAAGTTTTGTATGGATGTCAGAGCTGGACACTGCAGATACAGAAAGTTTTGTATGGATATCAGAGCTGGACACTGCAGATACAGAAAGTTTTGTATGGATATCAGAGCTGGACACTGCAGATACAGAAAGTTTTGTATGGATATCAGAGCTGGACACTGCAGATACAGAAAGTTTTGTATGGATGTCAGAGCTGGACACTGCAGATACAGAAAGTTTTGTATGGATGTCAGAGCTGGACACTGCAGATACAGAAAGTTTTGTATGGATGTCAGAGCTGGACACTGCAGATACAGAAAGTTTTGTATGGATGTCAGAGCTGGACACTGCAGATACAGAAAGTTTTGTATGGATGTCAGAGCTGGACACTGCAGATACAGAAAGTTTTGTATGGATGTCAGAGCTGGACACTGCAGATACAGAAATTTTCAGGCCTTTAAATACAAGTGCTACAGTTGTATTTGACCCATTTTCTAGAGGGGAAATTAAACAAAATGTGACAAAATAACTGAATTTGTAGGTTGACAAGAAAGACTATCAGTAGTGAAACAGTGCAAGCTTGAGAGGTTTGAACATATAGCAAAATTCTACTTCCTTTTAAAGATTATATTGCTGAGAACAGATGAAGGTAGAAGTAGAAGAGGTAAAGAAAAGAAAGTCTTAGCATGATGATATAAAAGAATGCTTAAAGGTATATTTTTTTCACACTTGTCCATATGGTTGAAGCTAGGGATGTTTGGAAGGATTTTTTTTATGCTGATGGCTCTAATGTGAAACATCTACATCTCTAATGTGAAACATCTACATTTCTAATATGGAACATCTACATTTCTAATGTGAAACATCTACATTTCTAATATGGAACATCTACATTTCTAATGTGAAACATCTACATCTCTAATGTGAAACATCTACATTTCTAACAGGCTATGAGTTGTATTATAATAATTATTATAATTATATTTAATTATATTTAAATAATAATTAAAAAGTTATTATTACATATTAAAGTCCCTGACCTTGCCATTTCTTGCTTTGAGTTCTTGGCTAACGAAGTTTCTAGCCTCTGAATAGCATCGTCATAGTTTCCCATAATGACCAACATTCGACCAACATGGAAATTGTAGATGGCACTGGAATTATCAATACAAATAGCATCCAAGTATTTCTGATAGGCTTGACCCAGCGGAGACTCATTATCTTCAGCTTTATGAGCTGCAGCTCCTTCCTGGCAGCAGCAGATGGATAGATGATGATGTTATTTATTATTTGTCTGGGCACAGAATTACAACAATAAGTCGATATGGTAAAGTTTAAACAATAAGTGGATACGGTAAAGTTTAAACAATAAGTCGATATGGTAAAAGTTTAAACAATAAGTCGATATGGTAAAAGTTTAAACAATAAGTCGATATGGTAAAGTTTAAACAATAAGTCAATACGGTAAAGTTTAAACAATAAGTCAATACGGTAAAGTTTAAACAATAAGTCAATACGGTAAAGTTTAAACAATAAGTCAATACGGTAAAGTTTAAACAATAAGTCAATACGGTAAAGTTTAAACAATAAGTCAATACGGTAAAGTTTAAACAATAAGTCAATACGGTAAAGTTTAAACAGTAAATGTGACCTCTTTATTAATTAAACAAATAAGGAAATTTTTAACGAAACAAAATATTGATAAAGATGCAATTCACAGAGCTAAGTCTACTTGCGGATCTATTGATCTGCCTGCTACATACTTAGAGCCCCCCCTCCCTTGGATGACCCTAGGAGATGGGGTGGTCTCTCAGTGAGTAGTTCGACACATACCTAGAGACTTTTTAATCCAAGGTCAACTAGGTCACAAAATCTGAATGAAACTACGCATAATATTAAAAAGTTGGATTTATCATGTGAAGAAACCATAAAGACAATTTTTCTCTGTCCATGATATTTGTAGAATCTTTCTGTGGCACTTTATTTCAAATGAATTTATACTTCTGGATATCGTCTTGTTTAAAGTCCAAGTCAATACATAATAGGACTTGTCTTGTGCTATCCATGTGCTACTAGGTGTCATGGGAAGCGGAAGTTTTCTTTCTTTATCAACTGTAATGCTGCTGCTATAGTGCAATGATAAATGCTACATTAATTACAAAGGTTTACTGTGGCACTCTCCATTTTGTCAGACATCCCCTGACATTTGGGTTATTGCTTTAGTGAAGCCTTGGTGTTCTAATATCTCTCTGATGTAATCTATCTATCTTCATCTGCGTCTTCCTCTGTTTCTCTTTTCAGATGATCTTTTATTGAAGGCTATCGATTGAATACGAACTGGTTCAATTTGGTGGCCGAACCCTTTTGTGTATCTATGTATTCTTTGTGCCATATTATTTTAATCAGATTTTTTATAGTTTCATTATTTATTTTGTCTCTTTTTCTAACACCCCCCCCCCCCCCCCGCCCCCGCCCCCCCAGTGCTGTTCTCAGGCACTTCATTTCACATACAGCAAGTTGTTTTTTTCTAGTTTCTCTATCAGGAATTATGAACCCGTGTCATATCATATGGTTTTCCCATAAGTGCTCAGCCGCCTAGTCAGTGGTTGACCAGAAACAACCTGACTAGCATTGCCTTCTATACTTGTTCAAGTAGTGATGGTACTATTCTTTGACCATCTCAGAGCATGATTTATGATACACTACTTCCTTGTGGCTATTGAATTATGAGAGTAATTTTTATTTCAAACCATGAATAGTGTGTGAACTCAAAATCTGCATATACTGGTCGGTGGTCAAATTACTTAACAATACACTCCTGAGGTGAAGTGCTGTAGGGCATCAACAAATGAAAAGTTTCACAATACTTTATCTACTAGGGATTTGCTGTTGCCTGATCCAGTAGGCCAATGATGGGCAGCTCAACATTAATCAATGATTAACAGATTAAATTCTGCTGGATTAATCAATCATTAACAGATAGGCAGCTCAATGTTAATCAATTATCAACAGATGGACAGCTCAACGTTAATCAACCATTAACAGATGGGCAGCTCAACATTAATCAATTAATCAGTTAAACAGATCAAATTCTTCCGGATTAATTTCACACAAGAAAATGATCTGAACATAGAACTGAGACTTTAGTAATGTAGAACATAGAACTGAGACTTGAGTAATATGATTTACCTGTGATACTTTCTTACTGTACCATGCATATAAGGATTGCACATGATCAGCTTTTCCACGTTGTTGAGTGTCCAAGAGGTGATGATACTCTGCGTCTAGAGCTTGCAGGTGATGGCTGATTGGAGCAGATGGATCCACCCCTTTAAGTTTGCAGATAGCAAACACCTCTTCCTGTTTGGAACTCTCCTTTGCTTTAAGATTGAGTGATGGGGCTTCTTCTTTCTCCTAAAAAATGATTTTACAGCAGCTTCAAAATAAAGTGATGGATGTAAATATAAACATATGTATACGCATAGAACATCAGGACACATTGTTTATGTACAGGGATAGAATTACAGGACACAGTTGCACACTTAAGATGTGTCATCTTGGTTGCTTTGAGTCCATTGTTGTTCAAGGTTATTTTGATTCTTTCTAACCACTATTTTTGTGGTCTACCTTTGGCTCTACATCTGAATATTCTTTTGTTATATGCTCTTATTGGTATTTGGTTTGTGTTCATTCTCATAAGGTGACTGAACCATTTTACTCGATGTCTTATGACATGCTCAATACATTATATTGTAATTACTCTTTTTTTCTAATTTCTGATTTTATCTAGTTTAGTAATGATTGTAACTTTTCTCAGACACTTCATTTCACATGTAATGATTTTCCTCTACTGTGAGACTGTTAAAGACCATGTTTGATATTGGTAGCACAGTGTTGGTATACAATTTGTAAATATCATCTGTCTTTACAGTTATCATTTTTATAGGATATTTAAAATGCCAATAATTTTGCCGTGTGACAGCTCAAGATAATTTCATCACCAAATGATTGGCATCGTATAGTTAATAAGTTAATTAAAGACAATAATTTATTCGGAACTGTACAAGATCTAGGGCCCACCTCGCGCTTCCTGTTCACAGTTTTTAAGAAATCTGCATGGATCGTAATTATTTGAGTAAATAAAGGCAAATAAAGGCATGGACAGACAACATCAAGGAATGGACAGGGCAAGATATTTCCACACTCATCCGCATCGCTGAGGATAGAATTCGCTGGAGGACTCTGTGTGCTGAGGCATCCAATGTGGTACCCCTATGACCCTGAAGGGTTATGGGTTTATTGATTGATTGATTTTAGTAATTTGTGATGTCAAAATGATGGTTCTTTCCTAGTTACAAAATGTCTATATACTGATAAATGCAATATGCATGTTATAGATCTGCGCACTGAGAGGCCTCCTTGAATGAATATGAGTCAGTATGCACTCATGGGCATAGGCTGGCAACTCCAGCAAGTTTAGTTAGTGTCTGTGCTATGTAAATATTTCTATCATCAGATTACTTGTTGTTGTGGTAAAGGCCCACTTTCTTTGTATTCTGTTCTTCCATGTGATCTGGGAGTAAAGGCTCATGTGCAAGGCTGGTGGTGGATGACCGACCCTTCCGTGTAAATCACATTTGTAACATCAGCATGTTCGCAGGCAGATGTGTGCCTTGATCTCAAAATCCATGCTTTAATTTATTAGTGGTGAATATCATTTTCATCATCATCAAGTGCTGTCTCAGAAATTAAGGTTGGCTGAAACAGACCTCCAACATCCCCTATCTCTTGTCTTGGTGGTAAACTTTGCTAGACCTGTCCATTTCGTTATATTACTCTCCAACTTGTATCTCTGCCTACCTCTTGCTTGCCTCCCCTGCACTTTTCCCTGAAGTAAAATTTTCAATAAGGTGTGAAGTCTTTTAATATGTCCAAAATATTTTATTTTGGACAATTTAGCAAAAGTTAATATTAGTGGTTGCGTAACAATTTAACAAAATGTTAACAGCAATGTTCTTTAGCAATGTTATTAATATAGTAAATATAAATTAGATGTACATATAAACAAGGGTCAGGATACGGAAATATTACATTTAGATAAACAATATTTTCTAACCTCTTTTTTCAATCCATACATGTCTTCGGCTTGATATTTTTCCTCAAGGGTCATTGCTAGACGAAAATGTAGGTCAGGATCTTTAGGTTTGCACTTGATTGCTGTAGCCAAGCAGTAAATTGCATTTTGCAGTGAATCGATTGGAGAATCCCCAATTCCATATTGTTTATTGTAGTGTCCTAAAGAAATGAAAAAACAAATTTTACAAAATATTCCTTATTCTACTTTCTCCTCTGTGATATATAATTTATCCTCAGCCAACAATAAATTATCCCTGGATTAAGAAATAAGCATTAGGATTGACAAGGCATCAACAACAAAGAACAGACTGACAAAAAGCATCTGGGGAAAATAAAAATTAACAATAAAAACTAAACTCCTGGTTTATCAGACTTGTTTCCTCAGCATATTCTCCTACAGCAGTGACCTATATGCACCAGAAGAGATAGCCAAACAGCTGTCACATGTGGTGGCTAACTAAAGTTCTTGAAGTTAGTCACTAACACTGATGTATTGGAAAGAACAGGCAATACCACAATATTTTGTAAGCTCAATCTCGCACAACACTGATGTATTGGAAAGAACAGGCAATACCACAATATTTTGTAAGCTCAATCTCGCACAACACTGATGTATTGGAAAGAACAGGCAATACCACAATATTTTGTAAGCTCAATCTCGCACAACACTGATGTATTGGAAAGAACAGGCAATACCACAATATTTTGTAAGCTCAATCTCGCACAACACTGATGTATTGGAAAGAACAGGCAATACCATAATATTTTGTAAGCTCAATCTCGCACAACACTGATGTATTGGAAAGAACAGGCAATACCATAATATTTTGTAAGCTCAATCTCGCACAACTCAGATGTGTTGGAAAGAACAGGCAATACCACAATATTTTGTAAGCTCAATCTCGCACAACACTGATGTATTGGAAAGAACAGGCAATACCACAATATTTTGTAAGCTCAATCTCAAACAACACTGATGTATTGGAAAGAACAGGCAATACCACAATATTTTGTAAGCTCAATCTCGCACAACTCAGATGTGTTGGAAAGAACAGGCAATACCACAATATTTTGTAAGCTCAATCTCGCACAACACTGATGTGTTGGAAAGAACAGGCAATACCACAATATTTTGTAAGCTCAATCTCGCACAACACTGATGTGTTGGAAAGAACAGGCAATACCACAATATTTTGTAAGGTCAATCTCGCACAACACTAATGTGTTGGAAAGAACAGGCAATACCACAATATTTTGTAAGCTCAATCTCGCACAACACTGATGTGTTGGAAAGAACAGGCAATACCACAATATTTTGTAAGCTCAATCTCGCACAACACTGATGTGTTGGAAAGAACAGGCAATACCACAATATTTTGTAAGCTCAATCTCGCACAACACTGATGTGTTGGAAAGAACAGGCAATACCACAATATTTTGTAAGCTCAATCTCGCACAACACTGATGTGTTGGAAAGAACAGGCAATACCACAATATTTTGTAAGCTCAATCTCGCACAACACTGATGTGTTGGAAAGAACAGGCAATACCACAATATTTTGTAAGCTCAATCTCGCACAACACTGATGTGTTGGAAAGAACAGGCAATACCACAATATTTTGTAAGCTCAATCTCGCACAACACTGATGTGTTGGAAAGAACAGGCAATACCACAATATTTTGTAAGCTCAATCTCGCACAACACTGATGTGTTGGAAAGAACAGGCAATACCACAATATTTTGTAAGCTCAATCTCGCACAACACTGATGTGTTGGAAAGAACAGGCAATACCACAATATTTTGTAAGCTCAATCTCGCACAACACTGATGTGTTGGAAAGAACAGGCAATACCACAATATTTTGTAAGCTCAATCTCGCACAACACTGATGTATTGGAAAGAACAGGCAATACCATAATATTTTGTAAGCTCAATCTCGCACAACACTGATGTATTGGAAAGAACAGGCAATACCATAATATTTTGTAAGCTCAATCTCGCACAACTCAGATGTGTTGGAAAGAACAGGCAATACCACAATATTTTGTAAGCTCAATCTCGCACAACACTGATGTGTTGGAAAGAACAGGCAATACCACAATATTTTGTAAGCTCAATCTCGCACAACACTGATGTGTTGGAAAGAACAGGCAATACCACAATATTTTGTAAGCTCAATCTCGCACAACACTGATGTGTTGGAAAGAACAGGCAATACCACAATATTTTGTAAGCTCAATCTCGCACAACACTGATGTGTTGGAAAGAACAGGCAATACCACAATATTTTGTAAGCTCAATCTCGCACAACACTGATGTGTTGGAAAGAACAGGCAATACCACAATATTTTGTAAGGTCAATCTCGCACAACACTGATGTGTTGGAAAGAACAGGCAATACCACAATATTTTGTAAGCTCAATCTCGCACAACACTGATGTGTTGGAAAGAACAGGCAATACCACAATATTTTGTAAGCTCAATCTCGCACAACACTGATGTGTTGGAAAGAACAGGCAATACCACAATATTTTGTAAGCTCAATCTCGCACAACACTGATGTGTTGGAAAGAACAGGCAATACCACAATATTTTGTAAGCTCAATCTCGCACAACACTGATGTGTTGGAAAGAACAGGCAATACCACAATATTTTGTAAGCTCAATCTCGCACAACACTGATGTGTTGGAAAGAACAGGCAATACCACAATATTTTGTAAGCTCAATCTCGCACAACACTGATGTGTTGGAAAGAACAGGCAATACCACAATATTTTGTAAGCTCAATCTCGCACAACACTGATGTGTTGGAAAGAACAGGCAATACCACAATATTTTGTAAGCTCAATCTCGCACAACACTGATGTGTTGGAAAGAACAGGCAATACCACAATATTTTGTAAGCTCAATCTCGCACAACACTGATGTGTTGGAAAGAACAGGCAATACCACAATATTTTGTAAGCTCAATCTCGCACAACACTGATGTGTTGGAAAGAACAGGCAATACCACAATATTTTGTAAGCTCAATCTCGCACAACACTGATGTGTTGGAAAGAACAGGCAATACCACAATATTTTGTAAGCTCAATCTCGCACAACTCAGATGTGTTGGAAAGAACAGGCAATACCACAATATTTTGTAAGCTCAATCTCGCACAACACTGATGTGTTGGAAAGAACAGGCAATACCACAATATTTTGTAAGCTCAATCTCGCACAACACTGATGTGTTGGAAAGAACAGGCAATACCACAATATTTTGTAAGCTCAATCTCGCACAACACTGATGTGTTGGAAAGAACAGGCAATACCACAATATTTTGTAAGCTCAATCTCGCACAACACTGATGTGTTGGAAAGAACAGGCAATACCACAATATTTTGTAAGCTCAATCTCGCACAACACTGATGTGTTGGAAAGAACAGGCAATACCACAATATTTTGTAAGCTCAATCTCGCACAACTCAGATGTGTTGGAAAGAACAGGCAATACCACAATATTTTGTAAGCTCAATCTCGCACAACACTGATGTGTTGGAAAGAACAGGCAATACCACAATATTTTGTAAGCTCAATCTCGCACAACTCAGATGGCTGGGACACAATAGGATGATGAAAGATGGTAAAATACTGAAAGATCTACTTTATGGAGAATTACAGTCTGTGAAAAGATCTCACGGTCGACCTCTACTTTGGTTCAAAGACGTATGCAAACGTGATATGCATGATACAGGCATCGATATTGAATCATGGGAACAGGATGCCATGGATCGTGTTGTTTGGAGGAGAGAGATCAGGAATGGTATAAAGACAAAGGAGTTAGTGATAGCAGTTAGTTCAAGAGTTTTACGTCTAAGAAGACACACATCACATGACGTTGCAACTAGGCCTGTGATTTCTTGTACATACTGTAGAAGAGTAAATTTAAGTAGGAAGCCAGAGGACAATTTTTAAAAATTCTTGAGACTTCTTGAGACCAATCCGTTCTATGGCACCAAATCGCCTAGCAACAATTGCACACTCGTTTTTCAGTACTTGACTAACCGCATCTCCAAAAAAAGATGCGATTTCATCAAGCCATTCAAATCGTGCACACAAAGTCACCCGAACGGACCAATCGAGACAAGGACTATTACAACAACAACAAACATCCCGTACAGGTATTGAAATATCCTCAGTAACAACAAACACATAACATAATATCCGTATTAGTAATACAAGGGCCGATAGGTCTTCTTGTAAACATGGATAACATATATAGACAATAAAATTTTGCTTCAAATAATTGTTTATACAAGTAAATTTAAGTAGGAAGCCAGAGGACAATTTTTTAAAATTCTTGAGACTAACGGGAATTGAACCAGTCCGTTCTACGGCACCAAATCGCCTAGCAACAATTGCACATGCGTTTTTCAGTACTTGACTAACCGAATCTCCAAAAAAAATACGGATATTATGTTATGTGTTTGTTGTTACTGAGGATATTTCAATACCTGTATGGTATGTTTGTTGTTGTTGTAATAGTCCTTGTCTCGATTGGTCCGTTCGGGTGACTTTGTGTGCACGATTTGAATGGCTTGATGAAATCGCATCTTTTTTTTTGGAGATGCGGTTAGTCAAGTACTGAAAAACGCGTGTGCAATTGTTGCTAGGCGATTTGTAGAAGAGTAGAAGATTCTTTGTGGCTCAGATTGGTCTCGTGTTGCTTCCATCACGGCCATGGATAGTAGATTATATCGTTGATGTCACAAACATAATGCTATCGTGTGGACAGATTGAAAAGTGACTACTACTGATATATAATTTGTAGAACATTGATCTAACTATCAGTCTGTAAGCCTCACAGTTTCTGCGTAATTTATTATTCTTCAGAAGAATGAGCTTTTATTTAGTTCAGGGTGCAAAGAATAGGACCACCATCTTCTTTCCAATCTGGGCATGCTGGAGAAGGTGACTAAAGAAAGTTGGGGATAGGCTGACAACCTGTCACCTGTGACAACCTTATAGGCTGACAACCTGTCATCTGTGACAACCTTATAGACTGATAACCTGTCACCTGTGAAAAAATTATCATTGTCACATCTTGTCACAATAGAAGACTTGTGTCGTCTATCAAGTAATCCTAATGGATGATGAAGAGGTACAGGCAATTGAATATTGCACCTTTGCCAATTTGTGACAAACTCGTAGGTGATAGAAAATGCTAGATCACTGCAGAATGGTCAACAAATCTGACAGAAAATACTAGATGTACCATCACTGAAGAATGGTCAACAAATCTGACAGAAAATGTGATCCAGAATCACTGAAAATGTGGACAAAACCACTTTTACCGAACACAGACACTAGTACATTAGTAAGGATATCAGACAAAACCACTTTTACCGAACACAGACACTAGTACATTAGTAAGGATATCAGACAAAACCACTTTTACCGAACACAGACACTAGTACATTAGTAAGGATAGCAGACAAAACCACTTTTACCGAACACAGACACTAGTACATTAGTAAGGATAGCAGACAAAACCACTTTTACCAAACACAGACACTAGTACATTAGTAAGGATAGCAGACAAAACCACTTTTACCAAACACAGACACTAGTACATTAGTATGGATATCAGACAAAACCACTTTTACCGAACACAGACACTAGTACATTAGTAAGGATATCAGACAAAACCACTTTTACCGAACACAGACACTAGTACATTAGTAAGGATAGCAGACAAAACCACTTTTACCGAACACAGACACTAGTACATTAGTAAGGATATCAGACAAAACGACTTTTACCGAACACAGACACTAGTACATTAGTAAGGATATCAGACAAAACCACTTTTACCGAACACAGACACTAGTACATTAGTAAGGATATCAGACAAAACCACTTTTACCGAACACAGACACTAGTACATTAGTAAGGATAGCAGACAAAACCACTTTTACCGAACACAGACACTAGTACATTAGTAAGGATAGCAGACAAAACCACTTTTACCAAACACAGACACTAGTACATTAGTATGGATAGCAGACAAAACCACTTTTACCAAACACAGACACTAGTACATTAGTATGGATAGCAGACAAAACCACTTTTACTGAACACAGACACTAGTACATTAGTATGGATAGCAGACAAAACCACTTTTACCGAACACAGACACTAGTACATTAGTAAGGATAGCAGACAATGAGATATGACACTGAGTACTACGGTCATCAGGGCTCAGGATACAGTGCATGAACTTGCCCAACTACACTCGAAACCACAAGACATAATTATATACACAGATGACTCCATTAACAGAAACACAAATAAAAGTGGTTGCCTACAGAAATGTCGAGAAATCTTCAACATATTTCACTGTCACATCGAGCATGAGGATGGAGATAGAGGGAGTTAGAGCAGCACTTAATTGGTTGATAACTGATACATCAACACACTCGGTAATACTCACAGACTCTCAAAGCATGCTTCGCAAGATAGAAAAGTTCATGCTAAGAAAAGAATGGTGGGACTTATTGAACAACTCAGTTGTCCAGAGCATTACATGGATACACTGCCCTAGTCATGCTGGGGTCAGAAGAAATGATAGAGCTGACTTATTGGCAGGCAATGTGGTGATACGGTTTTCCTACTAAAATAATCAATGTTATAAAGGCATTCTACACCAACTCACATTGTTGTGTTCAAACAAACACTGAGAAGTCAGAATGGTTCCAAGTTGTTACGGGCGTTAAACAGGGATGCATCATGTCCCCATTACTTTTCTGCGTCGCTATTGATTGGGTCATGAGAAAGAGCACTGAAAATGAGCTGACAGGAATAAAATGGATTAATAATACCGTTCTCGAAGATCTTGACTACGCAGATGACCTGGCCCTTTTGAGCGCAAACCACACAGATGCTCAATCTAAGCTTGACAATCTCCAACACTACTCAAATCAGATAGGGTTGAAAATCAACACATCAAAAACTCATATACTAGATTTTACGAGATCCAACGACAACATAGAAATTCAAAATGTTCCATTATTAAAAGTCAACAATTTTACATATTTAGGCACCAATCTAGCATTGGATGGAGACTCATCAAAAGAAATTTTACACCGTATTGCCCTTGCAGCGGCAATAAACTACGCAACATATGGACGTCAAACACACTAAGAAACACCACAAAACTCAAGTTGTTTAACTCCAACATCATCCCTATTCTATCATATGGGTGCGAAAGTTGGAAAGCCACAAAAGCCACAGATAAAAGACTCGACTCCTTTGAAAACAAATGCCTACGTACCATTCTGAACGTTAAGTGGAGTGACTTTAAATCTAACACTACTATAAGAGAGGAAAGCAAACAAACCTATATATCTTCCTTCATTAGACAAAGGCGTTGGACTTACATCGGCCATGTTCTCAGAATGAACAGCCTAAGAATTCCCCAGCAATCACTATATTGGGTGCCACCTGGAGTAAGAAGAAGAGGGAGACCTAGAGAAACTCTACGAAGAACCATTAATAGAGAAGGTATGTCAATGAACCTAAACAACACACAACAATTGAAAGACCTGGCAACACAAAGAAAGAAATGGAAGGCTATGGTTTCTGCCCTATGCGCCGCCTATGGCCCTGGAGAAACATAACATAACAATGTGGTGATTGATGGCACATTGGTGAGAAGAGATAAAGCAAACTTAATGAAGGCAGTAATAAATTCATTTCAAGATGCAGATGATGTCAATGAGGCTGAGAACGTACACATACAGAGAATATTAGAAATGGGAGTATCTAGAGGTGAGGGAAGGAAAAGTAAATTTTTGGAAAAGTCCCAAAGATCACATAATCAACACCTGACCAGGACTCTGAGTCTACATACACTGGGATGGCTGCTGGAACAGAGGGTGGAGCACTTATGGGATTGCCCCACGTGCTGTGAAGCCAGTTTTTAATCAAGAAATTGAGTACTAGAACACAAACCAAAAAGTTGGTAAAATCATCTCCCATGGAAGCATGTTGTTCGTCCATCACATGATGATGTTGACCATTTGTTACATTCACTTTTGAATCATGTCCTTAACTATGAGTTTGTAGATGGCTAATAAGTCCTATTCTGGCTGAAAATATCCTTGGACAGTTTGAGCATGGGATGACCATGATGATGGTTATTGGTCTACCCAGGACTTTCTAGCTACTCTCCGCTGTTGAGCTGCTGCATTTTTCCTCTTTAAACAAGATACTGCGCATTTTTTTTACTGTAGAGCTCCATGTAGATCTATTTTGTGCGTTCTTCTCTTGTATCTTGGTCTTTTACAAAAGCTTTCAGTGAAGTCTTTAACAAGTCCTTGTAGTGCTTCTTCAGGCCAACTTGAGAACTTATGTCCTTCTGCAACTCATCATAGAGAAGTATCTTTAGCATGCTGTGATCTGGCATACGGACCAAATGTCCTGCCCAACAAATCCGAGTCCGCATCAGAATAATGTCAATACAAGATCTGTAAAAGACAGTGGTATCCGGAATCTTGTCTTGCCATCTGATGTTCACAACTTTTTGGAGACAACATGGAAACATACATACATGATGGTAATTAATGAACATTTTTCATCATAACATAATGCATTGATTGGTACTGCCCAGAAACACAACAGCACACTCAGTTTGGGTTTAAGGACATAACCACACTAAATGATGAAATATGTCTAGTTAGTTAGCTTATTTAATTTCCTCTGTACATGAACACATCAAGGCATTTAAGAGTTGGTCCACACTGGTTTTATGTAACAGAATTGTCTTTTATATTTACAGAAATGTTCAAAGAATGTAATGGACAGAAAGACAAGTCAACACAGAAGTCAGATAAGATCTGAATGTAGAAGAACACTGGCTCCTCAAAACCATGAAAAATACACAAGCTAACATAATTCAGACATATAAAGAGACAAAATGGTTTTGAAAGATTAATCATGGTGAGAAACATTCCAGGCAAGAGAAAAAGACATCAAAGACCTTCTGAATATGACACTAGAAGAGGCTAGGCAGCTTTTCAAGAACCGAGAGGCTTACAGAGTGGCAGTGAGGACAACGTTCTGTAAAGGGCATGCCACATATATAGTATTTTGTATTCAGGGTTTTAAAAAATTTTAATTTTCAAAGAAAAATGACATTGAATATTCATTCACCTCATCTTTGAGCATTGTAAGCTCTGTATGAATGTTTCCATTAGTAGTAACAGAACACATTACAAATGTTTACATTAGTAGTAATATTAGAACACATTACAAATGTTTACATTAGTAGTAATATTAGAACACATTACAAATGTTTACATTAGTAGTAATATTAGAACACATTACAAATGTTTACATTAGTAGTAATATTAGAACACATTACAAATGTTTACATTAGTAGTAATATTAGAACACATTACAAATGTTTACATTAGTAGTAATATTAGAACACATTACAAATGTTTACATTAGTAGTAATATTAGAACACATTACAAATGTTTACATTAGTAGTAATATTAGAACACATTACAAATGTTTACATTAGTAGTAATATTAGAACACATTACAAATGTTTACATTAGTAGTAATATTAGAACACATTACAAATGTTTACATTAGTAGTAATATTAGAACACATTACAAATGTTTACATTAGTAGTAATATTAGAACACATTACAAATGTTTCTATTTATGGTAATATAAGAACACATTATGTGTTTGCCTGAGACAAAATATCAAAGCTTGCAGGTCGGCAGGAAACACTGTGGACGATGTGACACAGAGTAAGTGTGTATTGTTTGTGCATGTAATGAAATACCATCCTCTTTCAAAGATTATATTGTAGGGAACAGTTGAAGGTAGAAAGAGAAGTTGGGGAAAAAGACAATATTGGCTTGATAATATCAAGGAATTGTCAGGAAATCATTCTTCCACATTCATCCGTATGACAGATGATAGGGATATTTGGTGAGATTTTTGTGCTGATGGCTCCAATGTGACATCTTGATGCTTCATTAGAAATCAGCATTCTTGATTCTGAGATTCTGGAGTAAAAACCACCATAGAATGCAAAGAGTTGTATGTTTTAGAAAAACCAAATTTTTTCATAAAGGACAATAACTATTCAAAGTGGATAACATTACCAGGCTTGGGAATTCTGGAATAATATTCCTTGAGATGAGTTTCAGATGACTGTACCAAAATTATTGGACTATTCTCATCAAATATTTGTTCCAGAGCTTTCTGCCACTTGTGCTCCTTAAAGTTAAAAAAAATAGCTTCATTATTCAACTGGCTAATAAAATAAAAAAAAGGAAAATTAAAAGTTAAAAGTGAAAGATGTAGAGAGCAAGACACAAATTTGTAGACAAGTGAACTGATTCATTAACATGGCACAAGAATACACTTCTCCACAGAGCCACTGTTATGACCAATGTCACAGTTCTGAAGATGGAACCAACTAAAAACTCACCTCACCATTATCAAGCTGTGAAGTCCATATATAAGTGGGGGATGTGTTAAACACCCCTTCTCTTAGGAAATCTGAATGCGATATTTAGTCCTAGGGACTAGAAGACAAAAGAAACAACTCTCAAAAGTGAAAAAAGGACGTTTCTTTCTAAGTTAAACCTCACTGCTTACAGAAGATGTATCTATGACCCTGAGTGCTGTGCTAGCTGGCATAGGCGATCATGCATTTCCACAACTCCCTATCTCTGGTATCTTGTATCAGAAACATTGTTGACTCTCTGCCAAGCCATGATTGTTAAACTAAATAATATTTCCTCAAGATGTTTGACAGCAGTAGCTATGTATATACATATAAGTATATACACAAAATCTGTCTACTGTGGTCATTCCGTGCCCGAACTGCCCAAGGATATTTACAGCTTGAATAAGGTATATTAGTCATCTATGAACTATTAGGCAAGGGCATATTCTAATTGAATTTTCAAAATTGGATATAACAAATTGTCATCATCACTTGTGATAGACAAACACACACACAATATAAATATAGGCCAGTGTGTTCTAAGTGGGTAGCACAGTTAGTGGCTGAATATCATAAGGAAGAACAAATGGGATAGAGTTTGAACCATCTGAAATATGACCATGCAAACGCAGTGTGTTTCTTTCACAAATAATGGCAGGCAATGAATTATGGTGTCACCACTTTGAACAATGCAGCAAAGGCAGCCAGCATGCAATGGAAATATCCTGGATCACAAAAGAGCAAAACATTCAAATAACAAATTTCTGCAGGAAACATTATGCTACACTCTTTCTGGACCAAGACTCTTATTGGTGGACTTTAAAGAGAAAAATGTGAACATCAACACTATTGACTGTAAGAAGCCACTAGAGAAGCTGCATACAACCATCAAGAATATGTGACCCAACATGCCACAAGAATATGTGACCCAACATGCCGCAAGAATATGTGACCCAACATGTCGCAAGAATATGTGACTCAACATGTCACAAGAATATGTGACCCAACATGCCGCAAGAATATGTGACCCAACATGTCGCAAGAATATGTGACCCAACATGTCGCAAGAATATGTGACCCAACATGCCGCAAGAATATGTGACCCAACATGCAGCAAAAATATGTGACCCAACATGCCGCAAGAATATGTGACCCAACATGCTGTTGTGTGGTGTCATTCTGTTGCACAACAATGCTTGCTCGCATGTCGTAGAAATTGTGCAGGAAATGTTAGCATAGAAACAATGGAAAGTTCTGCCATATCCATCCTATAATCACAACCTATCACCATGGAAACAATGAGAAGTTCTGCCACATCACAACCTATCACCATGGAAACAATGAGAAGTTCTGCCACATCACAACCTATCACCATGGAAACAATGAGAAGTTCTGCCACATCACAACCTATCACCATGGAAACAATGAGAAGTTCTGCCACATCACAACCTATCACAATGGAAACAATGAGAAGTTCTGCCACATCACAACCTATCACCATATGACTTTCTTCTTCTTCTTCTTCTGCGTTCGTTCTCAGACTCCTGCAGATTAGCAGGATGTAGTCTGGAGAACGGAATGCGTTGTGTCATGGTTTACAGCATTGCTGCGATATCTGCGCCTTTCGGCCTGACACATCCGACTTCAGCATGGCTTTGGGTCACTGACCCTATATGGGATGGGACAGCCAACTCCATCCCATAACCTCCTTAGTCATCTTTTACGACATGCGTGGAAGGTAAACAGTGTTGCTATTCTTTGCTCCCCTTTCAGGCCCCGGCAACACACGGGCGACCATATGACTTTAATTTGTTTGAAACTTTAAAGAATATAAAAAGACAACGATTTCACTCTGATGATGATGTTATGACAGTGGTGACCAGATTTCACTATGATGATGATGTTATGACATAGGTGATCAAATGATTCAATGAGAAAATAAAGTCCTTCTTTAACAGATTTCATCATCGACAGTGGGATGCATGTTTTAATGCGTTTTGTGACTTCTGATGATGATTTCAGGAACATAAATGTTAACTAGTAATTACTTTACTTAATTATAACATAAATGTTAACTAGTAATTACTTTACTTAATTATAACATAAATGTTAACTAGTAATTACTTTACTTAATTATAACATAAATGTTAACTAGTAATTACTTTACTTAATTATAACATAAATGTTAACTAGTAATTACTTTACTTAATTATAACATAAATGTTAACTAGTAATTACTTTACTTAATTATAACATAAATGTTAACTGGTAATTACTTTACTTAATTATAACATAAATGTTAACTAGTAATTACTTTACTTAATTATAACATAAATGTTAACTAGTAATTACTTTACTTAATTATAACATAAATGTTAACTAGTAATTACTTTACTTAATTATAACATAAATGTTAACTACCGGGTAGTAATTACTTTACTTAATTATAACATAATTGCTGATGTACATTTCATAATGTTGTAATAAACCCACCTGGACGGGTTTCATTTGAACATGCCTCTTATTGCCCTATATATATACAGACAGGCAGATAGACAGACAGCACAATATAAACTATGGTGTGTATTAAACAATAGAATGATAATTTACAACAGGAAATTAAGTGTTTACAGAGAATTGTAAAAGATCATCAAATGGAGACATTGTTTAAATTACTTCTGCTACTGAATCTTATACTGGCTGAAACAAGTTTAGTTTGTCTGTCAGGGATATTTTAGTGTCTGTGAGGGATATTTTAGTGTCTGTGAGGGATATTTTAGTGTCTATGAGGGATATTTTAGTGTCTGTCAGGGATATTTTAGTGTCTGTGAGGGATATTTTAGTGTCTGTGAGGGATATTTTAGTTCAGAGACACATTTTAGTGTCTGTGAGGGATATTTTAGTACAGAGACACATTTTAGTGTCTGTGAGGGATATTTTAGTGTCTGTGAGGGATATTTTAGTGTCTGTTAGGGAAATTTTAGTGTCTGTGAGGGATATTTTAGTGTCTGTGAGGGATAGTACAGAGACACATTTTAGTGTCTGTGAGGGATATTTTAGTACAGAGACACATTTTAGTGTCTGTGAGGGATATTTTAGTGAAGAGACACATTTTAGTGTCTGTGAGGGATATTTTAGTGTCTGTGAGGGATATTTTAGTGTCTGTGAGGGATAGTACAGAGACACATTTTAGTGTCTGTGAGGGATATTTTAGTACAGAGACACATTTTAGTGTCTGTGAGGGATATTTTAGTGTCTGTGAGGGATATTTTAGTGTCTGTGAGGGATAGTACAAAGACACATTTTAGTGTCTGTGAGGGATATTTTAGTAGAGAGACACATTTTAGTGTCTGTGAGGGATATTTTAGTGTCTGTGAGGGATATTTTAGTGTCTGTGAGGGATATTTTAGTGTCTGTGAGGGATATTTTAGTGTCTGTAAGGGATATTTTAGTTTCTGTGAGGGATATTTTAGTGTCTGTAAGGGATATTTTAGTGTCTGTGAGGGATATTTTAGTGTCTGTGAGGGATAGTACAGAGACACATTTTAGTGTCTGTGAGGGATATTTTAGTACAGAGACACATTTTAGTGTCTGTGAGGGATATTTTAGTGTCTGTGAGGGATATTTTAGTGTCTGTGAGGGATATTTTAGTGTCTGTGAGGGATATTTTAGTGTCTGTGAGGGATATTTTAGTGTCTGTGAGGGATATTTTAGTGTCTGTGAGGGATATTTTAGTGTCTGTGAGGGATATTTTAGTTTTTGTGAGGGATATTTTAGTGTCTGTGAGGGATATTTTAGTACAGAGACACATTTTAGTGTCTGTGAGGGATATTTTAGTACAGAGACACATTTTAGTGTCTGTGAGGGATATTTTAGTACAGAGACACATTTTAGTGTCTGTGAGGGATATTTTAGTACAGAGACACATTTTAGTGTCTGTGAGGGATATTTTAATGTCTGTGAGGGATATTTTAGTGTCTGTGAGGGATATTTTAGTTTCTGTGAGGGATATTTTAGTACAGAGACACATTTTAGCATCTGTGAGGGATATTTTAGTACAGAAACACATTTTAGTGTCTGTAAGGGATATTTTAGTGTCTGTGAGGGATATTTTAGTGTCTGTGAGGAATATTTTAGTGTCTGTGAGGGATATTTTAGTTTCTGTGAGGGATATTTTAGTACAGAGACACATTTTAGTGTCTGTGAGGGATATTTTAGTACAGAGACACATTTTAGTGTCTGTGAGGGATATTTTAGTGTCTGTGAGGGATATTTTAGTGTCTGTGAGGGATATTTTAGTTTCTGTGAGGGATATTTTAGTGTCTGTGAGGGATATTTTATTTTCTGTGAGGGATATTTTAGTACAGAGACACATTTTAGCATCTGTGAGGGATATTTTAGTACAGAGACACATTTTAGCATCTGTGAGGGATTTTTTAGTACAGAGACACATTTTAGTGTCTGTGAGGGATATTTTAGTACAGAGACACATTTTAGCATCTGTGAGGGATATTTTAGTACAGAGACACATTTTAGTGTCTGTGAGGGATATTTTAGTACAGAGACACATTTTAGTGTCTGTGAGGGATATTTTAGTGTCTGTGAGGGATATTTTAGTGTCTGTGAGGGATGTTTTAGTTTCTGTGAGGGATATTTTAGTACAGAGACACATTTTAGCATCTGTGAGGGATATTTTAGTACAGAGACACATTTTAGTGTCTGTGAGGGATATTTTAGTACAGAGACACATTTTAGTGTCTGTGAGGGATATTTTAGTGTCTGTGAGGGATATTTTAGTGTCTGTGAGGGATGTTTTAGTTTCTGTGAGGGATATTTTAGTACAGAGACACATTTTAGCATCTGTGAGGGATATTTTAGTACAGAAACACATTTTAGTGTCTGTGAGGGATATTTTAGTGTCTGTGAGGGATATTTTAGTGTCTGTGAGGGATATTTTAGTTTCTGTGAGGGATATTTTAGTACAGAGACACATTTTAGTGTCTGTGAGGGATATTTTAGTACAGAGACACATTTTAGTGTCTGTGAGGGATATTTTAGTTTCTGTGAGGGATATTTTAGTGTCTGTGAGGGATATTTTAGTTTCTGTGAGGGATATTTTAGTACAGAGACACATTTTAGTGTCTGTGAGGGATATTTTAGTACAGAGACACATTTTAGTGTCTGTGAGGGATATTTTAGTGTCTGTGAGGGATATTTTAGTGTCTGTGAGGGATATTTTAGTTTCTGTGAGGGATATTTTAGTGTCTGTGAGGGATATTTTATTTTCTGTGAGGGATATTTTAGTACAGAGACACATTTTAGCATCTGTGAGGGATATTTTAGTACAGAGACACATTTTAGCATCTGTGAGGGATTTTTTAGTACAGAGACACATTTTAGTGTCTGTGAGGGATATTTTAGTACAGAGACACATTTTAGCATCTGTGAGGGATATTTTAGTACAGAGACACATTTTAGTGTCTGTGAGGGATATTTTAGTACAGAGACACATTTTAGTGTCTGTGAGGGATATTTTAGTACAGAGACACATTTTAGTGTTTGTGAGGGATATTTTAGCATCTGTGAGGGATATTTTAGTACAGAGACACATTTTTCAGGCACATGAGACATAAATGCATTTACCTGAAGTTCTCGATTTAGGGTTAATGAAGGCGCATTGAAGGTGCCAGCCAAATCCTGGTGGGAAACAAGTAATAAATAAAGAAGTTGTTGTACCTGATAGTGTTCTAGTTAATATTTTAACAATAACATCAACCAATGTTGTTCCAACCAAGTTCAAGATGAAGAAATTCATCAGGTAGCATATCCTGAACAGGACGTAGCAGTCATCACAGTCTTGAAATACTTCTGTCTAACTTGAGCCAGTCTTACTGTATCTGCTACTGTCATGTTCAGGTGATCTTTGATGTCTTGCGTTCATCTTCTTCTTGGTCTGCCTCTTGTCCATCTCCCTGGCATCATTCCCTCTAGGCCATCATGGCATATGATATGGCAAAAATATTGTAGTTTTCTGCGAAGAACCATGCTTTTTAGCCAGTTTTCTTTTACATTCATTTCTCTCAGGATGGATACATTGATAATATTTGTGGTCCATTGTATTCTGAGGATTTTTCTGTAACATTTTGTTTCAAATGCTATTTTATTTTTACTTTGTTGGTGTTTGTCCATGATTCACACACATATATTGCCACTATGAATATGCAAGCACTTAGGAATGCTAGTTATTATATAATATTTACATTAATTATCCCTAAAATAAGCTGGTAGGCACACATTCCAAACAAGAACCGTACAAAACAACCAAGATTTCTGGAACTTTTCATAAATAGTCTTTCAAAAACTATCTGATCAGAACAGCTGATGTATTTAGGATGCAGTACTGACACCCTATTGAAGACCTTACTTGAGGGTAAAGTCAAAGGGAAGCGAGCAAGAGGTAGGCAGAGATACAAGTGGGAGAGTAACATTACACGATGGACAGGTTACAGTCTAGCAGAGTGCACCACCAAGACAAGAGACAGGAGATGTTGGAGATACGTTGCAGCCAACCTTCGTTGCAGAGACGGCACTTGATGATGATGATGACTGTATTTTTTGATGTGAGAATTTGAAATTTAAACTTTATCTTGTTCATACTAATCAAGAAGATTTGAACTTTTCAGATCAAATTTGTATAAATTATCATATATTTCAAATACCCATGTGAGGCCGTAATCTATACAGTTTCTTTTGCAAATTTTGACTTCGTACACCCATACAATTTTTACATGTAGTTCTACTGTTCTTGACTTTTTCTGGGTTTTATCTTCAATTTAGTGGCAACACTGAATTTTGTGGTATTTATTTATTTTTAGTGGCAACAATTAGTTATGCGGTTTTTATTTTAGGACAAACACTGATTTTCTTCCAATAACATAATTTAAAAAATATGAAAAAAATAAACAATGTAATCAAAGAAAAAATCTCACCTCAGTATTCGTCAATTTGCTACATTCTGCCAGGTGGTTAGCAAGCTCACTAAATTTCATAGGTTTAGTGCTGCCTGTTAGGAAAACATTAATAGTGAATATGGTCCCATGTAAATCATGTTTAAAAAAAAGGATTTACAAAGTTTTATGTCAATCAAATACAAGATCAAATTGATGTTTTGATCAATGGGTCTTAATTAATATTGGAACAAACAAAAACCAAACATATGCCAGTTTTAGGTAATAATTCTTCATTTTCTTTTTTATTAAATTGCAGACTCCTGCCAGTTAGCAGATTGTAGTCTGAAGAACAAAATGTTGTGTATCACAGTTTGTATGTTTTGTTTGTGTGTGGAAGAACTAATGGTGGTGGAGTGTTACCCGTCTTTTGTCCTGCTCTATAGTAAAAATAATACTAAATGTCATATTCTGATTTCCTAGGAGGGATGGGGAAGTATCCCCTCCTATGACAGGCAGGTCTGATCTACAGGATTGACGTTTTCATCATCATTATAAACCCGTAATCTTTCAAGTTTGTAGGGGTACCACATTGGATGCTTCAGCATACAGAGTCCTTCAGCAATTTCTATCCTTAGCGATGTGGATAAGTGAGAAAAACTCTTGTCCTGTCATTCCTTGACGTTGTCTGTCCATGCCTTTATTTTCCCTCCTCTGCTTCTTGCCCCTTCGATAGTTCCCTGTAGTATTGTTTTTGACAAGGAATCATGTCTGTATACATGTCCACACCATGCTAGTTTTAGTCATTTCATTATTGAACGCAATGGTTCTTGTACACCTGCATAATTTCTATTTTATTTCTTACGTACACATTTGTCTTATGTTCCCAGTAGGAAATTTATAGGATTCATCAGTATCATTTGTACTTGAAAGCCTGTACACGACATAATGACGTCTTACTAATCACTGACAACAAAAAATTGGCATCCCTACCAAAAGCCGTATCAAGAACGCAACATGGCACAGGATTAATTTTTTTAATGTACTGTTTACGATCATATAACAGAGCTAAAAGGGATACAATAAAATATAGGCTATAAGTGGTGACCACAGATTTCACATTTGTTGAAAAGCAAAGCTATATAAAAGATATGATTCAATAATTAATATTAATTATTTTCTTGTGTTCACCGCAATTAGGTTTTTGTGTTAGTAGGAACAAAATATCTTACAGACCTATATTCCAACAATGCCAACTAGTAAGAAAACTGGCCTGGTTGGTTGTACTCAAGACACTAGGTCACAGTGGCCTAGGCGGTTGTACTCATGACTGTAGATCCCAGTGACCTAGAGACACAATCATGACACTGTAGGTCACAGTGACCTGGTTGGTTGTACCCATGATAATGTAGGTCACAGTGACCTGGTTGGTTGTACTCATGGTGCTGCAGGTCACAGTGACCTGGTTGGTTGTACTCATGGTGCTGCAGGTCACAGTGACCTGGTTGGTTGTACTCATGGTGCTGCAGGTCACAGTGACCTGGTTGGTTGTACCCATGATAATGTAGGTCACAGTGACCCAAGTAGCTGTACTCATGAAACTGTAGCTTCCAGTGACCCGGGTGGCTGTACTCATTGACACTGTAGCTTCCAGTGACCCGGGTGGCTGTACTCATTGACACTGCAGGTAACAGTATATTATTCACCTATAAAACATGTGACAAACCTGAGTAAGTAAGAGGTATCACAGCAATCTGTGCAGCTATTTTTGCTTCCAATTTTAGGTCCTGAATCTCCCACCCTGGCTGTAAAGGCTGTCCTGTCAAAGGATCAACTTTAGATGTCCTAGTCAACTCTCGGATTGAAGGACCACTGTAAGAGCATCTCGGGTTACTACCTTTGACGGTAATGGGGCAGAACAAAGGGCTGAGGGATATAGGGCATTCATATGCTAAGGCAGATTTAGCATCTATAAACTTGACATATCGTGGAATCTGTTTTCTCACAATCTCCAGTGTGTACGCCTGTCAATCAGATGAACATAGTTAATTAATAGCTACAGCTGTTAAGTGTTACTGTCATGGCTGGTGTTCTAATTCACTACATTTATAGTGTATAAACATTATGTCAACACTCTGCTATCAATGCCAGACATGGGTGCTAACAGCAGCCCGGCAGAGAAAACTTACAACATGTGAGATGAAATGCATGAGAAAAGCCGTAAGAGTGACTAAACTAGACAAACTTAGAAATGATCAAATCAGGAGAAGAATCAATATAAGACCATGCACAGAATACATTGATAAACAACAAATAAAATGGTTTGGACACCTTATGAGAATGAATCATAACTAACTTTCAACAAGAATATATAAAATGAGAAGATCTGGATACAAGATCAGAGGAAGAACTAGAAAAAGATGGATAGATAACATCAAGACAACCCGGAACAAATATGGATTCATGCAGCGCAGCCAAGATAACACATCTAGCCTTGGATAGACAACTAAAGCTCCCTGTCATCACTCCTATACTTCATGAAAGTGTTTATAATCTGACAATCATCCACCTGCGGATCGACAATAAACAACAACAAAAATATAAAGCTACATTATACCTGTTGACAGTGCCTCCTGCTATTGTATAATGTGTTTTCTATTTTAATATTTCTATATAGCATATGTTGAGAACATCATGAACAAATAAAAAACATAATTAAGATATTTTTTAAGAAGTTAATTAACAAAGAGAGCTGCTTGCGCGCATCAGAAAGAGACAGTCTACATTTTTATTTTTACACATCATGAGAAGAGGAAAGATGGAACACATTGTAACAACAGGCAAGTCCAAGAGCAAAAGGGGTAGGGGAAGACCAAGAGAGAAGATGCTTAACAACCTAGCATTGTGGCATGGGAGAACATCGGTATCAGAAATGATTGACAGCACGTGAAATAGAAGGCTGCGGAAAGACATGATGACCAATGCCACACAGAATGGACCATAAGAAGAAGATATTGAGGCAATTCAAATGAGATAAACATTAAAAAACTCAGATAGCTTGCCCTCATATCAAGACCTTCTTCATTCTTGTTTACAATAGAACATACATTTTCCAAGCCTAGATTAGATTTATTAACCATCTGCGTACTGACAAAGACCAAACATCTGTGTACTGACAAACACCAAACATCTGCATACTGATAAACACCAAACATCTGCGTACTGTTAAACACCAAACATCTGTGTACTGACAAAAACCATACATCTGCGTACTGACAAAGACCAAACATCTGTGTACTGACAAACACCAAACATCTGCATACTGACAAACACTAAACATCTGCGTACTGACAAACACCAAACATCTGCGTACTGATAAACACCAAACATCTGCGTACTGATAAACACCAAACATCTGTGTACTGACAAAAACCAAACATCTGCGTACTGACAAACACTAAAGCTCTGTTGGGTTCAAATAAATTGGAAGTTTCTCTTCTATTTCTACTTATGGTCCATGCCATGTGATTTTGGCTATCATGTCAGATATCCTAGTCAGATATCCTAGTCAGATATCCTAGTCAGCTATCATCCAGTCTTCTGTTTCGTGTGCTGTAAATCATTTCTGATACAGATATTCTCCCATGCCACAATGCCAGGTTGTCCAGCATCTTCTCTCTTAGTCTTGCCCAAACCCTATTGCTCTTTAACTTGCCTGTGTTTTTTTTTATTGTTTTCTATCTTTCCTCTTCTCACGATGAGTCTAAAAATGTGATCTGTCTATTTCTAATGTGAGTAAGCAGTTCTCTCCTTGAATTAACATTTTTACAGGTATCTCCATCATGCATTTTATGTGTCCATCATGATCTTAACATTCTTCTATAAAACCACATCTGTACTGCCTCTATAGAATTTGTCATTGTTCTGTTGATTGTCCAAGTCTGGAAGCTACAAATATATAATTGAAAAATATTCAAATATACTTTCCAAAAAGTATTTAAATAATTATAGGCCTTTCTGGGTCAAATCAAGCTTTATTGTTGTTCAAACCATTATATATATTGTTCCACATACACATCAAGAATTTTAAAGCAAAAATATCTTACAAATATAAGGTATCAGTTTCAAAAAGCATAGAGAATCAACTTTACAGTACTTGTGTTTTAATGGGGCTGTGTAGAGGTGGTTAGTGCAATGGCTTCGTATATGAGTGGTCCTGAGATTATTCCCCAGTTGTGGTGAAATTGTATAGTGGCCCTGGGATTATTCCCCAGTTGAGGTGGAATTATATTTCAAATCACAACAGCTCCCAGGTCGACCCAGCCTTGATTGTGTACTGGATTAATCTGGGAAGTAAAGATTACAAGGGAGAGGAGATGGCTACCGTCCTCATATAAAAGAGACATTGAAAAGTGGGATTACC
This sequence comes from Meghimatium bilineatum, assembly GCA_034231615.1. Classification (NCBI taxonomy): domain Eukaryota; kingdom Metazoa; phylum Mollusca; class Gastropoda; order Stylommatophora; family Philomycidae; genus Meghimatium; species Meghimatium bilineatum. Next base: position 100,252,038 of record CM067322.1, on the reverse strand, counting down.
AAAATCTCACACCTCTATGGTATTAATAAATGTTATAGTGGGTTAACTTTACTTTACTTGTGTTTTACCATATGTTCTGAGACTTTCAAAAAGAGCAGTGAACCACCCATCAAACCCTCCCCCCCAACCGCTTTGAATACCACTCAGATCAAGTAACTCTGTAACTTCAAGCATATTTGCCAGTCACCTCCACAAAATATGTATTTATTAAGAAAATGTCAATATATGATATTGACCATGCAACCTCATGAAAACAAGACAAATGGCTTAAACTTGGATAATTATAAGATATCAGACATAATAGAGTTTTTGTTTGTTGCTGATAAGTATCAATGTAAATTGAGAATATACAACAATAACAACTAATTAACTATGGTAATATACAACAATAACAACTAATTAACTATGGTAATATACAACAATAACAACTAATTAACTATGGTAATGTACAACAATAACAACTAATTAACTATGGTAATGTACAACAATAACAACTAATTAACTATGGTAATGTACAACTGTCACAGTTAAATAATGTAACTAATAATTAGTAAATCTAATGTCAATGAGAAATAACATTAATGTTATTTCTGGTTTGTTTTTGTTTCATGATGAAGTTTCCTATTGGACCGTAACATTTTTGTTTCAAGATAAACTTCCTATTGGATCGTAACGTGAAACAGTCCTTGTTTCTTTGTTTTGTGCTATTTCTCATTGACGTTAGTTTTATATATTAGTTACCAGTGACAAATATACATTATCTTAAGATTTGTTACTGAGGCACTCTCCACCTTCTCAGATATCCTCTGACAGTTTATTTATTTATACTTGAGAATATGGATTTGTTTTAATTACATTACCTTCTTATTAGACTTATCAGCAGAAGTGACCTCAATTTTCACAATAGTTAATCCCAGATTAAGCTCTATTGCTGTATCTGGTGGGTTTCCGTTTATGACAACAATATTTTGGTGATCTGGAGCAGTTGGAATCACATTCGCAGTTACAGTATTAGATGGCAGAAGACCTACAATTTTAAACAAATGTAGATGAGCTTGAGAAACAACATAATATTTTCAGTATAGTATATCCCGTAGTGAGTGGCTGTACAAGGGGATGAGTTTACATGAGAAACAAGATACATTACAAATTGTACAATATTAAAACAAAATAATTCAATTTTCAACATCATTTATCTTCTTCTCATGGTCCATTCCATGTGACATTGGTTTCATATCTTTTCACAGCTGTCTATTTCATGTGCTGTAAATCATTTCTGGTACCGATGTTCTCCCATGCTTTGTTTTCAAACATCTTCTTCTGCAGAAGACGGATGTGTCAGGCCATTAGCACAGATAAAATGGTGACAAGATGCATTTCCATTCTCTGGATTACATCCTGCTGGAAATCTAGTAGGACAATAATCCTGCTACAAAAGAACATCCAGCGGGAGTTTGAGAATGAACGCTGAAGAAAGAAGAAGAAACATCTTCTCTCTTGGTCTTCCCCTGCTTCTTTTTCCCTTCAACTTGCCTGTTGTTGATGTGTTCCATCTTTCCTCTTCTCATCATGTGTCCAAAAAATGTGAACTGTCTCTTTCTGATGTGGGTAAGCAGCTCTCTTTTTGAATTAACTTCTTTCAAGATATCTTCCTTATGATTTTTATCTGTCCATGTTGTTCTCAACATTCTTCTATAACACCACATTTCTGCCGCCTCAATATAATTTTTCACGATTCTGCTGAGCATCCAAAATTCACTTCCATACATCAGAATTGGTTCTATATAACTTCTAAGAACTCTCTCACCTAAACTGTCACAGATATATTACATAGGATGGCCTTCATTGTGTGAAATGTTGCCTTTGCCTGGGCAATTCTACATTTGACTTCCTCCATTATTTATAGAACAGAACAAATGATTATGTTTCCTACTAGGACACAATAGATTAAAATTTCACTTATGAACATTAATGAAAATTGATTAAAATGTTATTTATTGGTAGTGTATCCTATTCAGAATGCAGCCATCAACCCTGTATTTTTTGGCTGTGTTGATTTTCTAGGCAATATAAATAAAACCAGTAGTATGTCATTTCTTTCTGAACGGTCCAGATGCACAAGTGCCTGCAGCAGGATTCAAACCTGATACCTTGGCCATCACAGATGAGCATTGTACCACACCACTTTAGTCTATTTCGATTTATACTCATACTTGTGCTACTGCAGCCCCTACATTTCCAGCACAATGGGTTGTTCATAACACTGGTTATTTATCTCTAGTCACTTACATAGACTGGGACTAGTTCCACCATCTTTGTGATAATGTATAGATAGGTAGAACAGATGGCAGAAGATATCATGCATGAATGGGAGAGTGCAGTAAAACCACATACCATCTAGGTAGACTCATTATTGTAAATTTTAAATTTTATAGAGAGCTTACAACAAAGAATAGATCAACATTTCAGCCAAAAGCTCTTTATCAAACGTTCTTTAATGTCAATGTTTTCTTTGTTGTAAGCTCTTTGTAAAACATTTTAACAGTTTAATAATTTTAAACAAGATATACTGCAAGACTGTAATAAATCGATCTAGATGTGAACTAAGCAATACATCAAACTAGATGTGAACTATGAAATACATCAAACTAGATGTGAACTATGAAATACATCAAACTAGATGTGAACTAAGCAATACATCAAACTAGATGTGAACTATGAAATACATCAAACTAGATGTGAACTAAATAATACATCAAACTAGATGTGAACTAAATAATACATCAAACTAGATGTGAACTAAGAAATACATCAAACTAGATGTGAACTAAATAATACATCAAACTAGATGTGAACTAAGCAATACATCAAACTAGATGTGAACTATGAAATACATCAAACTAGATGTGAACTAAATAATACATCAAACTAGATGTGAACTAAATAATACATCAAACTAGATGTGAACTAAGAAATACATCAAACTAGATGTGAACTAAATAATACATCAAACTAGATGTGAACTAAGCAATACATGAAACTAGATGTGAACTAAGCAATACATAAACTAGATGTGAACTACGCAATACATAAACTAGATGTGAACTAAATAATACATCAAACTAGATGTGAACTATGAAATACATCAAACTAGATGTGAACTAAATAATACATCAAACTAGATGTGAACTAAGCAATACATCAAACTAGATGTGAACTACACAATACATCAAACTAGATGTGAACTAAGCAATACATCAAACTAGATGTGAACTAAGCAATACATCAAACTAGATGTGAACTACGCAATACATAAACTAGATGTGAACTATGAAATACATCAAACTAGATGTGAACTATGAAATACATCAAACTAGATGTGAACTATGAAATACATCGAACTAGATGTGTACTAAGCAGTACATCAAACTAGATGTGAACTAAGCAATACATCAAACTAGATGTGAACTAAGTAAATCAAATTATATCCCTCACTCCTCAGCATCATTGAAGATAGAAATTGATGGAGGGCTATGTGTACTGAAGCATCCAATGTGGTACATCTACGACCCTGACAGGTTACAGAATTATAGGATAGGAAAAAATTCTCAGGTTTATGGATGCATGTTTAGTCCACAAAGAAAGGCATTCCAGTGCAGCAATATCCCAGGTCATCACGTCCTGCCAGGAGCATAACCTACACATCTGGGCCAACCAGTTCGTCATTCTTCTGTCAGATCTGTTGATACATCTGCAATAATGGCACACCTAACACTCGCCACCACCTAGGAGTCTGCCACAAAAGCCAAAGGCATAATACTTACAGGCCTGTATCTCTTCATCATCCATGGGGAAGATTTGACAGAAGACAACAGTAAGAAATCTAGACAAGACATGCAGTGAAAATAATAATTTTCATATGTGACAGGTTGTCAATCTTTCCCTCAACCTTTCTCCTCAGCTTCATTCCATGACATGCCTGGAAAGAAGACAGTGACCCTATGATTTATGCCCTGAACTAGAAGTCTATGCCTCGGTTGTCACAAATACGACCAAATGCAAAAAAACAGAAAGAAATATTTATTGAAGGCAGGTTACTAAACATTTTTGTTCATGTAGAACGTATAAAGTAATGTTTAAAACTTTGGTCTCACAATTACGATAGATCAGTTATAATTATGGTAAGGATTAAATTCTTCTCTTCTGATATAAAATAAATAATTAAATATGTACATACCATGATGTCTGCATGGTGTACATGATGACTGCATGGTGTATATAATGACCACATTGGCAAAATTACTTTTACAACCACAGCCTTTACAATTCTCCCTGCACACGTTACCATGGAAACATGCAGTACAAATATTTGTTTAATAGAAGAAAAATTATTGCAATGTACTCATTTTAGAAAAACATGTCCAACAATGTGGTGAAAAACTTACAAAAGTACATTTCTTGATTAGCACTGAACTCTGGTTCCAGGGTGCCATTGTTTACTGTTAATGATGACAGGACAGCATCCTTTGCCGAGAGCCGTTTGACATGAACAAAGTACGATTTAACATGTCCATCTTCTGACGTGACTTCTATTTTTATATCTGATACAACCCCCTCCTTTAATGGTACTTCCCGAGTTCCACCACTATTCTAGAGAAAAATATGTATTAAGTTTAATTGTTAAACTAATTTATTCTATGTAAATCTGCTATATAAAACTACTATATAGACCTACAATCGTGCATAATTTATCCTAATATATATTATTTTCTTATATTTTTTTTTACTTATAGTGCACACTTTTACTGCAGTCTCCTATTTATTTAATGTTTGCTGTGGGGGCTGTATATCACACTCCAGGCTATAACAGACTTTTGACTTATAACTGGTCATTGCAGACTACAGGGCCATCTGTACTGGATCCGGATGGTCCACAAAAATAATTGTCACTGTGAAACAGGCATGGAGACCCATGAGCACATATTCAAAGACTGTCCAAATTACAAAGAACTGTGAGGCAAGACATGGCCACACTGGACTGCACTGAGGCAAAAACTTTGTAGCAGCCTCTCTGACCTGGAGAAGACTTGGAGCATAGTCCTGGCGACTGGCCTGAAGATCTAGCAAGATCAAAAGAATCAAGAATGCTGAGGAAGAAGAACACTCCAGGTAGATGTCACTATGTGTCAGTAAAGTCACCTGGACTTATATGTCAGGGCGTTGTTGTCAAAGTTACATCAACACATTTCAAACCTTCCTCATCCTTTTATACAACTCTAATGTTCTCCAGTGCTCTTCCTCAATATGTGTACGATCATCAACATATACAGTCTATTCTTTAACTGTTGTTGTTCGTCCATCACAAGTAACCATTTGTTACATGTCCATTTGTTACATCCACTTTTGAAAATTCAATTTTAGTTATGTCCTTGATTATGAGTTCGTAGATGGCTAATGAGTCCTATTCGAGCTGTAAATATCCTTGGACAGTTCGGACATGGAATGACGACTGTAGGCGAATCTTGGTCTATCCGTGACTTTCTAGCTGCTCGCCGCTGTTGAATTTCTCTTCTTTTCACAAGATTTTGCGCTCTTTTTTATTTTAGAACGCCATGTAGATCTATTTTGTGCAAGTTCTTCCCATGTATCGTGGTCTATTTCAAAGGCTTTCAGTGAGTTCTTTAACGAGTCATTGTAGCGCTTCCTTTGGCCACCTTGAGATCGAATACCCTTCTCTAGCTCACCATAGAGAAGTATCTTTGGCAGTTATCTTTAACTGTTAACAACAATACAGTCAACATATGATGTGCACTGATAGCATGCGCACATTCCTGGCTACTTTCAACTAGTTAAAAAAAATACCAGCAGCAGAGCATTGTCTCAGTTGCACCAGCAATTATTCCATATTTTCCTCAACTCACAAAAATACAGGCATCAATTTTTAGACTAGAGCTATGTTAAATTTAAAAATCATACGTAATTATGTAGCCTAAACTACTGGATCTTCAGAGCTGCTAAAGAGACCAACTCAAAAATTAATGGCAGTTTAAATAAATATAAATATAATATATTATAAAATATATATGTTGGGTATAACTTGTAACTAAGGTAAGGTGGGGTATTAACTAACCGATATAGAGAAAGATGCTCCATTATCGCTTGTCTTTGGATCAAATACCACTTTATCCGAACTACTGGATACTGTCATTGAGTAGTCGGTTACATCTTTGTTGAACGCAGGAGACAGAGCTCCAGGGTTTACCGTTAGATTAGCCAAGTTGCAGTCATCCATCTTGAATCATAGGACGCCAACAGAGACCGGTGTAGCATTCCCTACATAGTTTCGCATTTTTATGTTTAGAAATATACTATATATTTGTGTTCTGTATTTAGTAAATAAATTTCTTAGCTATATTATATATTAATAACTAAATATATTTCGTATTCCATTAACATACAATTCAAAACTTGCTAAAATTTATGAGGTACAATGCATGTGATTCACGTGTTTAAATAATATTTTATGAGAATTGCGATATTGTATTTTCATGAATGTGTATGTAACCTGTCACGTGAACGGAATGTAAACAAGAATGCGCGGTCATTGACTAGAAAATATTACGATAAATAATCTATGTGAATAATAAACAATGTCGGCACTACAAACGAATAAGAAACATAAAACGGGCATTCCGGTACTGAAAATTACAAACAGGAATGGTGATGAGGCAAGTAGTCAGACTCAGATAGCGCAATCAGATCCTATCGAAACCCGCAGGAATCCTCCTCAGAAAATTCAAATTCAACAACAGTTTAATTCCAACTTTGAATCAAAATCAAACAGAAAGTTGACAAAAGCAGTTAAAACAAATAATAGGTGAGTCTCGACAGTATTTATTATTTGTTAGGAGCAAAAAATGAAACAATACAGCTGTTATTCTAAAATGGAATTAAATACATAGAATGCAAATATGAAATTAGTGTGGACATATAACGTCATAAAAAAGCCTCGTTTCTAAGTAACAGCGTCCTTGGGCAGCCAACTCAAATAACACACTTAAAAGTAAATTTTGTTGCAGTTTGCGTTCGTTCTCAAAATCATACTGGATCTCTTTTGTAACTTAGTTGAATTAGCACAACAATGGTTCTACGCAGTGCTTTTTTCTACAGGAAAAGGTGAGTGATAATCAAGTGTCATGCCGAGTGGCCTAGGTGATCATGTCTCTCCACGACTCTCTTGTGTTGTTAATAAGTTCTGTTAGTGATTTTGTGTGTGTCTCAGTGACAACCCATCCAGAAATTTATCTCTTTGTATGTCTCTTCTCCCCTTGATCTTTTCTGTGGTTACTAAATATTCAAGTTTTACTTTCCTCATCACATGCCCTAAAAATCTAGATTGTCTACTTCTAATTTTCATTATAATTTGTGTTTATACTTCAGCATCTCTGAGAACTTCTACATTAGTTTATTTGGTTGTCCATATACTTTTCATAATTCTTCTTAAAAAAAACCCATCTCAGTTGCCTCCAGCTTATCTTGGACATTTTTGTTTACTGTCCATGCTTCACTTCCACAAAGGATTGACTCAATATAACATCTTAGTACTTGAACTCCTGTATGCATTGCATGCTTCTATTAGTTTAATAATAATAAGACACATAACCTGTCAGTGTCATGGGGGTGCCACATTGGATAGTTGTACATCTGCACAAAATGCTCCTCCAAATAGCTCAGTCATTCTGAGATGTGTAGATAAATCATTCCCAGACTATTCCTTGATGTTATCAATCCAGGATTTTCTCTGTAGTTAAGTTTTAGAAATGTTCATATTTGAGACATACCTTTAAAAAATTGTAATGTTTCTATAGAAATCATTCTGTTCTCCACAGCTAGACTGTGTGGAAACTGAACACAAAGTTCAGAATTATATGATGTAGCTATATGCAATAAGGTTTAATCCAAGTATCAACATGACTAGCTCTACAATAAACATTCTTTATATTTTAACATTCAAGAAAGTCCAGAATCAATGCTCTGATGAAAGCGAGTCCTTCTTAAAGTAGTCCTTCACACTGTTTACACGTCACTTATCTTGGCCGATGAGTCTGATCATTTATTACTGACGTATACATGAATTCACCAGCCAATGCTAGGTTGTCAAGCATCTTCTCTCTTGGTCGTCCTCTCTTTCTCTTTAACTTTCTATTGTTACAATGTGTTCCATCTTTCCTCTTCTAATGATGTGTGCACAAAAATGTAGACTCTCTTTCTGATAGAGGTAAGCAACTCTCGTTTTGAATTAATTTCTTTTGAAATATTTCATGTTATGGACTTGTCTTGAGTGCAGTGACGATGATCCAACGACTAACTACATATTTTCATTATGCTTTTTAAAATCTGTCCATGCTTTTCTCAACATTCTTCTATAAAACCACATCTCTGTTGTCTCAATAAAAATTTTAATACTCTGCTGAGTGTCCAGAATTCACTCCCATACACCAGAATTGATTCTATATAGCTTCTAAGAACTCTCTTTCTCACTTCAATTGATGATATATTATATAGAATGGTCTTCATCTTGTGAAATGTTGCCTTTGCCTAGACAATTCTGTATTTGACTTCTGTAATACATTATCAATCTGATGTTATTAATGTATGTAAGTATTTGAATATGGTGACCTGCTTCAGCCTGATCCCACTGATCTCACAAATAAGTGGTGTCATCCAAAGATACTTCGTTCCAGGCAACTCTGATTTGATTACGGCCAAAAATGGTGTGGTTACTTGTACTTTTAAAAAAACAACTCCACTGGTCAAACCAGCCACCATGAAATGAGTGCCAGGGCTCAAGCTTTGGAAACGGTAGAAAGCTTATATTAGATAGATAGTTTATGGTCAACTGCTAGTCAGGCAGAGATAGCTTATGGTTAATCACTGGCCAGGCAGCTGAGAATTTATGGTTAAAAATGTGCTTTGTGATGCTAATTCATAACTCAAATATCTTTACTTCAGAAAAAAATGAGGATATGCTTTAGAAATAAACTTATCCTTACGAAATTACTTTGAACAGACAAGTAAAAAACAAATGCATTGTCTATGCATCTCACATTATTGCAGGGTCGTAGATATGTCTTCGGTAAGGTGAGGTGGGTGTTACACTAAAAAATGGGAAGGACAAAAATTTCCTCATTTGTGTGTGATTGTTTCACCCCTTCTTGGGGTTGAATCTATAAGAAGAACAATATGGAGGTGTGTGTAAATACTTTTTAAATATGTTTCCTAGTATTTAGTGTCAGGTTATGATGTCCTAGGAAGGAGGGGGCTGTTTGAACCCATAACACCTCCCATTATCTATGGGTTTAAATGGGTTTACCTCCCATTATCTATGGGTTTAAATACATAGAAGATATTCCAGTTGATAGTCAAATAATGTAAATTACTAATGAAACAAGCTTAGTTGCAGTATGCAAATGATTTGAAACTGACACATTTCCTGTAAGGAAACTGCAGTGATTTCCCCATAAAAGTTAATAATTGGAAAACAAGGTGATCTTTTATGGTTGAAATTAGCATAGTTAATTATTGCATTGTTAATCATTTACATAATACATTTTGTATCACATTCTTTTTTCAGTCCAGAAACCCGGCTAGATGAAGTTGTTGAAAGCCAGAGTCAAAAAATAAATACTTTGTCGATGAGCGAATCGAGGAGAAGACACGAGGACATGGAGAAACATCTGAAGGAAGCTGAGGTTTTGAGAAATTATGATATTTTTTAGAAATAAAAACTGAATTACAGTTACATGTTTAATAGTTATCATGATGAGTTTGTAGTGTATTCCCTTCCCAAGCATTTCATCTTCTTCTGCAATCATCTCTCAGTCAGATTGGAACTCCGGATTATATGATATAGTCTGCTGTTTGTTTCAGAGATTTTGCTTTGCCATAGAGCTTCTCTTCGAAGCTGATTGAAGTGGGCCATGTCTTTCTCTTAGATCTGCATACTAGAGACAGTCTCGTAAGATATGTTATGCTGTCATATTTGACAGGTTGCAATGGCAAAGACTAGTTGTCCCTATTCTTAGTTTTCTTTTATTCTTCATCTAATTTTGTTGTGACCAGTTGTGAGGCCCAGCAAGATAACCTGGTCCCTACAAGATAGTTGGTAATTAACATCTGCATTATACAGTGGAATCCCTCTATAGCTCATTCTTTTATAACATGTTTCCCCATATAACATGTTTCCCCATATAACATGTTTCCCCATATAAATAACATGTTTCCCCATATAACACTTTTTCCCCATATAACACGTTTCCCCATATAACATGTTTCCCCATATAACATGTTTCCCCATATCATCATCATCAAGTGCCGTCTCCGCAACGAAGGTTGGCTGCAACGTATCTCCAACATCTCCTGTCTCTTGTCTTGGTGGTGCACTCTGCTAGACTGTAACCTGTCCATCGTGTAATGTTACTCTCCCACTTGTATCTCTGCCTACCTCTTGCTCGCTTCCCTTTGACTTTACCCTCAAGTAAGGTCTTCAATAGGGTGTCATGTCTTTTAATGTGTCCAAAGTATTTTATTTGCCTGATCTTTATTTCTCTTAGTAGTTCTTTCTTCATATTAAGTGTTTTTAACACCTCTTTATTTGTTTTCTTCTCTTTCCATGATGTTCTCCCTATTCTTCTATATACCCACATCTCAAAGGCATCAATTTTGTCTTCTAATTGTTTATTTAGTGTCCATGTTTCTGAGCCATACATTAATATGGAATATATGTAGCATTTTATAATTCTCATTTTTAACTTGTTTGTAATTTGTTTAGATATTAATAATTTCCTCATGTCATTGAAGGTACTTTTAGCCATTCCTATTCTCCTTTTAACTTCTGCCATCACATCTGCCATCATTCCCCATATAACACGTTTTAAAATCCCCAATTATATTTATTCTATATTGTTTGTACTGTATATAGCTAATTCTGTTGTTACATGCATATTTTGTTGGTCCAAACCAAGTTATTAGAACGGGATTCCACTGTAATTCAACTGTAAACTCGGGTGGTCTACTTTCCACTCTTAGTTGTAAGTTACCTTTGATATGATGGTCTTCACTTCCTCATAATTGATAGATGGTCGTCTTGCTGCAGATTCCCATCCCTTTCATCAGTCTGTGTGCCACTTCATGTTCTTTAATGTTACAGTGTGATTTATATCACTGGATCACTACTCTCTGGAAATTATTATGAGGCTGAACTAGAACTGCTCAATTCATTAAGTTCCTGTGTAGCTTCAATGCTGTTATGACAGAAAGTGCGTCTGTTAGTAGTACACAGCTGTCAACTTTTTTTTCCATAAATCTGTATTTTTAACAATTTATTTTTGTATTTCAATATTTAGCATGCAAAAAAATATAAAATAAATTTTTGGCTCTTCAATACTTGCATGCAAGATAAAAAGATTGCATTGATAATATTTACTGAAATTTAACAATAAATTACTTATCTTTTAAAAAAAAATTAATTTCTCCCGGTACCCATATCAATATGAAAAATCCATACTAGTTAACACCTACGGTAGTACAGCATTCCTGTGTAGCTTCAATTCTGTTATGACAGAAAGTGCATCTGTTAGTAGTGCAACATTCTTGAGCATGTGAATTTTGAATAATGTAACATGAAAGTTGATTGATTGATTGATGGGTAGGTGATCTTTTAAAGAGGGACAATTTTTTTTTCAAACATAGTGCAAAATGACTTTGGTTTTAACAAGCATATAATCATTAAAAAATCGTGGTTGTAATTATGGTAATCTTGTTATGACCTGAATGTTAATCTTATAAAAAAGTAATCAAACGATTAAAAAAACTTTTATCGCAGCAGGTTTTCCTGGTACAGAGAGAAAGCAGTATGTTATCATCTGTGGTAAAATGGCAGCAGCTTCAACCTAATTGTTGCCAGGATGTGTGGGGAATCAAACAGTAAATGAGAAATTGAACAATCAAGAGAACATTTTTGCACTTGAAAAAAGTTGTTTAATTCTATAAGATGATAGATATCAGCAAGTGAGAACATTTTCAGAATTCATTCTCAAACTCCTGGTGGTTAGCAGGATGTAGTCCAGATAATGGAATGTCTTGTGCCATGATTAACAGTTTGGCTGCGATAGCTGAATATTTCTGCCTTGTGTCATGATTAACAGATTGGCTGCGATATCTGCATATTTCTGCCTTGTACATCTGATGTGAATATTGTATTTGCTCTAATAGTAAATACATATATTCATTTACGAAACAAATAGATTTCTTTTGATTGACTGATTTTTGTGTGCGTACGTCTTGCATTTTCAGGTTCAGCTGGCCACCATGAATAGTCTTCTAGAACAGAGGGAAAAAATGATGAAAGGTTTGTCTTGTCAAATGTGTTTTTTTCATGTCTGAAATATATAATGTGCACCTTGGATAGCTCAGGTACTAACTTGTATATGTCATTTGTACATTTTGTGTGAATTTTGTTTAACATTATGGGCTCTGTAGGCTTCTGACAGGACATGATGATCCTAGGATACTGTCACATTGGAATGTATCCCTTCAAGGACTGCATCCATAGACACCACTAATACAACCATGCCTCTTAGCATACCGATACCTTCTTCGATTTGAGTGTCACCTCAGTTACGCAACTGAGGAGAATTTGTACTTTTGTCAGAAAAACTATGAATTGCCAAGAGTTACCTCCTCAAAGCTAAGGGGATTATTATGTATCAGGTCTTGGCATCTGAGCATCGTTCTTAAAAAAAAGTGAATGTTCTCTCGTCTTAATGTTCTATAAAATGAGACAGTGCAGGTATTATATTTTCAGTTCTACTTAAAACTGCAAGACATATAATCATATATACAGACATAATCATATATAATGATGGCTCAGTCAATAGAGAAATGAATGCAGGCAGATGAGATTGTGTTGCATACAAGAATGAAAGGAAGGTGTTTGAGAAACTGTATGTCTATCTACTCCACTACAATACCAAGAATGAAAAATGGAAATAAAAATGGTGTCAGCTGTACTCAAATGGTTGGTGACTCAAATATCAACTCACAAGGCGATACTCTCAGACTCCCAAAGCATGCTCTGGAAGATAGAACGGTGCATGTTAAGAGAAGAATGGATCACTATTGAAAAACTTGATTGTCGAAATTTTTTCATGAATATACTGTCTTAGTCATGAAGTGGTAAGAGGCAATGAGACAGCAGACTCAATGGCGGTCAATGTTGTTGTTGATGGCATAGTATTAAAAAAGAGACTGACCTAATAAGGGCAGTCATTAATTTTCCAGAAGAAGAAGATGATGGAGGTGATAATGTGCGCATACAAAGAATAACAGAAATGGGGGTGACCAGGTGTGAAGGGAAAAAGTGTTTCTTCTTTAGAATGATTTGAAAATCACATAATCATCTAACTGGAACTGTGAGTCTGCATACTCTTAAATGGCTGCTGAAACAAACAAAGGGACACTTATGGGAAAGTCTTGTATTCCATAATGCTGGTTTCTAATAAAGAATCTAGTTTTGTTTGTTTGTTAAGTAGGGGTTTATGCCTCATATGGTTGAGGCCTGCCTCTTTCAACCTAGGACTGGTGTCCATATTGGTTATATCAAGGCGGTTGGGGACCTGTTGTTTTTGTGGCTTGTCTGCCTGGTTGTTGCTAGGATGTGGCTCTGTTAGCCAGGTTCGCTGTTGGGCCTCCTAGCGGCAGTCCTTATATGGACTATGGCGTGGCTCTGCCTGTCTCCGGTATTGATGAGACTATAAGGTGGTAGTCCTTAAAAGGACTGTGTTGGATTGGTTGGAGCTCTTTCTTCTGCTATTTCCTGTGTTGTTCATTCGCTGAGTGGGTCTGGATCACATGTCTGTAGTTGTTTAGGCTGACATTGGTTGTGCAGTATCGGCTGCTGATTGTACCTGTGGAGAAAGATTATTTTTTTTTTAAATATGAAAGAATCTAGTTTTTTTTACAGTTTCACGTTTTATACTAGAGTATTTGAGAGGGAAGAAAATATGATGTGTTACAGTTTCAGAAGGATAACAGCAGTTTCAATATTTGAGTTGTTGCTGAGGACTATTAACATTTAAATGGCTATGGACTGGCTTATCCTGCACTGAAACTGAAAAATAAAGCATTGATTTCATCATGCTAGGTTTATTTATTGTCCTTTGGTTGAGTGATTTCACTAAAAACTTGTTGATTTGCCAGCCCATTTGCTCATCTATTCAGATATTCTATTTGAGTATGTTTGACTATTCTCATTATGCAATGTCTCTCTTGTATGTTTTGAGGCTACTCATTGCAAGTTTGTTAGCTGTTATCTATGGACATTTCCATCCTTTCCTGGTGCAATGTGTTGTTTATTGTTGTTCTAGTATGCGAATTAACTGTCAAACATTCACACCCATTTGTTTAAGTAAGTACATGCATGTTGCCAGAGCCCAAATGGGAAGCAGAAATTAGCAACACTGTGACCTTAGAGATGACAAAGTAGGATATGGATGAAGTTGGCTGTTCCATCCCATATATCAGGGGTGGCAGACTTCTGGCACATGAAGTTGGTTGTTCCATCCCATATAGTAGGCGTGGCAAACTCTTCGCACATGCACCAATGATGGCGTATTGCATGATTATAAATGCTGTATTACAAGCCAGTGCTAAAATTTAAATAGAAAACCTAGCGATATAAAAACATCAAGTTTAATGATTTCTCTTATTCAAGGAAATATATGTTATATAACAATGAGACATGAACTTATTCAAGGAAATATATGTTATATAACAATGAGACATGAACTTATTCTTAATTGAACTGAATATGGGTACATGCGCTGATTGTCGTGTTTGAACTGGAGCGTGAAAAAATTGCTATATTTGAACTAGAGTATGAAAAAATTGCTATATTTGAATTAGAGCATGAAAAATTGCTATTTTTGAATTATAGCATGAAAAAAATTGCTATATTTGAACTGGAGCATGAAATAATTGCTATATTTGAACTGGAGCATGAAAGAATTGCTATATTTGAACTGGAGCATGAAAGAATGGCTCATTTAATGTGCAAGGATGGCATAAATGGTCATAGTGAGCAAGATGTCATGCTGATGTCAGACCAAAAGGCGCCAGATATCTCAGTGCCGTTATAAATCATAACACAATACATTATTTTCTCTGGACTACATCGTGTTAATCTGCAGGAGTTTGAGAATGAATGTGAAATAAGTTAAAAATAGTCAGGTTTGATTAAAATGGCCATATTGGTCTGTAGTATTTTCCTTTAATGAAGCACTCTTTTTTTTTTTTTACAGAATATGGACAGAATTTAGGTTTTAAAAAAAAAATTTTTAGTAAGATTTGAGGCTGAAATATGTCTATAACATGATAATGATGGAAGTTGACAGTGTTGCTGTTTGTCTCTGTTTCAAATAATTATTACACATGTCTCCATCTTTCTTCATTTTGGAATGGGGAGTTTAAGAAAGCAATGTAGGATGGCATATATTTTTATCAACAGAAGCTGCCGAAGAAGCTGAAAAGAAAACAGCAGAGCTGGAGCATAAATTGTAAGTGGTACTCTTTTGAAATTAAGATTATCTCAGATAAATCCTTTTCGTTTCTTGTGTCCTTAGTTTTTATTTGTTGTAAGGTTTTCTTTGCAAGTACAAAGTAAAAGGAGTAATATGTAAAGTAAAAATCTGCAAGGAGATAGTTGAGTGCAGTTGTGAATGGAACTAGAATGGAAATGGAATTCTTGTTTGCTACCTTCATATCTGTAATTCTGTTACTCCTCTCGACTTCCTAGGCAGATTTGATTGCAGAAAACTTTGTGGAACAAGATTTGTACAGTGGAATCCCTCTATAACACATCCTTTTATAACAAATTTCCCTGTATAACAACGTATTTCAAAGTCTCCAATTATATGTAGTCTTTATTGTTTATACTGTACATAGCAAATATCTGTTATTACATATATATTTTGTCTGTCCGGACAAAGTTGTTATAATGGGATTTAACTTACACATTTGTGTTTTATTAGTTGAATTCCTATATTTTTGCTACCTATATGTTCATGTTTAATGTTCTGTTATGTGAACTTTGACCTTTTCATCACATCAATGTCAACAGCAGCAACTTGTTGCTGTGTCAACAGACAATTTACTAGGAATCATTTTGTAATGTTTTTCTGTGGCCTGGAATAGGACTGCAATGTACTGATATAGTACAATGTGTATGTAGTATGCAATATGGCTGTAGTGTATTTTGTGATGGTAGAGTGCAATTTGGCGGTAGTGTGCAGTGTGGCAGTAGCGTGTAATGTGGTGTAGGGTCAATGTGGCTCTATTGTGTAAGTGGCTGTAGTGTGCAATGTAGTTGTATCATGCAGTGTGACTGTAGGGTCCAATGTGGCTGTAGCTTGTAGTGTGATTGTAACTCACAATGTGGCTGTAGCTTGTAGTGTGATTGTAACTCACAATGTGGCTGTAGCTTGTAGTGTGATTGTAACTCACAATGTGGCTGTAGCTTGTAGTGTGATTGTAACTCACAATGTGGCTGTAGCTTGTAGTGTGATTGTAACTCACAATGTGGCTGTAGCTTGTAGTGTGATTGTAACTCACAATGTGGCTGTAGCTTGTAGTGTGATTGTAACTCACAATGTGGCTGTAGCTTGTAGTGTGATTGTAACTCACAATGTGGCTGTAGCTTGTAGTGTGATTGTAACTCACAATGTGGCTGTAGCTTGTAGTGTGATTGTAACTCACAATGTGGCTGTAGCTTGTAGTGTGATTGTAACTCACAATGTGGCTGTAGCTTGTAGTGTGATTGTAACTCACAATGTGGCTGTAGCTTGTAGTGTGATTGTAACTCACAATGTGGCTGTAGCTTGTAGTGTGATTGTAACTCACAATGTGGCTGTAGCTTGTAGTGTGATTGTAACTCACAATGTGGCTGTAGCTTGTAGTGTGATTGTAACTCACAATGTGGCTGTAGCTTGTAGTGTGATTGTAACTCACAATGTGGCTGTAGCTTGTAGTGTGATTGTAACTCACAATGTGGCTGTAGCTTGTAGTGTGATTGTAACTCACAATGTGGCTATAGTGTGTGATGTCTTTTGCTCCGGGAGGGAATTTTTGTATGACTTTGCAATCTCGAGACATGTTGCAGATAAAAGGCTTGATTCCTTCCCAAGAGTCCTGTCCAAGTCTATAGGTCTTCTTCAGGCTTCATCACACAGGTGATAATGATATAGAGTAGTCAACATAATGCCTAACCTCCTTAGTCGCCTCTTTTTACTTGCATTGCTGGCAGCCGTGCTACTATTGTTTGCTGCTCTTCTCTCAGACCCTTGCGACAGACAGACATGACTGACTAGATAATCCAGTATATATTTAAAAAAACAGAAAGAATGATAGCTCATTAATTTTAGCTGGGTATGTGTTATTAAAATAACACCCAACTGTGAAATGTGTGCGCACGTTTTCATAGTATATAAGTTGTTTGTAAAGCGGAGATGACATAGTATTTTTCCATGGTGTTTTATGCAGAGCGAAAATTGTAGTATTCAAATTATTCAAAGAACGTCAGGTGTATTTATATGAAGGAATTCATAAAAATTTTTAAAAAATCCTAACACTAGCATTTCTCTAACATTTGAACAGTTTGCAATAGTTCGTCATAATTCATGATGATGTGTTACAATTAACAGATTTGTTAAAAATTTTTAGCAGAACTAACACAGAAAATAATGACATATACATATTATGTGTACTCAAGTTTTTTCTAAGTATGAAACCACATCATATTCTGTGGCAGTCTGTGTAGACACATTTTTAAAGTGAGAGGATATATATATAAAATGAGACACACAGGTTTGGAGAACATAGTCACAATAGGTAAGATTGAAGATAACAAAGACAAAGGACAACAATGTGAGAAAATATTAGACAGTTTAACAACCTGGCACGGCAGGGAAACAACAATGATCCTGATACATAATATTGGAGATAAAGAGCTGTGGAGAGCCATGATCGACTATGCCAGCCAACATGGTACCTGATGATGATGATATATATATATATATGGCAAATTCAATCATATACATTGAATGTTTTATTTTTTTCCTGCAGACTTAGCCAAGATGGCCTCATGATAGAATATGGAATAGATCCAGGTAATTTCTAAATCATTTGTTTTCAATATTTAGTAAACTGCTTATGTATTGCCAGAGTTCAGATGGAAAACAACGAATAGTAACACAGTAACCTGCCACGTATGTTGTAACTCGAATGCACTGCCTAATTCTAACACTAACCATAATGATAAACCTCTCTAAAACTAATGCAAACTCTAACACTAACCATAAGGATAAACCTCTCTAAAACTAAACCTAATTCTAACACTAACCATAATGATAAACCTCTCTAAAACTAATGCAAACTCTATAACACTAATCATAAGGATAAACCTCTCTTAAAAAACTAACCTTAATACTAACACCTAACATAATGATAACCTCTCTAAAAATAACGTAACCATACTACAATTAACATTTTCACACACCTCTACTCAACAGCCGCACTAAGAAGCCCCACTTTTCTGTTCTATTGACCTTCTTCTTCTGCGTTCGTTCTCAAACTCCTACCGATTAGCAGGATGTAGTCCAGAGAACGGAATGCGTTGTGTCATGGTTTACAGCATTGCTGCGATATCTGCGCCTTTCGGTCTGACACATCCAACTTCAGCATGGCTTTGGGTCTCTGACCCTATATTGGATGGGACAGCCAACTCCATCCCATAACCTCCTTAGTCGCCTTTTACGACATGCGTGGAAGGTAAATAGTGTTGCTATTCTTTGCTCCCTTTCGGGTCCCGGCAACACACGGGCGTACTGACCTAAATTATAAGACTTTCTTGCTGTGACATCTGTATAATCCCATTTAGAATAGCAATATTTTTGTTACTGGAAAGGATTCTACTGGAAATTACCAAATAAGATCAATTATTATTGAATGATTTGTGCTAATCTGATGTGAAATATTATTTAATTTTTATTGTTCTATCAGTGACAGGGGAACGCATCACTATTGATGAAGCAGGAGAAAAAAAGGTGGAATCTAACAAGAAATTCACCAAGGTATGTCTTTGTTCATTCTTTTCGTATTTCAAAATGGATGAAAGTTTTCAGTGATATTTATATCATATGGAAAGATCTGGGGAGAAAATTTAAGGTCAGGATGTTCTTGGTTGAATATCTTGTTCAGGATTTCAATATCTAAGAGACACACAGACACACACACACCCCAAATATTTTTTAGCTGTAGTGATTTTTTGAAGCAATATTTACAATTAGTAGTTTGCCATTTATTTCAGAATGATCAGGCTGTTCAACTATTTGCATCTGATTTTATAACTCTTTACTTTGAGATACATGCAATAAGGACACGCTAGACTGGAGAAAATATGTTGATTGTCTATTCTCTTATGAGGGTCAGGATTTTTGATGATTGATTGCATTATCGATAATTGATTGCATTATTGATGATTGATTGCATTATTGATGATTGATTGCATTATTTAAAAGTGCATATGATTAGCATAGCAATTTTCATTTCTCAATGGTGTTAATCATCTTGGTTTCTGTGACATCCAGGTCACTGCAATCAAATCTTGTTCCACCGACAATAATTCTAGGTACGCACTTGAAAATCATTTCTATTGCAGTATAGTACCCGTAAGCCATTTGTCCTTAATATAAATCATTTAGATTGTGGTTGGCGTCTGAGGGGTGCATCTTATATTGTCATTCCTGTTGTTTTTTGTCAATACAGTTGTGTTCAATCATGGTTGTTTTATTTTGTCATATTTCTCCATGTTTTTTTTAATTTGCGTCTCTATGATAGTATATGTGGTATTTGTGTATGTACAATGGTCATTACCATGGATTTTTCTGTTAAATGTGTACAATCTAGTCTTTGTGATTTTACTGTTATATCTATATGTATCACCTGTTCTCTGTCTGTATTTAGAAAGAACATATAGTTGAAATGTTGATTTAGTTTGTTTTGTATACTGTCACTTATATTTTTTTCATGCCCATCAGTTTAATCTTTAGGACGCATGCGGCAACTTATTCACCGAGATTTCCCCTTCTCTGGTTAGCGAGCGGCGAATATATTTGCCACCGTAGACCGCAGTTGCTAGGTACACTTCAATCAATTAAAAATCTCCAATATTTAATTTTTTTTCTCACCAGATTTGTTAAATCAGGCATTTTATTCAATTGACTACGGTACCTTTTCCAGCAGTTTTAGTGGCAACCATATGCCTAATATCATGTAAATATCGATATTTTTGCAACATATTGATAATTTCAAACAAAAGCATCGCCAGGATGGTAAATTCTGTTTTATAGACGTATATTTTATCAAATTTTCATTAAAATTATAATGGATTGTGATTCAAATGATTATTTATGGAGAGATAAGTCATTTCCACACTCGAAGATCAGTTAAACCCTGCTGTTTTATCTAATTTGATATGAAATCATCAACCAAGAAAGAACGATACATTTCTGGACTAGATCTAGGTTTATATAAGGATTTTAAGACATACTTGAAGGTGTAATCCTTGTAATCTGTGAAATTATAACGATTAATCTGTGAATGGCAAGCTAACTCGGTCTATCTTATACTGTTTCCACTCTGGAATATTTAATAAATTTCATGCAATCGTATTTTCGTACTACAGGTAAAAAAAATCACTGGGTTTTTGTGGAAATTGTCTTTGAGACTGTCTTACATGTCTTGTACCACACATACACAAACAAAACCAACAACAATACATGCAGAATTCAATTCTTTATTTATATGTGCAAAAATTATTTAAATATCTCTAACAACAAAAATGTTATCACAATTTCAAAACAGCCACCAACGATTGCATAACATTTCCGAAAATTAATTCATCACCAGGACAGAAATTACGTAAATGTAAACACAGCATTCTACAGGTTAATAGTCTGTGTACAATAAAGCTCACTACTTTGTGCTCTGTGGGAGTACTTCATTGGTTGTACAGTTTTACTGCAGTCTCACTTATTATTTTCTAGACAGATAGTGCAGTATGTATTTATATTAGACCAAAACTGCACATAGTATTAGCATAAAAATTCAGAACAAAACATAAGAAGAGGCAGATGGCACAAACATCAATTGGTCAATAGACATAGCTAACTCTAATTGAACACAATGTCAATCCAGAGAAATCTTCTACAATCTGATAGTGAAAGGAAGATTAGGGTTGAACACTTAATAGGAAGTAAGTTCAGGCAAGGTCACTCTAACCAGTTTTCTATTAATGTTTTCAGTGATAGGTGTTTACCTTTTTATATTACAGAAAAAAGTTCAGGAAATGAGAGAAAAACTTCAACAAATGAACAACCAGACAGAGGCATATCTATCTGATATTGAGGTAAAACTCTGACATAAAATAAATAAATAATAATCTCATACAGAGTAAATGTGTATCTCAAACATTTGGCTGTTTCTAAAGGCTGCTGTCTGTGAAATTTATTTTGGCCATTTCATGTTTTTTGGACTATTTTGAAAACATTCCTATATTTTCGTGTTTAAATTTGGCTACAAATTGCATGGCAGGTTTCTTTTAGTGGAAACTCATTTATAAACACAGTCTATTTATTTCATGTATAAATGTCAAATGAAGAGCAAATGCTTCAAACAAGTATTTTATAATACTTTTCTCAGGATGTCTAGTGGAAACTATGCTACCATAGTGAGACATGATACAGCGAACAAGAATAGAAATTTTCATGGTAACCAAAAAAGCACTAGAGAATATTTAAGACTATTTTATTTTAATATGTTCAAAACTTCTGAGTTACCTCATTATTATCATGCCTAGAGAAAGCTCAGATTCTCAGAATAACATTTGAAGAAGTAATATCAGGTCAGGTCTTCAGGGCCTTCCAAAAGATTTACTTTTCCTGCCCTCACTTCTAGATACTCCCATTTCTACGATTCTCTGTATGTGTACGTTCTCAGCCTCATTGGCAGCATCTTCATCTTGAAATGAATTTATTACTGCTTTGATCAAGTCTGCTTGATCTCTTTTCAGCATTGTGCCGTCTATCATCAAATTGCCTGCCAATAAGTTGGCACTCTTGTTTCTTCTGACCCCAGCATGACCAGGGAAGTATATCCATGTAATGTTCTGGACAACTGAGTTGTTCAATAAGTCCCACCATTATTTTCTTAGCATGAATTTTTCTATCTTGCGCAACATGCTTTGAGAGTCTGTGAGTATTACCGAGTGTGTTGATGTATCAGTTATCAACCAATTAAGAGCTGCTGTAACTCCCTCTATCTCCGTCCTCATGCTCGATGTGACAGTAGAATATGCTGAAGATTTCTCAACCAACTTCACACCGTTTCTCTAGGAAACCCCAACCGTTTTTATATGTGTTTCTGTTAACGGAGCCATCTGTGTATATAATTATGTCTTGTGGTTTCAAGTGTAGGTGGGTGAGTTCGTGCACTGTATCCTGAGTTTGCGTTCTAAAACCAGATGTGTAGCCTTTGCTGTGCTATGACAGTGTCTGTTCAAGATCCCTGATGTTGTCTTTCCATCTTTTCTGTGGTCTTCCTCTGGTTTTGTACCCTGATCTCATTTGGTTATATGCATGTACGGGCAACTAGTCATGGTGAATTCTCGTAATGTGACTATACCACTTAATCTTCTGTCTTTCTATGTAATCTGTACAAGGTATTATACCTATTCTTTCCCTTATATCTTCATTTTGTAATGTATCGAGACTGGTGACCTCGGCGGCTTTCCTTAATCATTTCATCTCACATGTCACTATCTTTCTGTAATGTGAAGATGAGAGAGACCAGGTTTGGCACTGGTAACACAGTGTTGGTAGGAATATAATGTAGTTATTTCAAGAGTGAAATCCTACTTATTATAATACTAGGCCTAGATTCACACTACTTTCTATATATCACAAAATCTCACCTTCGAAAACTGAATTATTCATGATAAATACTCATGAACAATGTCTATAGCTGTATTTCTTGGGTGCCGCCATTTTGGAATAACATACTATCCAGGACTAGCTATATTTAGTAACACTCAGTACGTTTGCCATATTTCTGATGTATCATAACGGTTTCAATGATCATCAAAATTGGCCAGGAAAGTATTAATGCAGAGTTCTAAAGGTTAAAGCCACTATACAAATGTTAATTTTCTTAGTTTGCCATTAGCTTGTAGGGATGGGTTTGTATTGTGGTTTTCATTAGAGATAAAGAGAAGTATTGGTTGACTCTGGGAAGAAATGGAATCCCATTATAACAACTTGCTCCCAACCGACACAATATGTATATAATAACAGAAATTTGCTATATAAAGTACAAACAGTAAAGAAGAAATATAATTGGGGATTTTGAAAAGTGCTTTTATATAGGGAAATCTGTTATAAAAAAATGTGATAGAGGTATTACACTGTATAGAGTACAAACATTATACGATAAATATAATTGGGGATATTGTTGTTATATAGGAATATGTATTATAAATGAATACTCTATAGTGGGATTCCACTGTATTTTGATATGCTATTATTTCATTTTTCAAACAGAACACATTACAGTTCTTGAGCGATCTGGAACTAGCAAGTGACAGGCTTGATCGAATGTCAGATAACAACGTGGGTGAGCTTGATCTTAACTCTGAAACAGATTTAAAGATACCTGACGAAAGCAATCAAATTTTGAAAATGTCGGCTGCAGCAAGTACTGTAAGGGTTACACTGTTTGACACGTTAGAGAGTGAGAATTTTGATCTAAATATGGAGGCCAACGAGGATATTGTACCTCCTCGTAGAGATACCGATCTTATATACGATGATGATGGAGGTACTAATCATGAAGAAGATATCGTTAAAGATGGTGTATGATATAAGATAATAATTTGAGAGAGCATCTGAGAACATTACTTTTCAACTGCTGTTGACTTTTATACACCACTCATTTATTTAGTAGATCTGTCTGTGCTACATAAATGGTCTGGCTTCATTGCAGTGAGAATCTTGAACTGATTTGCAGATGATGGGATTGGGAGATTTCTGACTAACCCATATGCCACAGAAACTGGCTGATGTTTAATAATAATATTAAAAATGTTTCCTTTTTTCTAGATATCTGTGTTTACTTTGTACTTCTTACTCTCCCCTGTATTAAAAAACTTGCATCACTCAGGGATAATTAGTGCTAAGTCACCTGTCAGCAGACCCAGGTTCTGAGTTATTCTTCTTCAGCGTTCATTCTCAAACTCCTGCTAGATCTCTCTTGTAGCAGGACAATGCTCCTACTTTATTTCCAGCAGGATGTGGTCCAGAGAATGGAAATGCATTGTGTCACTGTTTTTTTTGCGCCAGTGACCCAAAATATCCATCTTTAGTGGAGGAGTTCATTCATTATTTGTGGTGTGAAATTTAAAAATAAAATTAATTCTGTGTTTCACCAAGCCACAATGAAGTATGTTACCACAGCTCAGGCTCTAGGATGGTCGAGGAATGGCACTATCGCTACTGAGCAAGTGCAAAGGTGATGTTCATCAGAAGGTTTCTTGTCTGCCACTGAATACACAACTGAGCACTTATGGGAAAAACCATGTTTTAATGCTGACTCATCTCAGCTTATCATTACCATGACCTTTTTACAGTGATGATGATGATGAAATAATGCCTTTAGTCATAACATGAAGCTCTTGACAGCCCATAGCCTTTCTGACACAGAGAGGTTCATCATCTCAAAAGCATGGTTGAAAATTGGGGGGGGGGGGGTATGAATTCATACCGAATTCATGTTATGGTCCTCAATGCTGTCAGGAAGCCTCATCATCATCATGTGCTGTCAGGAAGCCTCATCATCATCATCATGTGCTGTCAGGAAGCCTCATCATCATCATGTGCTGTCAGGAAAATAGCATATACTTCTATTCCAACTATTTCATCATTCTTCTATCAGATTTGTTGGCCCATCTGCAGTGATGGTACATCTAGCATTCACTGCCATCTAGGAGTCTGTCATGACATGACAAAGGTGTACTGTCCACCTAGGAGTCTGTCATGACAGGACAAAGGTGTACTGTCCACCTAGGAGTCTGTCATGACATGACAAAGGTGTACTGTCCACCTAGGAGTCTGTCATGACAGGACAAAGGTGTACTGTCCACCTAGGAGTCTGTCATGACAGGACAAAGGTGTACTGTCCACCTAGGAGTCTGTCATGACATGATAAAGGTGTACTATCCACCTAGGAGTCTGTCATGACAGGACAAAAGTGTACTGTCCACCTAGGAGTCTGTCATGACATGACAAAGGTGTACTGTCCACCTAGGAGTCTGTCATGACAGGACAAAGGTGTACTGTCCACCTAGAAGTCTGTCATGACAGGACAAAGGTGTACTGTCCACCTAGGAGTCTGTCATGACAGGACAAAAGTGTACTGTCCACCTAGGAGTCTGTCATGACATGACAAAGGTGTACTGTCCACCTAGGAGTCTGTCATGACAGGACAAAGGTGTACTGTCCACCTAGGAGTCTGTCATGACATGACAAAGGTGTACTGTCCACCTAGGAGTCTGTCATGACAGGACAAAGGTGTACTGTCCACCTAGGAGTCTGTCATGACAGGACAAAGGTTTACTGTCCATTAGCCTGTATCTCTTCAGCATCAATGGGAATTATTTGATAGAAGACAAAAGTAAGAAATTAAGACAAGACAGACATTACCTACGAATGGGGGACAACAGAACATACAACATGAATCATATATCTGTAAAGATAAATATTGAAGAGATTTTCAAAGGAAGAAAATCCTTGCTATATAGTCATGAATCCTATAATTTGTAATTGTCTTTTCAAGTTTGCAAAATTGGTTTAATTTTTGTGTTCTCTATTTGTCATGTATGTTTTCCTGATAAAAGCATTTGATCGAAGCATAGATTGAGTTTGTTTTGTGGACTGCATCTAAACATGATCGAAGCATAGATTCAGTTTGTTTTGTGGACTGTATCTAAACAGGATCAAAGCATAGATTCAGTTTGTTTATCGGACTATCTAAACATAATTGTATACAGGCCCACAAGAACCATTACTTTCCATAGTGAAATGATGAAAATTTGCATGGTTTGACATTAAGCTGGAAGAAGCAAAGGACAAAGAAAATCATGGGCAGACATCATCAAGGACGGAGCAGGCCTAGATTTGTCCTCATGCATCTGCATTACTGAAGATAGAAATCATTGGAGAGTGTGTGTTAATGCTTCCAATGTAGTACCTATACAGTCTTGATATGATATAGGCTTATGGTATGGTGAACTGTAAACAAGTCAGAATAATTGCAGAGGAGCAAGCTGGCTTCAGAACAAATAAAAGCGCAATAGAGCAAACTTGCTTCTGAACAAACAAGCCCATTAGAGCAAGCTTGCTTCAGAATAAACAGAAACATAATAGAGCAAGCTTGCTTCTGAGCAAACAGGCACATTAGAGCAAATCTTTACCTGTGTGTTGCTGGGGCTCAAAGGAAGGAAAGAATAGTGATGTTTTTACATGCCATGCATGTCATAAGGAAAGAATAGTGATGTTTTTACATGCCATGCATGTCATAAGAGTCAACTAAATAGATTTTGGGGCGGAATTGGCTGTCGCATTCCATATATCATCAAAGTGACCCAGAAGCCATGCTGAAGTCAGATGTGTCAGGCTGAAAGGCACAGATATCACAGCTAAACTGTAAACCTTGACACTACGAAAACTCTGGAATACATGCTGCTGATCTGCAGAATTTTGAGAACAAATGCAGAAAAAGGACAAATCTTCTACATCAAAAATTAATTGAAAAAAACATAATCACCATTATCTATACCATTGGTTATCAATATTTGTTCACCTTTTTAGGAAATTTTGTTTTTAGTGTTTGAGGGTGAATGAAAATACTAATTCTGAACATGACGCGGCAATAGCAAGAGCATGTGGATTTATTACACAAGCTGCTTTAAAACAAACTTGCAACTGCATAATTTAAAAAAAATCTGTATTGATAGTTGGTTTTTTTTCAGTGGCCCTCATTGAGCTTAACATAAAAATTGGTACATGTTAGGCAAATGTGGCCTCATCGCGTGATAACAGTCTATCTTTTTAATAGCAGGTTTGATTTCATTGAGCTTTCATGACTCGGAGATAAAAAATGTTAAGTGTCTGCTCACGCTAATTCGATCTTCGCATAACGCACTGAGAGCTCTCCCATTCCCCAAGGGTGTTCCAGGTAGGGGAAAGTGGAGCCTCTCAGTGGATTATGCTCAGATCTATGGATGCTTCGTTGTATACGCGTTTAGCGAAAGTTTGTTTCGTTGTAGCTCCTATGATAGATATCCAAAGGAGTATGTTAGAACTCCTATTGAGTATGGTAGAACCCCTTGGAGTATGAAAACCCCTATTATGCTCTGACGGATATATCAGGCATTGGCAAAAATAAAACGGTGACATTATGCATTTCCATTATCTGGATTACATCCTGCAGAAAATCTAGTAGGACTATGGTTCTGTTACATGAGAGAACCAGTGGGAGTTTGAGAAGACGATGTATCCTTGGGTGACTCATATCATGAAGATTTAGATGTACAAAAGGATATGATACCAGCTTATAAAATGTCACAGAAAAAGTCGGCTGCTACGGAAATAGCCAGGATTTCATGAATATATTTGCCAAGTTCTCTAGAATAGTCATGCGCGTGTGTCATTCCTCTTGACCGATGCTGCATATCATTAGTCACTTTGTGTCTCCAACCAACGAAAAGCAAAGAAAAGTTGGTTATATCAAGATAAATGACACTGCATGAGATCAGCATGAAAAACTATCCCGGAGAAGTACTTGTTTTCTAGAAATCACAAAACAAATACTTCTTTAGTGTGATTCTTTTCAAGACCTTGCACACCTGTATCTAGATATCTATGCATACATACATAGAACTGTATAAAAACCAAGACATCCAATCAAATCCAAGGTCACTTCTCTCATTACTACCTGCTATGGCTTACAACTAAATCCCACTATAACAAATTGGTTAGGATGAAAAAATATATATGTAATAATAGACATTGCTATATGTAGTACAAACAATACAAATAAATATAATTGGATTTTTGGAAAAAATAATGTTAAATTAGAAATTTGTTATTAAAAAGAAGCGATATAGAGGGATTATAATTTATCAACCACATTCTGCCAGCACAGAAAACCTACAGAGATTACAATGTATCAACCACATTCTGCCAGCACAGAAAACCTACAGAGATTACAATGTATCAACCACATTCTGCCAGCACAGAAAACCTACAGAGATTACAATGTATCAACCACATTCTGCCAGCACAGAAAACCTTCAGAGATTACAATGTATCAACCACATTCTGCCAGCACAGAAAACCTACAGAGATTACAATGTATCAACCACATTCTGCCAGCACAGAAAACCTACAGAGATTACAATGTATCAACCACATTCTGCCAGCACAGAAAACCTACAGAGATTACAATGTATCAACCACATTCTGCCAGCACAGAAAACCTACAGAGATTACAATGTATCAACCACATTCTGCCAGCACAGAAAACCTACAGAGATTACAATGTATCAACCACATTCTGCAAGCACAGAAAACCTACAGAGATTACAATGTATCAACCACATTCTGCCAGCACAGAAAACCTACAGAGATTACAATGTATCAACCACATTCTGCCAGCACAGAAAACCTACAGAGATTACAATGTATCAACCACATTCTGCCAGCACAGAAAACCTACAGAGATTACAATGTATCAACCACATTCTGCCAGCACAGAAAACCTACAGAGATTACAATGTATCAACCACATTCTGCCAGCACAGAAAACCTACAGAGATTACAATGTATCAACCACATTCTGCCAGCACAGAAAACCTACAGAGATTACAATGTATCAACCACATTCTGCCAGCACAGAAAACCTACAGAGATTACAATGTATCAACCACATTCTGCCAGCACAGAAAACCTACAGAGATTAAAATGTATCAACCACATTCTGCCAGCACAGAAAACCTACAGAGATTACAATGTATCAATCACATTCTGCCAGCACAGAAAACCTACAGAGATTACAATGTATCAACCACATTCTGCCAGCACAGAAAACCTACAGAGATTACAATGTATCAACCACATTCTGCCAGCACAGAAAACCTACAGAGATTAAAATGTATCAACCACATTCTGCCAGCACAGAAAACCTACAGAGATTACAATGTATCAACCACATTCTGCCAGCACAGAAAACCTACAGAGATTACAATGTATCAACCACATTCTGCCAGCACAGAAAACCTACAGAGATTACAATGTATCAACCACATTCTGCCAGCACAGAAAACCTACAGAGATTACAATGTATCAACCACATTCTGCCAGCACAGAAAACCTACAGAGATTACAATGTATCAACCACATTCTGCCAGCACAGAAAACCTACAGAGATTACAATGTATCAACCACATTCTGCCAGCACAGAAAACCTACAGAGATTACAATGTATCAACCACATTCTGCCAGCACAGAAAACCTACAGAGATTACAATGTATCAACCACATTCTGCCAGCACAGTTTATCCAGACGAAACTTGGAACACAGTAATGAAGTTTTGCAATTCATTGAAAACACACATAAATACAGTTAAATCCCATTATAACAACTTGGTCTAGACCAATGAAATGTGTATGTAATAACAGACTAGACCAATGAAATATGCATGTTATAAAAGACTAGACCAATGAAATGTGTATGTAATAACAGACTAGACCAATTAAATGTGTATGTAATAACAGACTAGACCAATGAAATGTGTATGTAATAACAGACTAGACCAATGAAATGTGTATGTAATAACAGACTAGACCAATGAAATGTGTATGTAATAACAGACTAGACCAATGAAATGTGTATGTAATAACAGACTAGACCAATGAAATGTGTATGTAATAACAGACTAGACCAATGAAATGTGTATGTAATAACAGACTAGACCAATGAAATGTGTATGTAATAACAGACTAGACCAATGAAATGTGTATGTAATAACAAACATCCTCTTAAAACAATACAAAATAGATATAATTGAGGATTTTGAAAAATGTGAAATGGGGAAATTTGTTGTAACAGGATAAACTATAGAGGGATTCCACTGTATACACACAAATCCACGGTTCGACAAAGAGGTATATATTAAGTCATTAAAAATGTTGATGTTATAACCAAAAGACTCTTGTTATAACCTATCTTGTTAAAAGTGAATTACATATTATCCATCTTCACAATAGTCTAGCCAAACTTTACAAACATGGCAGAAATCTGCCTAGCATTTTTGAGCTAGGTAGATGTTTAAAATGTAATTTTAAAACCCCCGCCACAGGCAATTGTGCATCTGGACCATTCAGAAAGCAATGGCAAACTACTAAACGTATTTATATTGCCTAGAAAATCACTAGAGCTGAAAAATGCTGGGTTGATGGCTATGTCCTGAATAGGATACGCTACCAATTTTAAAAATTAGAAACCTATTTGGAGATCCTCGCAATAGCACTCTATTACACCATTTAATGTTTTCCATGATAAATTCTGATTACTGAATATTTCATGTGTATGGTATTAGGTTCAAGTATGCATATTATATAAAAATTGAATTGTTGTATATTAATGTTTCTATAGGCATGGTATCCTTTTCTCTATAATTATTTGTTTTTGTTGTTGAAGGGAAATGAGTATAATCATCAGGTAGCATATCCTGAACTGGATGTAGCAGTCGTCACAGCCTTTCCAAACAATTGTTGATCTGGAGTTAGTATCCTTCCTCTATTACTCATGTTAAGCTGGTCTTTGATGTATTGCGTCTATCTTCTTTTTGGTCTACCTTTTGTTTGTCTCTCTGGCATTATCCCCTCCATAATGGTCTGCTTTAGGCTGTCACGCTATGACATAACAAATGTCATGGCATTTGATATTGCTAAAATATTGTAGTTTTCTGGAAAAACTAGTCTATTTAGCCAGCTTATATGAGTGAGTACAGAAATTAGTACATTTTTACAAAAACTGAATCCATAAATAAAATAAAGTGGTATCAATACTCAAATATTTCATTTGAGAAAATTAAGTGAAACTAAATAAGAATACATACCTCTGTTGTAAAAGTGCACACAATTTTTTTTTTCTTTACACAAATTTGTTATTAACACAAATTTTTAAAAAAATTAAACAATATTTCTACAAAAATTGATTTTACCAATTTTAAAGCATGCAGAAAATCATATATCATCTTGGACATTTCAAGGATCCATTGAAAAACATCTGGCTTTAATTAAAGGGAAATAACCGTAAAATTGTGAACACACAAGTGGCGCAGATATTTTAGTTGAAGTGGTTTGTTGTTAAAAAAAATAGTATATATATATAAATAAATGACATTCTTTCCAGAACGTTGTCTTCGTCGTGGATACTCTGAACGCCTCTCTCTTCTGGGCAGGTAGGCCTGCATTGGTCAAGGACATATAGATGTATTCTTTTATATTGCTGGTCAATCAACATATTGGTCTTCCTCCTCTTCTCTTGCCTGGCACTGCCCTCTAGAATCAGCCTTTCGATACCATTATGTCGCTCTAAGTGTCAAAAATACTGTAGCTTCCTTCTTATGATGGTATTTAGAAGCCATCCTTCATTTAGTTTCAGTAATTTGAATGTTCTTTTTCTCTGTCCATGATATTCCTAGGATTGTTTGTAGTTCTTCATTTCAAATGAATTTATTGTTTTGGATATTATCTTGTTTAAAGTCCAAGTCTTGCATCCATATGTTGCCACTGGGAAAACACGTGATTTTAAAAGTATCTTAACCTGATCTTTAGTGTTGTTGTTTACTACTTGTAATATAAGTTTGATAAAGGAACTGAGATAAATGTGGAAACTATAAATAAACACACAAAAACCATTATATCCAGATGCTCATTATAGCTGATCTCGTTAAAAGTGGATTCCATTATATGAGGCTTTCTACTTGAACATTTGAGTATTATTGACAATGTTCAACGTTGAATATGTAAGAAAGGCATTATTTGTAACTATAGTTAGACAGTAAAATAGATTAGGGTCTGAAGTAACAAGACAACAGCAAACATAGCTGATGAAATCTCTTCTTCAGAAATGTGTTCAGAGTCTTGTGTTATATAGCGTCAGTGATATTGGCTGATCCCTATCGAGTCTAGCGCCTTGAAGGGGAAATGAGACTTAATCCACGCAACAGAGGTTGGAAACTAGAATTGTTCGGGTCATCCCTTACATCGAGCAGGACCACAATCCTACCCAAGCAAGCACATGTGCTGAAGTCGGAGATACCAGGCAGAGAGGCACACTATCAACCATGGTATCACACAACACGACTAGATAGCATGTCTTCACAAGAAGATACTTGCTGTGTAGACATGGTCAACTGCGAACAAGAAGATACCTGCTGTGTAGACATGGTCAACTGCGAACAAGAAGATACTTGCTGTGTAGACATGGTCAACTGCGAACAAGAAAATACTTGCTGTGTAGACATGGTCAACTGCGAACAAGAAAATACTTGCTGTGTAGACATGGTCAACTGCGAACAAGAAGATACTTGCTGTGTAGACATGGTCAACTGCGAACAAGAAGATACCTGCTGTGTAGACATGGTCAACTGCGAACAAGAAAATACTTGCTGTGTAGACATGGTCAACTGCGAACAAGAAGATACCTGCTGTGTAGACATGGTCAACTGCGAACAAGAAGATACTTGCTGTGTAGACATGGTCAACTGCGAACAAGAAGATACTTGCTGTGTAGACATGGTCAACTGCGAACAAGAAGATACTTGCTGTGTAGACATGGTCAACTGCGAACAAGAAAATACTTGCTGTGTAGACATGGTCAACTGCGAACAAGAAGATACCTGCTGTGTAGACATGGTCAACTGCGAACAAGAAAATACTTGCTGTGTAGACATGGTCAACTGCGAACAAGAAGATACTTGCTGTGTAGACATGGTCAACTGCGAACAAGAAAATACTTGCTGTGTAGACATGGTCAACTGCGAACAAGAAGATACTTGCTGTGTAGACATGGTCAACTGCGAACAAGAAGATACTTGCTGTGTAGACATGGTCAACTGCGAACAAGAAGATACTTGCTGTGTAGACATGGTCAACTGCAAACAAGAAGATACCTGCTGTGTAGACATGGTCAACTGCGAACAAGAAAATACTTGCTGTGTAGACATGGTCAACTGCGAACAAGAAGATACCTGCTGTGTAGACATGGTCAACTGCGAACAAGAAAATACTTGCTGTGTAGACATGGTCAACTGCGAACAAGAAGATACTTGCTGTGTAGACATGGTCAACTGCGAACAAGAAAATACTTGCTGTGTAGACATGGTCAACTGCGAACAAGAAAATACTTGCTGTGTAGACATGGTCAACTGCGAACAAGAAAATACTTGCTGTGTAGACATGGTCAACTGCGAACAAGAAAATACTTGCTGTGTAGACATGGTCAACTGCGAAGAAGAAGAATGCATTGACATTACAAATGAGTTACAGTAAAGAACCTCTCTCATGTAGAAGACTATATTACATTTTACCACTCAGCCACATTGCACCACACAGCTACAATGAGTGAAGCAGTCATTTCTTAAAAAAATCTTGGACTTTAAACAGTTCTGAAAAACACTAACCTGAATCTGATTGTAAAACTCAACCACCTAACACTGGAAAACATGAATGACAAACTTGCACAGTTGAATCCTGTTATATCAATTTGGTTTGAACCGATGAAATATATCCAGTTATAACAACTTGGTTGGGACCGACAAAATATTTACATGATAACAGACAACTAGAATTTTTTTTTAAACTAAAAATAACTGCCAACAGATGAAAGATTCATTGAAATGAAGTTCATCATCAAAAGATCCATACATGTGGAATGGTACTAAAGTCACCCATGCAGCCAAAAGATCTGTACATGTGGAATGGAACTTAACTCACCCATGCAGCCAAAAGATCTGTACATGTGGAAAGGAACTTAGTCACCCATGCAGCCAAAAGATGCCTACATGTGGAATAGAACTCAACTCACACATGCAGACAAAAAAAGATGCTGATATCTACAAGCTTGAAAGAAAGTAATAAACAATCATTTTTAGATTGAGAACACACCACAACAAACTCAAACAACACATGTGCAGGAATTTTGAAGTTGGTCTCCAGAAAACACAGAACATATTTGAAGAACTGCCCACTTACGACACCACAAGAACAAAACTATGGCTATTTAAAAACAGCTCTGAAAGACAAGCTCTGCTGCCCTGTCTCCAGGCTTGTGAGCACGTTGCAATTCGTTGATGAAATCCATGTCATCGTCTGACTTCAACTGGAAAGCGAGGAAGAAATAAGAATACATATAATTGGGGATTTTTAAACAAGTTAAAAAATGGGGAAATGTGTTATAATATTATTCGTTATAGAGGGATTCTGCTCTACTATCACAGAGTTCTCAAGATGAAAAACAGGATTTATCTTACGAACCAACCTCATATCATCATCATGTGCCGCGCCAGGTGGCGTAGGTATCACTGATGTCCACAACATTCCATCCGCAGTATCTGTGTGTATCAGCTCTACTGTTGACTTTCTGCAATGTCCTGTCTCGTATTCCTTCAATTTTACCTGTTGTAATATTGTTTTTCAAACCTCTTCTATAGTGTAGACAATAAATGTGCAGTTTTTTTCCTGATGTTGATTAGTAATTTCTTTTAGTATCATTCTGTCTCAACATATCATTGCAGTTTCTAGATGCCCAAATCTGCCTCTGCATATCATTGCAGTTTCTAGATGCCCAAATCTGCCTCTGCATATCATCATTGCAGTTTCTAGATGCCCAAATCTGCCTCTGCATATCATTGCAGTTTCTAGATGCCCAAATCTGCCTCTGCATATCATCATTGCAGTTTCTAGATGCCCAAATCTGCCTCTGCATATCATCATTGCAGTTTCTAGATGCCCAAATCTGCCTCTGCATATCATTGCAGTTTCTAGATGCCCAAATCTGCCTCTGCATATCATCATTGCAGTTTCTAGATGCCCAAATCTGCCTCTGCATATCATCATTGCAGTTTCTAGATGCCCAAATCTGCCTCAGCATATCATCATTGCAGTTTCTAGATGCCCAAATCTGCCTCTGCATATCATCATTGCAGTTTCTAGATGCCCAAATCTGCCTCTGCATATTATTGAAGTTTATAGATACCCAAATCTGCCTCTGCATATCATTGCAGTTTCTAGATGCCCAAATCTGCCTCTGTATATCATTGCAGTTTCTAGATGCCCAAATCTGCCTCTGCATATCATCATTACAGTTTCTAGATGCCCAAATCTGCCTCTGCATATCATTGCAGTTTCTAGATGCCCAAATCAGCCTCTGCATATCATTGCAGTTTCTAGATGCCCAAATCTGCATCTGCATATCATTGCAGTTTCTAGATGCCCAAATCAGCCTCTGCATATCATCATTGCAGTTTCTAGATGTCCAAATCTGCCTCTGCATATCATCATTACAGTTTCTAGATGCCCAAATCTGCCTCTGCATATTATTGAAGTTTCTAGATGCCCAAATCTGCCTCTGCATATCATTGCAGTTTCTAGATGCCCAAATCTGCCTCTGCATATCATTGCAGTTTCTAGATGCCCAAATCTGCCTCTGCATATTATTGAAGTTTCTAGATGCCCAAATCTGCCTCTGCATATCATTGCAGTTTCTAGATGCCCAAATCTGCCTCTGTATATCATTGCAGTTTCTAGATGCCCAAATCTGCCTCTGCATATCATCATTGCAGTTTCTAGATGCCCAAATCTGCCTCTGCATATCATTGCAGTTTCTAGATGCCCAAATCTGCCTCTGCATATCATCATTGCAGTTTCTAGATGCCCAAATCTGCCTCTGCATATCATCATTGCAGTTTCTAGATGCCCAAATCTGCCTCTGCATATCATTGCAGTTTCTAGATGCCCAAATCTGCCTCTGCATATCATCTTTGCAGTTTCTAGATGCCCAAATCTGCCTCTGCATATCATCATTGCAGTTTCTAGATGCCCAAATCTGCCTCAGCATATCATCATTGCAGTTTCTAGATGCCCAAATCTGCCTCTGCATATCATCATTGCAGTTTCTAGATGCCCAAATCTGCCTCTGCATATTATTGAAGTTTATAGATACCCAAATCTGCCTCTGCATATCATTGCAGTTTCTAGATGCCCAAATCTGCCTCTGTATATCATTGCAGTTTCTAGATGCCCAAATCTGCCTCTGCATATCATTGCAGTTTCTAGATGCCCAAATCTGCCTCTGCATATCATTGCAGTTTCTAGATGCCCAAATCTGCATCTGCATATCATTGCAGTTTCTAGATGCCCAAATCAGCCTCTGCATATCATCATTGCAGTTTCTAGATGTCCAAATCTGCCTCTGCATATCATCATTACAGTTTCTAGATGCCCAAATCTGCCTCTGCATATTATTGAAGTTTCTAGATGCCCAAATCTGCCTCTGCATATCATTGCAGTTTCTAGATGCCCAAATCTGCCTCTGCATATCATTGCAGTTTCTAGATGCCCAAATCTGCCTCTGCATATTATTGAAGTTTCTAGATGCCCAAATCTGCCTCTGCATATCATTGCAGTTTCTAGATGCCCAAATCTGCCTCTGCATATCATTGCAGTTTCTAGATGCCCAAATCTGCCTCTGCATATCATTGCAGTTTCTAGATGCCCAAATCTGCCTCTGCATATCATTGCAGTTTCTAGATGCCCAAATCTGCCTCTGCATATCATTGCAGTTTCTAGATGCCCAAATCTGCCTCTGCATATTATTGCAGTTTCTAGATGCCCATAACTAAGAATGTTTGTGCGTGGAGACGTCTGTTCCATCCCATATTAGGGTTAGACAGAAGAAGTGTTGAAGAATGTGTCAGACAGAAAGACGCAAATATCACAGTCGATCTGTAAACCATGACACACACACAATCCGTTCTCTGGGTTATATCCAGTTAACCTGTAGGAGTTTGAGAAGGAACGCAGAAAAGAGAGCAAGATAGAAGTCCATGGCATTCTCATCATTCTTCAGAAGTTACAAACCTCAGAAGTCTTTAGTTTCCAATTTGTTTTTTTATGTATTGTCCACATAGTGAAACGACGAAAATTTGCATGGTTTGGACATGTATGCCGACATGATTCCTTGTCAAAAACAATACTGCAGGGAACTGTGGAAGAGGCAGAGGAGGATAAATGAAAACATGGACAGACAACATCAATGAATGGACAAAACAAAATGTTTCCTCACTCATCTGCATCATTGAAGATCAATTAATCAATAAACCCGTAACCATTCAGGGTCGTAGGGGTACCACATTGGATGCCTCAGCACACAGAGTCCTCCAGCGATGCCGATGAGTGTGGAAATATCTTGCCCTGTCCATTCCTTGATATTGTCTGTCCATGCCTTTATTTGACCTCCTCTGCTTCTTCCACCCTCGACAGCTTCCTTCAGTATTGTTTTTGACAAGGAATCGTGCCTGCATACATGTCCGAACCATGCTATCATCGAAGATAGAAATCGTTAAAGGACTCTGTGTACTGAAGCATCCACCCCTACGACCATGATAGGTTACGGGTGTAGGCCTATAGAAAGATAGATATTGTCCATGATTCACTTCCTATGACGAAAATTGCTTTTAGTATGTGTACTAACATGTTTCTCATAACTGCTGAGATGTTAAGCTAGCCATTGATCAGAATATCATGACCAGGCCCGTAGACAAGAGGGGGTGGGGTTTGTGGTGTTCACTAAATGATTTGTGGTTACTAAATGGTAAATTTTTACTTCCTTAATCACATACCCTAAAAATCTAGATTACCTGCTTCTAATGGTTGCTATAATTTATTGTTTTACTCCAGTATCTCTGAGAACTTCTACATTAGTTTTCTTGGCTGTCCATGGAATTTTCATCATTATTCTTAAAGACCACATCTCAGTTGCTTCCACTTATCTTGGACACTTTTATTTACTGTCCATGCTTCGTTTCCATAAAGAAGGATTGGCTTAATATAACATCCTAGCACTCGTGTATGCATTGATATTACTCCATTGCATAGAATGTTTTAAATTTTTTGAAATGTTGATTTGACCTTTCCTGTTCTTGATCGCATTGGAGAACCTGCCATCTGATGTTAAAATGGCGCCAAGATGCTTGATTTTATCGACTTGAGTAATTTTACATGTTCGTTTCGCTGTATACCATTTATTCACTGCAGAAGACACATAATTAGAAACGATGTCATAAGAGAAAGAGTGGGTGTCAATTCAATTCTACAATACACACAAAACCAACAGATACAATGGTTTTGACATCTGGAAAGAATGCCGTATGATTCATTCGTTTATAAAGCATATATGAAGAGAGGAGAAGCAGAAAGAAGAGCCAAGGGTAGACCTAGAGTACGCTGGATCGACAACATCAAAGAGACATTACACGAACACCAAATAACATTATCTGAAGCTGCCAGAAAAGCGAGAACAGGAACATTGTATCTCTCTCGACACCCGTAAAGGGTACAAGAGGAAGGAAAGAAGAAGAAGAATATTCAATGCAGATTCAGGGGTAGAAGAGTATTCTGTAGGTGGCTTTCTTGTGGGCTTCATATATGTGTGTTTTCGTTGACTCTTTTATTTCTGTAATCCATCGTTTGCAAGATCTGCCCATGACTTTGAATCCGTCGTGTCTGCATAATAATACTCTTTGAGGGGTACTGTCTGATGGTAGTCTGGAAGCATGTGAAAACTACTTAATCTGTTGTCTTCTGCTGTAATCCATGATTGTCATTATGTTTATGCGTGTTAATCTTTCTGATTCTGTCGCTTATTGTTACTCCGAGGATTCTACGTAGACAAGTCAGTTCTGCTGTAACAAATTTAAAAAAAAATTATTTTGTTATTGTAATTTTGTATCATTGATAGTAGTACTGAAATTTGGCGGTGTGTATTTCCTTGAAACGACCATTACTTATGTATTCTTCGGGTAAAAAAATAATGGCGTAGAAATTGAATGTGTTTTCTGTGTGTATTATTCGGTAAACGGATTTCCTTCTTGAAGCAATGGCAAACTACAGTAGTAATATGCATATAAACATGTTTCACAACGACACAGAATGCATTCCGGTCGCGGTTCACAAAGTTACCATCAATATAGCAACATGGAATGTGAGAACTCTGGCAGATTTAGGGAAATTAGAAAACGTGGAACAGGAAATGAGGAGAATGGATATCAGTATACTTATATGTGAAATGAGATGGTTGGGCGCAGACAGTAGCCTGCAAATAAATATAGAACAAACAATAAATATAATTGGGGATTTTGAAAAGTGTTGTTATATAGGAAAATTTGTTATAACAGAATACGTTATAGAGGGATTCCTATGTAGTTTTAATGAGGCCCCCCCCCCCAAACTACGAGTGGACTTATCGCCCTGGTTTTCAGGCGGGTGATTTATCACTATACTACCGTCACTCCAGGTGGCATAAGAATAATACATTACTTAGAAGTAATCTCAGGACGCATAGAAAACAAGCAGGATTGAAAGTTAATAAGGTGAAGTCTACAAACATCGATTACTAACCCGCCAGTCAGCAGATTTCAGGGGATGTTACTCTCAAGGTCAATGTAAGGGAATGTAACTCCAGTTTTGTTTACGATTTCGTTGATACCGACGCGCAGATTTGACGAAGACATTGTTGTTGTGTGTATTTGGTTGGGTAGGGTGGATGTAATTTCTTTTCAAATGGAGGAGTTAAACGGCGCTTTACACAAATTTAATCTAAGTATAGTTGAGGCTTCACGACAACTGTCAAGAGATGCTATAACATATTGTATGACTCA
Organism: Meghimatium bilineatum; assembly: GCA_034231615.1. Taxonomy (NCBI): domain Eukaryota; kingdom Metazoa; phylum Mollusca; class Gastropoda; order Stylommatophora; family Philomycidae; genus Meghimatium; species Meghimatium bilineatum. The sequence goes on along the minus strand of CM067322.1, from coordinate 100,211,867 downwards.
AGTAATGTTACCTCTTTTTGAGAAAGTTGGGGAATTGGATGTTCGATTTCAATGCGCATCTCCCATGCCTAATGAGGCTTATTTTCCAGGTATGAAAGCATCATGCATGAACGAATTCGAACTTACGGTTATACTTACAAATCTTGTAACGGCAAAAACGTTTGAAGACCTGGGATGCCAGGACACAAATTTATCATGTTTTGGAAGGATTATACCTCATCAGTCCCCACACATGCTAGGAGATGTTTTGGTAGATTCTGGTCCCTGGCAGGGATCATTATCAGCTCATAAAGTAAGACATATATTTGCTCAACTGGTTAGTCAAGCAGTTCCGTTACTTCCATTCTTGGGAATGACAGTGGAAGTTCTTTTCAAAGGTAGGTTAATAGTTTTTAATTATGTTTTTGTTTGTGTGTAAAAATCACAATAAATCAAATAGTTTATCATTACATTATTCTAAGTGTGGCAATATAATTTACTTTTGTAAATGTGTCTTGCTATAATTAAGCTAGCATTTGCGAATATATGTATCTTAATTTATTAATCGGTATACTTTGCTAGCTAGCTATTCGTGTGTCTTGCTAGCTATCATTATTGTTCTATTTGTGCTATGCTATTCTTAAATTCAATCCGTCATTCATTCTTTAATGTTTTCTAGCTAGAATATATTACTCTATATTTATAATGCTAGCTAGCATTTATTCCTATATGTTTGTTAGCTAGCATTTATTCCTCTATATTTGCAGTATTATCTAGCTTTATTTCGTTATACTAGTAGTTCTATACGGTTTCCCGTCCCGTGCCCCCCCCCCCCCCGTGCCAAAAAATCGCCTGCTTTTTCCCCACAGTTTGTTACTATAGACCTATATCTTATTTAATCCATACAAATATTTTCCCCGTCCGTGTGTTGCCGGAGCTCAAAAGGGAAACAAAGAATAGCAATACTTTACCTTTCATGCATGTCGTAAGAGGCAACTAAAGAGCTATGTGGGTGAAGTTTGCTGCCCCAATCCTTATGGAGTCAAAATGACACAGAAGCCATGCAGACGTCATGTGTCATGCCAAAGTGCGCAGATATCGCAGCAAAGCTGGAAACTATAACACAACGCATTCCATTCTCTGTGCTACATCCTGTTAATATGCAGGAGTTTGAGAATGAGTACAGAAGAAGAACAAATAGTTACTTTTTTTTATAGTTCCCGTAGACGAGTCTGTCCAAATCTTTCCAATTTATTTTCTCTGTGCTCCCTTGGCGGAGGGGATATAGCAACCGTTGAGAGCCAGTACCCTAGACCAGTGGTTCCAACCAATTCTTCGTCCGCTGGTCCAATTTTGGGAGAATTCTTCCATGTTCACTTCCTCCCCGGCGGTGCCTAAAACAATTAGTGACTTTCTTTGAAAATCGCGGAGGCTTTACAAATCACGTTTAGTGCATTGTTTATTTCGCTTGTTGTCTTTTGTCCTGATAAAGGCTTTTAGTCGAAACGTCGTCTGTAGCTGTGTCTCGTTGTTAATTTGTTTTATTTACTAATATTGGTAACACTTATACCTATTTATGTTGATTTTGATTTTTGCCTTGTGTTACCCAACCGACCCCCCAAACCCCGAATTTTCCTATTTCGAGTTGCTTCCCGACACTGAAGCTTCATCTCGTGAAGTTTGTCAAGTTTTATTGCTATAAACTCATTCAAATATCTTGCTGTTTATCATTCAAAGATATCGCAGCAAAGCTGTAAAGAATGGCACAGCGCATTCCGTTCTCCGGGTTACATCCTGCCAATCTGCAGGAGTTTGAGAACGAATAATAAGAATAACTTATGTCGTTTATATTGTTCATATCACAATGTAAAAATATTCCTATCATTTCGCCATCCATCTTATAGTCCCATTCAAAACTACTTTTCCTAAAGTTGCAATCACCCAACCTCTCTCCCTCACACATACACACACACACTCATCCGCTCCTTGTACTTCTCAAGTGCACAACAAATGTTTGTGCTATATATATCTGCTTTTCATTCATTTTCTTCAGCGATTGCTCATATCATTCTAGTTTCATCCAGCGTTGTCACTTCAGGGCTTTCCCTCTCCCCCAGATCTGAACTTTTTCCATTACAACTAGGAATCTTGGATTGTTGTTTTTTGTTTTTCAAAATATAGAGTGGTAACACTGACTCATATAATACCGGGTAAGAGAGTGCGTTTCAGTTTATCTGTCGACTTTTTTATGCTATTTCCTTCAATGATTCACAGTACTTTTATATCAATGTTTCTCAAACTTTTTCCTGCCATCGTCTCCCTTTCGTAGATATTCTAGGGACCAACATTCCCCGCAAACCAGGGCCGGGTAGATCAGCGCCGTCTTTACACCATTTTGGGCCCCTGGACAAAGAAATAATGTTGGCCCATTGTGCAAAGAAATAGTGTTGGGCCCCTTGACAAAGAAAGAATGCTTCCCACCCCCGCAGGAATAAAAAATAAATTTTTGATAATATTAAAAATAATGTATTATTTATGTTATTGTTAAGGGAAAATAATTATAGGGATTAAACTTCAATCTACAGAATGCGGTAAATGGCATTCCTGAACATTGGTCCAGGTTCAAAGTTGGAAGTGATTGATAAACTTAAAGGGCCCGTTCGAAAATAAACACAAAATTATGAGATTTTTAAAAATAATACTAAATTTTATAAGGGTTTTCCGAAACCCTACAACATATTCGCATGGGGCCCTTATGCTCGTGGGCCCCCAGGCAACTGCCCAACGGGCCTATGCGTTAAGACGGCATTGGGGTAGACATATATTCTGTAGCACAACTTTACCTATATTTATAACAATTGACATTTCCACGACGACATAATAGCCTCATTGAAAAATAGTTTTCATACAACAAACGATGACAATATCGTGTTATTAAGACAACGTTTGACAGTATAGAAATGATTTAGAATATTATTTTAATAGTTAAAAATCTTCCCGTTTTCAATAGATGCTTATCGCCAGTTTGAATAAGCTTAGTATTGTACATTCTTCTTCTTCTTCAGCGTCCATTCTCAAACTTCTGATGGATCTCTCTTATAGCAGGCCCATGGTCCTACTAGATTTTCAGCAGGATGTAGTCCAGAAATGGAAATGCGTTGTGCCGCCGTTTTATTTGCGCCTATGGTCCGACACATCCGTCTTCGGCGGCTTATTGTACATAAAAAGTATAATTATGATCAATATTTCTTGTGCAATTGTATGTGAGTTTCATCTTTTGCGATCAGTTTCCTATGCTCAGAAGTCTATACAAGCAGGAGAGCCGCTTCCATGAATTCAGTCGCCAGCAGGAGAGCCGCTTCCATGAATTCAGTCGCCAGCAGGAGAGCCGCTTCCATGAATTCAGTCGCCAGCAGGAGAGCCGCTTCCGTGATTTCAGTCGCCAGCAGGAGAGCCGCTTCCGTGAATTCAGTCGCCAGCAGGAGAGCCGCTTCCATGAATTCACGCGCCAGCAGGAGAGCCGCTTCCATTAATTCAGTCGCCAGCAAGAGAGCCGCTTCCGTGAATTCAGTCGCCAGCAAGAGAGCCGCTTCCATGAATTCAGTCGCCAGCAGGAGGTTCTCATATTGCTCCACAGCTTCAGACCTGTATTTTGGGGGCCAGGTTTTAGTCCTTTAATTATCAAAGAGTGGACATATCTGCGGAATATGATCTTGAGTCTTGTGACCCCTGGTGGACATTAGTCATTTTGCTGAAACGTGATTGCGGCCAGTAAACAGTTTACTGTGCGGAACCTGATTACGGTAGTTTGCTGTGATCTGTTTGTAATATGTGATCTTTCGCCCGTGTGTTGTCGGGGTCCGAGAGAGAAAGCAAAGAATAGCAACAATGTTTCTCTACCATGCATGTCGTAAGAGACGACTAAGGAGGTTATGGGATGGAGATGAATGGGTCAGACCAAAAGGCGCAGATATCGCAGCAATGCTGTAAACCATGACACAACGCTTTCCGTTCTCCGGACTACATCCTGATAATCTGCGGGAGTTTGAGAACAAACAAGAAGAAGAAAAAGATGGGATATTTATAATGTGTTCAGTATTTCCTAAAGCTCTTTCGCCCCCCCCCCTCCCCCGACTCTACATCGCCCCTAACACTGTATTGTTTCCCTGATGTAACTCACCACCCACAGGAATAATTTGCGCCCACTTTGAGAAACCCTGTTTTCTATTTATTACTTCAGCAAGTTCAATGTCACCCTTCTTATTCTCAACAAGATTCTTGTTCCGGATACATAAACTTGACCTTTGCAAATTTGCACAAACAAACTCGGTCAATTTCTCACCCACCACTTCAACCAATCCTAAAAGGCACACTACTTTTAACCATAAAGCACATTGTTTTTATTATTCCGCCGTGTCCTGGTTTTTGTTACATGCCTGACTAAAATTAATAATCATTATACCACAGTGACTAAATCAAATGTAGGCAACCATTTAGAGCTGGTGGGCCGTATTTAGCTTTGTTTCCGTAGCCCAAAACAGCATTCAATGGGTATAGAACAGAAAATTGTTATGGTTTCAGGAGCGTCGTTACAGGAATACATAGATTCTATCTTTCTGTCTATCTTTCTATGATCCTTCAGCGACGAATAGGCCTACACACAGTACGGTATATTGGGTACATGGTGTTTTGTTTGTTTGTTTTGCGTTCGTATTGGGTACATGGTGATGGTAGTGAACATGGACAGTGTATAGACGTCATGTGAGGAAACTCAATCACTTTCACACAACTTGTCTCAGAAAAGTTATGAACATCATATGGCAAGACAAGATTCCAGATACCACTGCCCTTGGCATATTCACAGTATTGATACTAACCTTATGCAGACGCAGATTTGTTGGGCAGGTCATCTTGGTATGTATGCCAGACCATCGCCTGCCATAGATACTTCTCTATGTGAGCTGAAGAAGGGTATGTGATCTCAAGGTGGCCAAAAGTAACTCTACACAGACTTGTTAAAGACCTCAGTGAAAACGTTTCAAATAGACCAAGATACATGGGAAAAACTTGCAGAAAAAAGATCTACATGGTGCTCTACAATAAAGAAAGAGCGCATTATCTTGTGAAAAGAGGAGAAATGCAGCAACTTAACAACGGAGAGCAGCTAGAAAGTCACGGATAGAACACAATCCGTCTACAGTAGCCCGATGCCTGAACTGTCCAAGGACATTTACAGCTTGAATAGGGCTTATCTACGAACTATTAGGCATGGTTATAATTGTAACTGAATTTTCAAAAGTGGATGTACAAATGGTCATCATCACTTGTGATGGACGAACATACATATAGGGCAGAGGCCTAAAGTTCGAGCGATGTGATGTTATTTTGCATAATTCTTGTATCTTATTCAGAGGTGATTGTTTTGCGAAAATTCTCTTTTTGTTTTCCTTCTGTTCCTTTTGCCATTGGTACCAATTTTAATGGACTGCTAGAAAAAAAACTAATGTGGGGGTGTTGACAGAGTCAAATGCGAAACGGACCTTAGTCAGTAATATAAGAAAAAGACAATCTTCATTTATTGTCCACTTCATAAGACAGAGAGGTTTGGAGAACATAGTCACAACAGGCAGGATTGATGGCAACAGAGACAGTTGGAGACAACGTGAGAAATTGTTAGATAGTTCGACAACCTGGCACGGCAGGGAAACAACTATCTCGATACATAATGCTGGAGATAGGGAGTTGTGGAGAGCCATGATCGCCTACTCCAACCGGCATGTCACCTGATGACGATGACCCATTTTAATAGTGCCAGTTTTAATTCATTCTAAGTATATGCCCGATATAAGCCCACCGTTTATCTTCTTATTGTTGTAGAAACATATTGCCGTTGTGGTGTCTTTTCTTACTTGTTTGTTTGACTTGAATTGTGTCTTAACCAACATTTACAAGTCTTCTACGACATTTGTTTTCAAATGAATTTAATTTCTTCTCCAGTACTTTTGTTATTTTCCAACTTCTCCAACCGTATGTTAATACGGATATTACATTGAAGTTGAACACTTGTAGCTTGATATATTTACTTATTGTTTTTTTTTCTTTCCAGATGGTTGTTAGGTGGTTGAATGCATTTGATACCAACGCAATTATTTGTAGAAATCGTATTTGTTGTATCTCCATCTTGTGTCATTCTGTTGCCTAAACAGGACAAGTTATCAACTGTTTGAATTGTTTCTCCTCTAATTTCCAAACATCTCTCCAACCCCCCCCCTCCCCCACCCCAGTATTTTAGTTCTCCGAGTAGTTTTCTCTGCGCTCATATTAACCTTAAAATGAGGTTTTGCTGGCCAGGACAAAAATGGCTTTGTGGACCGATTTTATCGCGTGGACAGTTTTTTGTCACAACTGAACTCAATCGTCATTGAGTTACCGTGGGGGGGGGGGGATCGAAAGGTGAAAAAAACTATCAATCAACAAAGTGACCTGCCATACATGTGATAAAAGACGACTACGGCGATGTGAGATTGATGGTTGGCTATCCGATCCAGAAGTCATACTGTCTTCTACTTTCGTACGCTAATGCGATAATGCTTGACATTCTGGTTGTTGCTGTGCACCGTCTGATCTAATGTGGCTGACTACAGCGAGTTTACTTGCTAGACATGACTTTTGTTCTGCCTGAATGTACGACGTCCCTGCCAGTCTAAGTTTCCAGCATCTGCTAGCTGGACTAAGCCCCTACCCTTGTCAAGAATCTCTCACCATGGGGGTACTGAAGTCGAATGTAAAATTCAGAAACGCGAAGGTATCACAGTTAAACTGTGAGCCATGACACACCGTATTCTGCTTTCTAGACTGCATCCTGCTAATCTGCAGGAGTTTGAGAACTAACACGTGTGTGTTGCCGTGACTCGAAAGGATGACAGAGAATACCAACAGTTACCTACCATGCATATAGCATGAGAGGAATAAGGATGCTTAGGAGTAGATTTGACTGTCTCATCCCACATAATATAGTGTCCAAACAATTCAAAAACTATGCCGAAGTTGGATGTACTTGACCGAAAGTCACAGATATCGCAGAAAAGATGTAAACAATGACACAACACATTCCGTTTTCCAGACTACATCCTGCTAATATGCTGGAGTTTGAGCCCGAACGCAGAAGAAGAAGAACTAAAATTGTACCAGTATGGTGACGGTGTCCACAGTGATGATTGGTGGGCTTGAGGTATATTTTTGTCTGATTATTGATGAACGTTATGTGAATGTTGTGAAGCCTCGTTCTTTTGCCGATTGCATAATCGAAGTGAAAACAGTCAGTTCTCTGCTTTAGTGCAGACAGATCCAACACTAAGGTAATTGTTACCAACAATCGAAATACAATATTATTAATTCATACGACATCAGCCTTCCATGTCCCGCAAATGACAGCAGCAGTCTCCAATGGCTATACTTTCTACTTGAAGACAATATGAAATGTTTATAAATGTTCATTATCTTAAATGATTACTTTTCCCAAGTTAGACAGCCGCCTTGATTTTGCAGTCACGTCATGTCCCTTCCGTCTCCAAGTCTCACGTCATGTCCCTTCCGTCTCCAAGTCTCACGTCATGTCCCTTCCGTCTCCAAGTCTCACGTCATGTCCCTTCCGTCTCCAAGTCTCACGTCATGGCCCTTCCGTCTCCAAGTCTCACGTCATGTCCCTTCCGTCTCCAAGTTTCACGTCATGTCCCTTCCGTCTCCAAGTCTCACGTCATGTCCCTTTCGTCTACAAGTCTCACGTCATGTCCCTTCCGTCTCCAAGTCTCACGTTATCCAGTTACAACCCTATTTATTTTCAATGTCATCTAGAACTCTCTACGTCAAATTCCATTCGTTCGTACAAACAAACCGCTCAATAACCCAACTGTTTCAGTTGACAACTAAACAGCAGATATATCACCCTTCCGTTCCTTCCGGCTAGACATGTGAAAGCAAGTTGTATCGTCCCTACTTGTAGTTTTTTATTTATACTTGTATGTTATCTTTGATAAGGCCTTTCGGTCGAAACTTCGATGTGTATGCGTGCCTATGTGTGTTTCGTGATATTAGCAAAACTTCATTACCTCATATGATGACTTTAGCTATTGGATTTTAGTTTCGCCGCAGTGAGTACATTTTTTCGATTTTTCACTCTGTTTAAAGCAAACATCAGAACAGGATTGAAATATTGATCATTTTTTGATCAAATGTCTCAAATTTGGCCATTTTCACACTATTAGCTATTTTAATGCTTATTTGTATTTTTGACCTTTTTTTGAAAAAAAAATATGTGCCTTCACAAAATGTGTGAAGTGATTCTTGTGTGAATATTAACTAATTTATAAACAATGTTCTACTCATGTATAAACAATGTTCTACTCATGTATAAACAATGTTCTACTCATGTATAAGTTCTTCTTCTTCTACTTTTGCTCTCTGATAAACTAACACGGCATTTCGTGATTGTTACCGGCCAGCTCGAAGTATGCTACACAGTTTGTTTTATAGCGTAGCGTAGCTGCGTTATTTTTAATGTGGCACATCACATCCCATTGTGGTATTTAATGTAGAATCAAGTGTAATATTTTAAAAAAGATATTTGGTGATACTTTTGTCCTGATGTTTTATTGGACGATGTGTTACTATAGTAAGACCTGCCTGACACAACAAATAATAAGTGAAAGATGTGTTACTATAGTAGAGTAAACAATAGGAACAGAAATGTTAATATTATTTTAAGCTATTACATATTTGATTTGATTTCGAGTATGTATTTTTATACATAATATAAGTTGGTCTATGTCTAGGTTTACCAATATACCAGATTCATATCCAGACTCATGTTCATTTGGAGAGTTCAGAGCATAATGGTAACATACTGAACATAACATATTGCCTAGATATTCACTACAGCCAAAAATTTGTTCCTACTTCTTAAATAAGACAACTATTTTTATTATGTATATTAATACGTACACCAGCCCGTGTGTTTCCAGGGTCTGAAAGGGAAATAAAGAATGACAGCACAGTGTAACTTCCATGCATGTCACAAGTGGCAACTAAGGACTTATAAGTGTGTGTATTCACAAGTAATGATTGTCTGGTGAAGTGTTATTCTCTTACCCGGAGGTTCACTCATTAAGATCGTCGCCGGTGCTAACCGAGTGCGCGTATCTGAGCTGAATTCTTCGTGAGTGTAGCGGGTATTACACAGTTTTGACAAAACAAGTCACCAAAATGAAGCTGCCTAAATGAGGTGGCTTAAAGGTCACCGAGAGGGAGAAAAAAAACACTAGATAATAGTTGAGATAATCATTTAACTGAAATTGTAGTGACTACATAGTGACATATAATATGTATAATTTTACTATGCAGACCGATGTTAACTACTCTCATCGCTGTCATGCCTAGAGAAAGCCCTGACTCTTAAAACATCATTAGAGGAACTAAAATTAAGTTAGAAATAACATACATGTAATTCTGCAATGAATTTTTTTTAAATATGAATAGGCCTGCTGAATTTTTAGGGCGGTGTTTGCCCAACGTGGGCCTACCCCCCACAAGGGGACACATTAATTGTTCAGGAGGGGGTAATTACAAAAATTATTTTGTACTTGAGATTTAGTAGTTTATTATCTGTTATAAAAATTTACTTACTGTTTTTTTCCCTAATAATTTCCTAATCATTTCTTTCTAAAACATAAGTCTTATGTCCTGAACAGGTTGTAATTATTTGAGAATATTTCAATTGTTGAATTTAAAAAAAAATAATTATACGTTACATTGGGGGAGGGGGGTGTTCAGAATTTTAGAAGACTTAGGTGGAACATGGTAAAGAAAAAAGGCGGAGAACACTGCGTTAGGGCGTTGCATGGATACTTCAAATGGAACGTGTGATAAAGGCCGCATGCCCTTGCTGTCCCCACGTCATGTTCAGGATGGGTTTTTTAATTTACAACCCGACAGAAAAAAAACCTATATAACTAGGGAACGAAAGTAGTATATAAGGTGACTTTGGATGTATATTTTCCTGGCACCAATGACAAAGAAGGAAAAACCTGGCACCAAAGACAAAGAAGAATTAATTCCAAGGATAACAAGGCTTAGCTGAGTTTTTCTGGGGGTTTCTGGGGTTTTCGTGAGATATTTAAAAAAAAATATTTTGAAATATTTTATTTTGAGCTTAGTTTATTGTTAATTTTATTTATTGTCTAGAGTTTTCGTGTATTGTTTCGTTTTGAGATTTTCCAATGTTTACTGTTTAATGTAGTACCGTATGATGTCTCCGGCCTTTACTTGTTGTTATTGTTGTGATATCTTGTTATATAAATAAAGTGTCAAAAGGGTAAGGGCGAGTCGTCTCTACATACACAAATGATTCTCAAAAACCGTCTACCTCTTCTGTAATGTAGGTGTTGGTAGAATACACATGTCGGTTATTGCCAGGTCGGGTGTTACATGTGATAAGTCTCCTTGGTATTATAGATAAAAGGGGAATACATAATGGTCACATATATACAAGCAACCATAGATAAAACATGAAGCTTTTTGAGTTGTGTTGAATAGGTTTTTTTATTCAGGTTTTCATTGTTTTAAATGAACATACATATATAATTAGCATGAAAAGTGGATTTATGTATACTTTATTTGTAACATACATTCATATAGGCATAACACTCGTTAGTAATCACATAGTTCAGGGAAATACCCGTTGTTTACATATATACATACAAAGCTTAGCTAAAACTTGAAGATTTGAATAGTTTATTTCATGTTATGACAGGGTCGTCCACCTAAGTTAACATAAAAAACGCTTTGATGGTAATCATACATTTCAGGGAAATATATAATTTATACATATATACAGACAAACATAGTACCCTTTTAGTCCTCTATTCGTCGTTTTACACAAATATACAAACAGTTAATATGCAAATTGTGCTTATGTAGGTTTTATTAGTAGCATACATTGATATATACATGAAATAACACCAGTTGGTAGGCACATAACTTAGGGAAATACATTATGCTTACACATATACCTTAAAAACATAGATAAAATATGAAGAGTTTGAGTGGTGTAATTCATATGTTCGTCTTGGGATGGAGTCCCATAACATGAAAATATGTTTTATTAATAATAGAGTGGTGGTTTAAATAGATAAAAAGGGTTTACAGAGGTTGGCCAGGCCTCATATAATGCTATATATATTATTATATACATGAAATAAGGATTAATAACTGTCGTAGAATTAGATTTTGTGTCAGATATTCAGGGGAATAGTCGAGATGTCATCGGTCTGTACCTGTTGCTTTATGTAGAAATAGGACAGTGCGGCTCTATCTTGTTCGTATGTGTAAACGGCTGACTTGTGAACTTTGAAACCTACATTCTTACAGCCGTGTGCCTTTTGTGTGCTTAAAACAGCTAAAAATATGTTTCTGTCAAATGTGTTATGTTGATGACTCAACCCTTTAGTCGATATCTTATTATAGTCACCAAAGCAAAAATAAGTTTTACTACAAAGAGCTATAATACCCTTTCCTGAATATTCGAGTTTGAATAAGCCTGGACATCTTTTATCAAAGACTCTAACTTCGAGGCAGTGTGGACACTCTTTCGGAGGACTGAGGGGCCTTTCTGTATGCAAACAAGCTACAGGTTGATACTCAAGCACTTGATAAATTTCGGTTACCACCAACCCATGATCAAGATACCATTTTAACAATGGTGTAGCTAGTAGAATTTTTTTTTTTACCGAAATAGCTACCGATCAATGTACGTCTAGGCGTCGTTAATAGATTATGCCCTTCTGCATATCTCTGCATTAGAGGACCAATGTCTGCTCTAGTAACATCTATATTTTTGAATATAGGTGTCATTTCAGCAAAGTGAGCCTTCAGGGGTTCTGGTCCGTGGATATCGCACTCGACTAATCCAAATAAGGTCTCGTCAGTGACAGAAACCAGAATCTGCTGAACCGATAACGGGTATTTTTCAATAAAATAGTCCCCCGAGCGGAAGGTTCCGAAGTGGTGAACACCGAACAAGTCTAGACAAGTTCTAATACCATTGAGGAAGATAACTTGAGACAACACAGTGGAACTAATTCTGTGCTAACGCGAATAGATAACAACATAGCCCAAAAATAATCAGCAAGGGTAACAAACAACACGAAAACGATAGAAAATAAACAAAATTAACTATAAAACTAAGATTAAAATATAGAATTTTAATGGAACCAGGTTAAAAGGGTTTATCTAGTTGTGAATAGTATTAGCATGTGAGGAAACACATCTAAAACACTTCAAATGTTTATATGAGAACCAGGTTTGTAGACAGAGAGAGATTGCTACTCATCACGACAATTTGGTTTATAGCAAGACATGACAGCACGTAATAAACACAGAATCTAGGTACTTGTAACAGCAAAATAGAAGATGTAGAGAACTTTCGTTGTAGGCGGAGAGGGCCCCTCAGCACATAGGACAATTCACTTATTTAACAAGACATCACAACCGAAAATAAACACAGAATTTAGGCGCATGTAGCAATATAAGAAAAGATATATAGAGATTTTGAGAAAAATTATTGTTGGCGGCCTTTCATGACAACAAACTTATATAACAGAACGCAAAGAACGGAGACACCAGATGGTACTACATTAAACAAACACAAAACAATCAAAAATAGGACAATGGTAGACACGTCACTCTTAACCACAACCTATGGTTAAAAGGTAACATACACCAGTATAAATAAATTATATCTGTAATTAACATTACAGACATTAAATAAACATCTTTTATTTCACTAGTAGTAGCCAACAGCAAAGTTATAAATCCGGTTCAACTCATTTAGTAGGACATAATAAGATCGCTATTTTGTATTATATTAAGAAGACCATCGAATTATATTATAGTAGATCTTGTAGAGAAATATACCCTGTATACAAAACACGCATTTACATCAGTAAATAAATATAAATGAAATTGATTTATGTCATATGCCCGTGATGTTGGTGAAAAATGTTATTATTTCCCTTTACTAACACTACTTATATTTTTTGTGCAAGGGGATATAATCACATTTTTATGATAAACTTCATATTTATCTTTTTTCGCCTCTAGGCAACCAGCCTTTAAAAACATTTGTTATGGTCACAGATACTGAGTCGTCGTTTTTTAGACTTACAAGACAAAACTTCCTCTTTTTATGTAGAAACAGGGTTCATTTTACATAGTTGCATATGTCAAACTGTATATTTTTCACTTTATAAAACGAAGCACCCCGCTATTAAAACGATTCCGTATGATAAACTTCATATTTATCTCTTTTCGCAACTAGGCAAAGGCATTTAAAAACATTTGTTATAGTCACAGATATGGATTCGTGGTTTTCTAGACCTACAAGACAAAACTTCCTATTTTATGTAACAACAGGGTTCATATTACATAGTTGGATATGATAAAGTGTATATGTTTCACGTTTTAAAAACTAAGCAAGCCGCTTTCAAAACTGTTCCATGTGATAAACTTCATAATTAGCACAATTCACAACTAGGTAACCCAATTTTAACAAATTTTGTTATGGTCACAGATATTGGGTGGTGGTTTTCTAAACACACAAGACAAATGTTCCCTGTTTTATGTAATAAAAGTGTTCATATTATATATTTGTATATGAGAAACTGTATATTTTTCACGTTTTAAAACTAAGCAAACCGATTTTAAAACGGTTGAAAATGATAAAATTCCTATTTAGCTCTTTTGAGAAATTGATAAAATGCCTTCAACACATTTTGTTATGGTTACAGACATTGGAGGGTGGTTTTCTAGACTTATACGCCAAATCTTCTTATTTTTATGTAACAACAGAGTTCATATTACACATTTGTATGTGACACACTGTATATTTTTCACGTTTTAAAACGAAGCAGGCCGCTTTTAAAATGGTTCCAGGTGACACACTTCATATTTAGCTCTATTCACAACTAGGCAACACACCTTGCACACATTTTGTTATAATCACAGACAGTGTATGGTGGTTTTCTAGACATATAAGCCAAATCTTCTTATTTTTATGTAACAACAGGGTTCATATTACACATTTGCATGTGACACACTGTATATTTTTAACGTTTAAAATTTCACGTTTGAAAGTTTTCTAGACTTACAAGACACATGTTCCTATTTGTATGTTAACAACAGTAGTCAAATTACATATTTGCATATGACAAACTGTATATTTTTCACTTTTTATAACGAAGCACGCCGCTATTAAAACGATTCCGTATGATAAACTTCATATTTATCTCTTTTCGCAACTAGGCAAAGGTCTTTAAAAACATTTGTTATGGTCACAGATATGGATTCGTGGTTTTCTAGACCTACAAGACAAAACTTCCTATTTTTATGTAACAACAGGGTTCATATTACATAGTTACATAGGACAAATTGTATATTTTTCACGTTTTAAAAACTAAGCAAGCCGCTTTAAAAACTGTTCCATGTGATAAACTTCATAATTAGCACAATTCACAACTAGGTAACCCAACTTTAACACAGTTTGTTATGGTCACAGATATTGGGTGGTGGTTTTCTAAACACACAAGACAAATGTTCATTGTTTTATGTAATAAAAGTGTTCATATTATATAGTTGCATATGAGAAAATGTATATTTTTTCACGTTTAAAACTAAACAAGTCGATTTTAAAACGGTTGAAAATGATAAACTTCCTACTTAGCTCTTTTGAGAAATTGGTAAACTGCCTTTAATACATTTTGTTATGGTTACAGACATTGGAGGGTGGTTTTCTAGACTTATACGCCAAATCTTCTTATTTTTATGTAACATCAGGGTTCATATTACACATTTGCATGTGACACACTGTATATTTTTCACGCTTTAAAAATAAGCAGGCCGCTTTTAAAATGGTTCCATGTGACACACTTCATATTTAGCTCTATTCACAACTAGGCAACACACCTTGCACACATTTTGTTATAATCACAGACATTGTATGGTGGTTTTCTAGACTTACAAGACACATGTTCCTATTTGTATGTTAACAACAGTATTCAAATTACATATTTGCATATGACAAACTGTATATTTTTCACTTTTTATAACGAAGCACCCCGCTATTAAAACGATTCCGTATGATAAACTTCATATTTATCTCTTTTCGCAACTAGGCAAAGGTCTTTAAAAACATTTGTTATGGTCACAGATATGGATTCGTGGTTTTCTAGACCTACAAGACAATACTTCCTATTTTTATGTAACAACAGGGTTCATATTACATAGTTACATATGACAAATTGTATATTTTTTACGTTTTAAAAACTAAGCAAACCGCTTTAAAAACTGTTCCATGTGATAAACTTCATAATTAGCACAATTCACAACTAGGTAACCCAACTTTAACACAGTTTGTTATGGTCACAGATATTGGGTGGTGGTTTTCTAAACACACAAGACAAAGGTTCATTGTTTTATGTAATAAAAGTGTTCATATTATATATTTGCATATGAGAAAATGTATATTTTTTCACGTTTTAAAACTAAACAAGTCGATTTTAAAACGGTTGAAAATGATAAACTTCCTACTTAGCTCTTTTGAGAAAATGGTAAACTGCCTTTAATACATTTTGTTATGGTTACAGACATTGGATGGTGGTTTTCTAGACATATAAGCCAAATCTTCTTATTTTTATGTAACAACAGGGTTCATATTACACATTTGCATGTGACACACTGTATATTTTTCACGTTTAAAAACGAAGCAGGTCGCTTTTAAAACTGCTCCATGTGACACACTTCATATTTAGCTCTATTCACAACTAGGCAACAAGCCTGTCAAACAGTTTGTTATAGTCACGGACATTGTATGGTGGTTTTCTAGACTTATAAGCCAAATCTTCTTATTTTATGTAACAACAGGGTTCATATTACACATTTGCAAATGACACACTGTATATTTTTCACGTTTTAAAACGAAGCAGGCCGCTTTTAAAACGGCTCCATGTGACACACTTCATATTTAGCTCTATTCACAACTAGGCAACACGCCTTTCACACAGTTTGTTATAGTTACAGACATTGTATGGTGGTTTTCTAGACTTACAAGACACATGTTCCTATTTGTATGTTAACAACAGTATTCAAATTACATATTTGCATATGACAAACTGTATATTTTTCACTTTTTATAACGAAGCACGCCGCTATTAAAACGATTCCTTATGATAAACTTCATATTTCTCTCTTTTCGCCCTAGGCAAACCTCCTTTAAAACATTTTGTTCTGGTCACATATATTGAGTGGTGGTTTTCTAGACTTAAAGACAAAGGCTCCGATTTTATGTAACAACAGGATTCATATTACATATTTGCATGTGACTCACTGTATATTTTTCACGTTTTAAAACTAAGCAGGCCGATTTTAAAAATGTTTCATGTGATAAACTTCATAATTAGCACAATTCACAACTAGGTAACCCAACTTTAAGACATTTTGTTATGGTCACAGATATTGGGTGGTGGTTTTCTAAACAAACAAGACAAAGGTTCCTTGTTTTATGTAATAAAAGTGTTTCTATTATATATTTGCATATGAGAAACTGTATATTTTTTCACGTTTTAAAACTAAGCAAGCCGATTTTAAAACGGTTGAAAATGATAAACTGCATATTTAGCTCTTTTGAGAAATTGGTAAACTGCCTTTAACACAGTTTGTTATGGTTACAGACAGTGGATGGTGGTTTTCTAGACTTATAAGCCAAATCTTCTTATTTTTATGTAACAACACGGTTCATATTACACATTTGCATATGACATACTGTATATTATTCACGTTTTAAAATGAAGCAGGCCGCTTTTAAAACGGTTCCATGTGACACACTTCATATTTAGCTCTATTCACATCTAGGCAACACGCCTTTCAAACATTTGTTATAGTCACATACATTGTATGGTGGTTTTCTAGACTTACAAGACACATGTTCCTATTTGTATGTTAACAACAGTATTCAAATTACATATTTGCATATGACAAACTGTATATTTTTCACTTTTTAATAGCATGTGCTATTAAAAAGTGAAAAATATACAGTTTGTCATATGCAAATATGTAATTTGAATACTGTTGTTAACATACAAATAGGAACATGTGTCTTGTAAGTCTAGAAAACCACCATACAATGTATGTGACTATAACAAATGTTTGAAAGGCGTGTTGCCTAGATGTGAATAGAGTTAAATATGAAGTGTGTCACATGGAACCGTTTTAAAAGCGGCCTGCTTCATTTTAAAACGTGAATAATATACAGTATGTCATATGCAAATGTGTAATATGAACCGTGTTGTTACATAAAAATAAGAAGATTTGGCTTATAAGTCTAGAAAACCACCATCCACTGTCTGTAACCATAACAAACTGTGTTAAAGGCAGTTTACCAATTTCTCAAAAGAGCTAAATATGCAGTTTATCATTTTCAACCGTTTTAAAATCGGCTTGCTTAGTTTTAAAACGTGAAAAAATATACAGTTTCTCATATGCAAATATATAATAGAAACACTTTTATTACATAAAACAAGGAACCTTTGTCTTGTTTGTTTAGAAAACCACCACCCAATATCTGTGACCATAACAAAATGTCTTAAAGTTGGGTTACCTAGTTGTGAATTGTGCTAATTATGAAGTTTATCACATGAAACATTTTTAAAATCGGCCTGCTTAGTTTTAAAACGTGAAAAATATACAGTGAGTCACATGCAAATATGTAATATGAATCCTGTTGTTACATAAAATCGGAGCCTTTGTCTTTAAGTCTAGAAAACCACCACTCAATATATGTGACCAGAACAAAATGTTTTAAAGGAGGTTTGCCTAGGGCGAAAAGAGAGAAATATGAAGTTTATCATAAGGAATCGTTTTAATAGCGGCGTGCTTCGTTATAAAAAGTGAAAAATATACAGTTTGTCATATGCAAATATGTAATTTGAATACTGTTGTTAACATACAAATAGGAACATGTGTCTTGTAAGTCTAGAAAACCACCATACAATGTCTGTAACTATAACAAACTGTGTGAAAGGCGTGTTGCCTAGTTGTGAATAGAGCTAAATATGAAGTGTGTCACATGGAGCCGTTTTAAAAGCGGCCTGCTTCGTTTTAAAACGTGAAAAATATACAGTGTGTCATTTGCAAATGTGTAATATGAACCCTGTTGTTACATAAAATAAGAAGATTTGGCTTATAAGTCTAGAAAACCACCATACAATGTCCGTGACTATAACAAACTGTTTGACAGGCGTGTTGCCTAGTTGTGAATAGAGCTAAATATGAAGTGTGTCACATGGAGCAGTTTTAAAAGCGACCTGCTTCGTTTTTAAACGTGAAAAATATACAGTGTGTCACATGCAAATGTGTAATATGAACCCTGTTGTTACATAAAAATAAGAAGATTTGGCTTATATGTCTAGAAAACCACCATCCAATGTCTGTAACCATAACAAAATGTATTAAAGGCAGTTTACCATTTTCTCAAAAGAGCTAAGTAGGAAGTTTATCATTTTCAACCGTTTTAAAATCGACTTGTTTAGTTTTAAAACGTGAAAAAATATACATTTTCTCATATGCAAATATATAATATGAACACTTTTATTACATAAAACAAGGAACCTTTGTCTTGTGTGTTTAGAAAACCACCACCCAATATCTGTGACCATAACAAACTGTGTTAAAGTTGGGTTACCTAGTTGTGAATTGTGCTAATTATGAAGTTTATCACATGGAACAGTTTTTAAAGCGGTTTGCTTAGTTTTTAAAACGTAAAAAATATACAATTTGTCATATGTAACTATGTAATATGAACCCTGTTGTTACATAAAAATAGGAAGTATTGTCTTGTAGGTCTAGAAAACCACGAATCCATATCTGTGACCATAACAAATGTTTTTAAAGACCTTTGCCTAGTTGCGAAAAGAGATAAATATGAAGTTTATCATACGGAATCGTTTTAATAGCGGGGTGCTTCGTTATAAAAAGTGAAAAATATACAGTTTGTCATATGCAAATATGTAATTTGAATACTGTTGTTAACATACAAATAGGAACATGTGTCTTGTAAGTCTAGAAAACCACCATACAATGTCTGTGATTATAACAAAATGTGTGCAAGGTGTGTTGCCTAGTTGTGAATAGAGCTAAATATGAAGTGTGTCACATGGAACCATTTTAAAAGCGGCCTGCTTATTTTTAAAGCGTGAAAAATATACAGTGTGTCACATGCAAATGTGTAATATGAACCCTGATGTTACATAAAAATAAGAAGATTTGGCGTATAAGTCTAGAAAACCACCCTCCAATGTCTGTAACCATAACAAAATGTATTAAAGGCAGTTTACCAATTTCTCAAAAGAGCTAAGTAGGAAGTTTATCATTTTCAACCGTTTTAAAATCGACTTGTTTAGTTTTAAACGTGAAAAAATATACATTTTCTCATATGCAACTATATAATATGAACACTTTTATTACATAAAACAATGAACATTTGTCTTGTGTGTTTAGAAAACCACCACCCAATATCTGTGACCATAACAAACTGTGTTAAAGTTGGGTTACCTAGTTGTGAATTGTGCTAATTATGAAGTTTATCACATGGAACAGTTTTTAAAGCGGCTTGCTTAGTTTTTAAAACGTGAAAAATATACAATTTGTCATATGTAACTATGTAATATGAACCCTGTTGTTACATAAAAATAGGAAGTTTTGTCTTGTAGGTCTAGAAAACCACGAATCCATATCTGTGACCATAACAAATGTTTTTAAAGACCTTTGCCTAGTTGCGAAAAGAGATAAATATGAAGTTTATCATACGGAATCGTTTTAATAGCGGCGTGCTTCGTTATAAAAAGTGAAAAAATATACAGTTTGTCATATGCAAATATGTAATTTGACTACTGTTGTTAACATACAAATAGGAACATGTGTCTTGTAAGTCTAGAAAACTTTCAAACGTGAAATTTTAAACGTTAAAAATATACAGTGTGTCACATGCAAATGTGTAATATGAACCCTGTTGTTACATAAAAATAAGAAGATTTGGCTTATATGTCTAGAAAACCACCATACACTGTCTGTGATTATAACAAAATGTGTGCAAGGTGTGTTGCCTAGTTGTGAATAGAGCTAAATATGAAGTGTGTCACCTGGAACCATTTTAAAAGCGGCCTGCTTCGTTTTAAAACGTGAAAAATATACAGTGTGTCACATACAAATGTGTAATATGAACTCTGTTGTTACATAAAAATAAGAAGATTTGGCGTATAAGTCTAGAAAACCACCCTCCAATGTCTGTAACCATAACAAAATGTGTTGAAGGCATTTTATCAATTTCTCAAAAGAGCTAAATAGGAATTTTATCATTTTCAACCGTTTTAAAATCGGTTTGCTTAGTTTTAAAACGTGAAAAATATACAGTTTCTCATATACAAATATATAATATGAACACTTTTATTACATAAAACAGGGAACATTTGTCTTGTGTGTTTAGAAAACCACCACCCAATATCTGTGACCATAACAAAATTTGTTAAAATTGGGTTACCTAGTTGTGAATTGTGCTAATTATGAAGTTTATCACATGGAACAGTTTTGAAAGCGGCTTGCTTAGTTTTTAAAACGTGAAACATATACACTTTATCATATCCAACTATGTAATATGAACCCTGTTGTTACATAAAATAGGAAGTTTTGTCTTGTAGGTCTAGAAAACCACGAATCCATATCTGTGACTATAACAAATGTTTTTAAATGCCTTTGCCTAGTTGCGAAAAGAGATAAATATGAAGTTTATCATACGGAATCGTTTTAATAGCGGGGTGCTTCGTTTTATAAAGTGAAAAATATACAGTTTGACATATGCAACTATGTAAAATGAACCCTGTTTCTACATAAAAAGAGGAAGTTTTGTCTTGTAAGTCTAAAAAACGACGACTCAGTATCTGTGACCATAACAAATGTTTTTAAAGGCTGGTTGCCTAGAGGCGAAAAAAGATAAATATGAAGTTTATCATAAAAATGTGATTATATCCCCTTGCACAAAAAATATAAGTAGTGTTAGTAAAGGGAAATAATAACATTTTTCACCAACATCACGGGCATATGACATAAATCAATTTCATTTATATTTATTTACTGATGTAAATGCGTGTTTTGTATACAGGGTATATTTCTCTACAAGATCTACTATAATATAATTCGATGGTCTTCTTAATATAATACAAAATAGCGATCTTATTATGTCCTACTAAATGAGTTGAACCGGATTTATAACTTTGCTGTTGGCTACTACTAGTGAAATAAAAGATGTTTATTTAATGTCTGTAATGTTAATTACAGATATAATTTATTTATACTGGTGTATGTTACCTTTTAACCATAGGTTGTGGTTAAGAGTGACGTGTCTACCATTGTCCTATTTTTGATTGTTTTGTGTTTGTTTAATGTAGTACCATCTGGTGTCTCCGTTCTTTGCGTTCTGTTATATAAGTTTGTTGTCATGAAAGGCCGCCAACAATAATTTTTCTCAAAATCTCTATATATCTTTTCTTATATTGCTACATGCGCCTAAATTCTGTGTTTATTTTCGGTTGTGATGTCTTGTTAAATAAGTGAATTGTCCTATGTGCTGAGGGGCCCTCTCCGCCTACAACGAAAGTTCTCTACATCTTCTATTTTGCTGTTACAAGTACCTAGATTCTGTGTTTATTACGTGCTGTCATGTCTTGCTATAAACCAAATTGTCGTGATGAGTAGCAATCTCTCTCTGTCTACAAACCTGGTTCTCATATAAACATTTGAAGTGTTTTAGATGTGTTTCCTCACATGCTAATACTATTCACAACTAGATAAACCCTTTTAACCTGGTTCCATTAAAATTCTATATTTTAATCTTAGTTTTATAGTTAATTTTGTTTATTTTCTATCGTTTTCGTGTTGTTTGTTACCCTTGCTGATTATTTTTGGGCTATGTTGTTATCTATTCGCGTTAGCACAGAATTAGTTCCACTGTGTTGTCTCAAGTTATCTTCCTCAATGGTATTAGAACTTGTCTAGACTTGTTCGGTGTTCACCACTTCGGAACCTTCCGCTCGGGGGACTATTTTATTGAAAAATACCCGTTATCGGTTCAGCAGATTCTGGTTTCTGTCACTGACGAGACCTTATTTGGATTAGTCGAGTGCGATATCCACGGACCAGAACCCCTGAAGGCTCACTTTGCTGAAATGACACCTATATTCAAAAATATAGATGTTACTAGAGCAGACATTGGTCCTCTAATGCAGAGATATGCAGAAGGGCATAATCTATTAACGACGCCTAGACGTACATTGATCGGTAGCTATTTCGGTAAAAAAAAAATTCTACTAGCTACACCATTGTTAAAATGGTATCTTGATCATGGGTTGGTGGTAACCGAAATTTATCAAGTGCTTGAGTATCAACCTGTAGCTTGTTTGCATACAGAAAGGCCCCTCAGTCCTCCGAAAGAGTGTCCACACTGCCTCGAAGTTAGAGTCTTTGATAAAAGATGTCCAGGCTTATTCAAACTCGAATATTCAGGAAAGGGTATTATAGCTCTTTGTAGTAAAACTTATTTTTGCTTTGGTGACTATAATAAGATATCGACTAAAGGGTTGAGTCATCAACATAACACATTTGACAGAAACATATTTTTAGCTGTTTTAAGCACACAAAAGGCACACGGCTGTAAGAATGTAGGTTTCAAAGTTCACAAGTCAGCCGTTTACACATACGAACAAGATAGAGCCGCACTGTCCTATTTCTACATAAAGCAACAGGTACAGACCGATGACATCTCGACTATTCCCCTGAATATCTGACACAAAATCTAATTCTACGACAGTTATTAATCCTTATTTCATGTATATAATAATATATATAGCATTATATGAGGCCTGGCCAACCTCTGTAAACCCTTTTTATCTATTTAAACCACCACTCTATTATTAATAAAACATATTTTCATGTTATGGGACTCCATCCCAAGACGAACATATGAATTACACCACTCAAACTCTTCATATTTTATCTATGTTTTTAAGGTATATGTGTAAGCATAATGTATTTCCCTAAGTTATGTGCCTACCAACTGGTGTTATTTCATGTATATATCAATGTATGCTACTAATAAAACCTACATAAGCACAATTTGCATATTAACTGTTTGTATATTTGTGTAAAACGACGAATAGAGGACTAAAAGGGTACTATGTTTGTCTGTATATATGTATAAATTATATATTTCCCTGAAATGTATGATTACCATCAAAGCGTTTTTTATGTTAACTTAGGTGGACGACCCTGTCATAACATGAAATAAACTATTCAAATCTTCAAGTTTTAGCTAAGCTTTGTATGTATATATGTAAACAACGGGTATTTCCCTGAACTATGTGATTACTAACGAGTGTTATGCCTATATGAATGTATGTTACAAATAAAGTATACATAAATCCACTTTTCATGCTAATTATATATGTATGTTCATTTAAAACAATGAAAACCTGAATAAAAAAACCTATTCAACACAACTCAAAAAGCTTCATGTTTTATCTATGGTTGCTTGTATATATGTGACCATTATGTATTCCCCTTTTATCTATAATACCAAGGAGACTTATCACATGTAACACCCGACCTGGCAATAACCGACATGTGTATTCTACCAACACCTACATTACAGAAGAGGTAGACGGTTTTTGAGAATCATTTGTGTATGTAGAGACGACTCGCCCTTACCCTTTTGACACTTTATTTATATAACAAGATATCACAACAATAACAACAAGTAAAGGCCGGAGACATCATACGGTACTACATTAAACAGTAAACATTGGAAAATCTCAAAACGAAACAATACACGAAAACTCTAGACAATAAATAAAATTAACAATAAACTAAGCTCAAAATAAAATATTTCAAAATATTTTTTTTTAAATATCTCACGAAAACCCCAGAAACCCCCAGAAAAACTCAGCTAAGCCTTGTTATCCTTGGAATTAATTCTTCTTTGTCTTTGGTGCCAGGTTTTTCCTTCTTTGTCATTGGTGCCAGGAAAATATACATCCAAAGTCACCTTATATACTACTAACGAACTCCGGATCTCACGAGTGTGAGATGATAGTTCTAATCTTTCGGTGGCACTAACTACACTTTAATGCATGAATGGTTATAATTAAAGAGAGGTAATACAAGTTTATAGAGAGGTAGCATTCTGGAAAATTCTACTTGTTGCTAGTGGTTTAAACACAATTTTGAAATTTGGCTTTTGTTTAACTAACAATTTGGCCATAAACAGTTCTGACCATATGGCATCTCATATACATCAGAACAATTAAGAGTAGGCATATGACATGTGACACTGGTGGCTATCTTGTGCACCATATTGTATACTGATATAACATTGTATCGTAAACGCACGTAGCCATTGACTATTGATAGTTTGAATACTACTAAGCCTACACATCAGAACTAGGGCACAACTAATGGTTGACCGGTACATCTACGCATGGATGAAAGCTATTGTTCGCGCTCAGAGCAGTGTCGTGCTATGATGCAGAGGCGGTCGCATTAGGCGGCACAAATAAAATACAAACTCCGTTGAGACATTTCAAAGAAATACAATTTCAGGGGGGGGGGGGCGGGGGCGGCATTTCGAAGACTTGCATGATTCTGAGAAAATCTGTAGTACGGTCCCTGTTCGCGTAGATTTTTTAAAATCAATTTGGCCTACGTAGTCCTGCATAGTTATGTGTTTACGTAGTTATACATTATTAACTTGGAGTAAAAATTATATGCCTGATGAAATTGATACTATTGAATATTAATTTTTGAGAAAGTACTCCTGCATTATAAAATTATTGAACACTTTTATAAGTTGCAGACAGTCACTGTTACCACTGACGTTTTAGAAATAACCCCAAATCGCCCAGGGAAAACACTCAGATGATCTCAGACCACATAATGCATTTAAATAAGGCCAGGGCCAGATGTATGCCCTCAACAAGAGAAGCGGGTTTCACTCAAAAATAGTTTAAATGTGGTCATTCGCTCATTTTCAGATGCATTTCAACCGTTTCCATGTGACATTTGGTGACATTTTTTGTTTTCGAAACTTGTTAAGGGTAGAATGTTCACAAGTCTGTTGGCTAAATTCCTTGTACTATTAGAAATATAAATAACCAAATGGTCAGAGGGTGTCCGACAAAGTGGATGGTGCCGCAGTAACCTAATGAACAAATAGTAACGCAAAATAAGGTAAACAGGTTACTAAAACACTTACCTAGCCTATTAATAAAAATATATTTAAAAAAAACATACAATAAAACTAAACAGGACAATTCTCAACGTATCGGCTCAAATTGAACCTTTTTCAAGAGACAAACAACAGAAAACGACAAAATAAAAAAAACAAAATAGATGTCTATATTTCATCAAGCCCCCGTCTCCATAATAGCCAAAAAATGTGCTATTATGGAGACGGGGGCTTGATGAAATATAGACATCTATTTTGTTTTTTTTATTTTGTCGTTTTCTGTTGTTTGTCTCTTGAAAAAGGTTCAATTTGAGCCGATACGTTGAGAATTGTCCTGTTTAGTTTTATTGTATGTTTTTTTAAAAATATATTTTTATTAATAGGCTAGGTAAGTGTTTTAGTAACCTGTTTACCTTATTTTGCGTTACTATTTGTACTATTAGTCATGATCTGATTTTCTTTAAAAAAAAAAGAATTAAGGATTTTTAAAAACCCACATTAAGGCAAATTTGGTCACAACAGCACCCCAGACGACTGCTCAAAACCCCAGATCTAGTTTAAAAAAAATCTATGGCATCCCTGCACACCACTATACAAAACAATACGCTAAAAGGTGCATCTATTTTTAAATCCATGAAGAATCGATGGTTCTCAAAATCAAATATGTGAGGGCCTCATGGAGTCACAAAATAATTATACAATTTTCGAACAAGGCCGAAAAAAACCCATATAAAAATGTGCTTTATGATGGTAAATTAATGTTTTATACGTTACTTGTCTTTTACAAAACGTGATCCTACTAGATTTCCAGCAGGATGTAGTCCAGAGAATGGAAATGCGTTGTCTCGCCGTGATATTTGCGCCAATGGTAACACACATCCGTCTTCTGCGATTAGTGAAGATCAACATGTATAAA
The DNA here is from genome assembly GCA_034231615.1 of Meghimatium bilineatum. Classification (NCBI taxonomy): domain Eukaryota; kingdom Metazoa; phylum Mollusca; class Gastropoda; order Stylommatophora; family Philomycidae; genus Meghimatium; species Meghimatium bilineatum. The sequence continues at coordinate 100,185,597 of CM067322.1, read as the reverse complement.
TCACTAATGCTTTATAGTATGTTGTATAATTGTGGGAATCGGACACTCATTGCAGACATGAAGAAACGAATAAAAAAAAAGTAAAGTAACCCGTATCATTTATTAATGCCGTAGGGGTGCGAGATGTTAGCGATCTCACATTTCAGAGGCTCTGCAAATGAGGGCGTTAGCCATCTCCTCTCCCTCGCAGTCTTTACTTCCCGGATTATATCGGTACCCATTTAAGGCTGGGTCGACCGGGGAGCCGTTGCGATCTGAAAAAAATTTCCGCCTCAACTGGGGAATGAACCCAAGACCACTTAAATGCGAAGCTATTGCGCTAACCACTGCGCTAAAGCGGCTCTCCAAATACAGGTATGTGAAACGAATACAAAAACGAATACAGGTATTCGAATACAATTGTGATAGAGAACTTCTATCTCCCATAGAGAAACACAAGGTAAATGTGCACGTAATGAATACAAAAGAGATGCGTGCTTGTCCACAATAACTATCACTTTCAATAGTAAAAGTAATGGGTTCTGTGCAAGCTGTCCAAGCTTCTTCCAATGTCATATTCCTAAGGTTTTCGATGTACTGTGTCCATCGTAGTCTTGATCTGCTCCTTGTTCACTTGTCTGGAATCTCATTCCATATAATTAATCTTTATAAACCACTGCTTCTTTTATATGTTTAAAATAGGTATATTCTTCTTCTTCAGCGTTCATTCTCAAACTCCCGCTGGATATCTCTTGTAACAGGACAATGGTCCTACTATATTTCCAGCAGGATGTAGTCCAGAGAATGGAAATGCGTTGTGTCGCCGTTTTATTTGCGCCAATTGCCCGACACATCCGTCTTCGGCAGTGTATATGTTTGCTTGCGTTTTAGTTTTGAGGAGTCAGTCTTCTTCTATGTTCAGATATTTGCTGACGTCTGCGTTGGTTCGTCTTTCTGTCCATGATATTCTTAGAACCGTTCTATAACATTTCATTTCGAATACTTATATTTTCTTTTTCATTGCTGATGTCATTGCCCGCGCCTCACAACCATATGTTGCCACTGGAAAAATATAGCTTCTTAATAGTTGTAATTATGTTTTTCTGTTTGCCCCTTGCCATAGATTTTTCATCTGGGATGTTTTATATGGGTCATTGCTAATCTCTTTCTGATTTCTGCTGAGCAATCTCCTGTGGTGCTGCTGGCTGACCCGAAATATTTAAAGTTGCTGACATTTTCTGTGTGTTCTTAGGATATACCAGGACACCCACACATTTGTGGAAGTAAAGAAATATAGTTTGTTGCAGAATAGTAGCAGTAGTAGTAATAGTAGCAGTAGTAGTAATAGTTGTAATAATAGTAATAGTTGTAATAGTAGTAATAGTTGTAATAGTTGTAATAGTAGTAATAATTGTAATAGTTGTAATATTTGTAATAGTAGTAATAATTGTAATAGTTGTAATAGTAGTAATAATTGTAATATTTGTAATAGTAGTAATAATTGTAATAGTTGTAATATTTGTAATAGTAGTAATAATTGTAATAGTTGTAATAGTAGTAATAATTTTAATAGTTGTAATAGTAGTAATAGTTGTAATAGTTGTAATAGTAGTAATAATTGTAATAGTTGTAATATTTGTAATAGTAGTAATAATTGTAATAGTTGTAATAGTAGTAATAATTTTAATAGTTGTAATAGTAGTAATAGTTGTAATAGTAGTAATAATTGTAATAGTTGTAATAGTAGTAATAATTGTAATAGTTGTAATAGTAGTAATAATTGTAATAGTTGTAATAGTTGTAATAGTAGTAATAGTTGTAATAGTTGTAATAGTAATGTTGCATGGGAATAATTTGCTAAGAATAGAGCTCAAGAGAGTTTAAGAGAGAGAAAAACAGCACAGAAATGGCGGCTCTAGTCACTAATTACGCAGTATCTTGTGAAAAGAGGAGAAATGCAGCAGTTAAATAGCGGAGAATAGCTAGAAAGTCAGCGGTAGACTACAAACAACCTACGGTGGTCAACCACTGTCCGACATTGCGGTGAGAATATGGCTTATTAGCTATTTACGAACTCATAGTCAGGGGACATAACTCTAACTGAATTTTAAAAGTAAATGTAACAATTTAAGGGTATGATGAGAAAATCAAATCTTAAACATTTAGTAACCGCTGGACGAGTCAAGGGAGAAGAGACAGAGGAAAACAAAAATATATATTTCTGGATGGGTTGTCACTGTGGCACGAGAGAATGTCATTAACATAATTTATTAACACAAGAGACAGAGAGTTGTGGAGAAACATGATCGTTTAAGTTACTCGGCATGATACTTAATTAATTGATTGATGGAAAAAGCAGATAGTTTAAACGCTGCATGTCTAAGAAAATACACAACAAACTACACATGATGGTACAGGTGGTCTTGAGATATTTTGTAACACCAAACGCACCAAGTACAACAAACAAGTCTTTCTTAGGACTACATCGCAATCCCCCAATATTTTTGTGTTCTTATAAGGACACGCAGACCAGACTCCAGGTCAAATCATCAGTCCCTAACAGGACAACCCAGGCCATTTGGCCACAATATACGCCCCGATATAACTAAATGAAATCTATTCTACGGTTGAAAAGGCGTGTCTGAATCTAGACAGACAAATCCACCAACTAACAAACAAACAAACAGATATTTTATACACATCTGGGAAGACGGTCTTGTGAGTTATATCCATCAGCGACATGCATCGTAGATTATAATTCTTACAGCACAACAATAATACTATCTCGTGGAAAGACGTCTACTACGTAAAATGTGTGCTTTACGTCATCAATGACATGGATCGTTGATTATAATTCTTATGAATATCAGATGGCAAGACAAGATTCCAGATACCATTGTCCTTGATAGAGCTGGTATCCCCAGCATTGACACGATCCTGATGCAGACACAGATTCGTTGGGCATGTCATTTGGTGCGTATGCCAGACCATCGTCTGCCAAAGATACTTCTCTATGGTGAGCTGGAGAAGGGACTCGTTAAAGAACTCAGTGAAAACCTTTGAAATAGACCACGATACATGAGAAAAATGTGCACAAAATAGACCTTCCTAATGTTCTAAAATAAAAAAGAGCGCATCATCTTGTGAAAAGAGGAGAAATAAAGCAGCTCAACAGCGGAGCGCAGCTAGAAAGTCACGGATAGACCAAGATCCGTCTACAGTCGTCATTCCATGTCCGAACTGTCCAAGGACGTTTACAGCTCGAATAGGGCTCATTAGCCATCTACGAACTCATAATCAAGAACATAACTATAATTGAATTTTCAAAAGTGGATGTAACAAATGGTCATCCTCATTATCATCATGTGATGGACGAACAACACTACAAATTTCTTACAGCACAACAATAATACTATCGTATGGAAAGACGAGACAGTTCCAGTCTGCTGGCTAGTTGGTTCATGATCCAGTGCTCCTTGGTCCCAATCTCATCTAGGTTTTATTGCACTGGGAAATCTGTGAATGTTCTACCCACTCGAGTCTGGCCAACAATTACGAGCGATTGGGGGGGGGGGGGGTGGTTGGTGGGGGGGGGGTTGGTCTGGAAAAATATTTGATAGATGATAACAATTGTGATTTTTTATTAGATACCGGCGTCACAGCACGCGAGGCATTCCCATAAGTGCTCCGCCCTCCATTCCAGCAGCCATTCCAGTGTATGTAGACTCAGAGTCCCGGTTAGGTGTTGATTGTGTGATCTTTGGAGCTTTTCAAAAAATGTACTTTTCCTTCCCTCCCCTCTAGATACTTCCATTTCTAACATTCTCTGTATGTGTACGTTCTCAACCTCATTGACATCATCTTTATCAGATGTTGACAAGAGGAGGGGATGTGATTTTGCAAAAGTTGACGTCAAGGGTACTGCCCTTTTTTTTACACCAATTGAAATGCTTGAATATGAAGTTAAGTCTGGAAAAAAAAGACATCGTTTTTGTGGTACAATTTTCGGCTAAATAATTTTTAGAGAAGAAAGAGAGGGGGGGGGGGCGGGAGGAGGTGGTACATGTTTTTCAAAATTAAGCAGAGGGGTCTCGACTTTATTGCTAGTTATTGACAAGTGAGGGGGAGGTGGTAAGAATCAACAACAACAACAAAAATCTGTGACGTAATTTATGCGCAGCCTTGTACAATTATTTAGCAGCAATATAATATTGACTGAATATCTGCCGATATCTGTCTTCTTCGTTCTCTTTATTGCACAAGAACATATCAGAAGCAGAGCACGAACGTCGTAGCAAAACACCAATCTAATATTGACAACAGAAAAACACCAATCTAATGTTGACAACAGCAAAACACCAATCTAATATTGACAACAGCAAAACACCAATCTAATATTGACAACAGCAAAACACCAATCTAATATTGACAACAGCAAAACACCAAATATTGACAACATCAACAACAGTAATCGAATATTGACAGCAGCAATAACAGCAATCTAATATTGACAATAACATCCCCCACCCCACACTTATGTTCACGTGTCACACTTTTCCTGAATTCAATGGTAACTGGAACTCAGGGTCTTTAGAACTAGATTTCGCCTAATAACTATAACGTCGACCTATCTGCATACGTGTTACTGTCCTAAGGTAAATGTAGGTTCCATGGCAGCAGCCTAACATCGGGTATAGAAATAACACTTCATGTACTACGCCGCAGCAACTTTTAGATGGGGTGGCTAGCTCCCTTCCTTGCTGTGTGTACCTTCTCCGACTCTTGCATCAGATACCCATTTACAGCTGGGTCGACTGGAAGAGCGTTTGTGTCTCAGACGAAAAAATAACAACCCGGATTAATTTTTATCCGGACGTGGTTTTCAGACCCGCTACACTGTAACACATGTATAGTACACAAGCTCACTGTCAACTTACTGTTCTACCTTTCTAAAAGTTCTGTGCCCTGATTGCTAACGAGAAGTTTAGAACCGCTAGAAGTAAGAATTTCATTGAGCGAACTGTCGTCTGTGATATTGATTGTGTTCAACATCTTTCGTCCTTGGACTTGTTTTTCTCCATCGACATATTTCTGGTGTTATCGCGACAAGATCGTTCACAGTTTTGGAATATTTTGCTTTTATCTATCGAGATTAGATCTACGATCATTAGTTTCTGCCGATATCTGTCCTCTTCGATCTCTTTATTGCACAAGAACATATCAGAAGCAGAGCACGAACGTCGTAGCACCTGTTCCAGTTGCATTTTATTTTTATTTATTCTACGTTATAGTTATGAATTAATTTTATTTATCTCTTATATGTTTTTGTAGTGAACTGAAGAATGTTTCAATTGTTCTAATATATTTTGGTATTCTTCTTTTTCCTCTGTGCTTATTCTGAAATTTCTGCAGAGTGTGGAATATAGTGTGAAAAACTGAATGTATTGTCATGATTCACAGATTGGTTACGCTTTCTCCTTCCATCTGACACATCCGACTTCAGCATAACATTTGAATCACTTTGACCATCTATTGAATGGAAGAGCTAACACTACCCACAACTCCTTAGTCGCCTCTTATGCATTGCAACTCATATAGTATTGCTACTCTTTCCCATCCCTTTCGGGGTAATTTAAACTAGCGGGTGGTTAATTTTTTAATTGATGTCACATTTGATAAAAATGCATTAGATTATTTGCAGAAGACGGATGAGTCAGATCATGTTACAAATAAATCGATGACACAATACATTTTCATTCTCAGGACTACATCCTGCTAGAAATCTAGTATGACCATGGTCCTGCTACAAGAGAGATCCAGCGGGAGTTTGAGAATAAACGCTGATGAAGAAGATTAGTTTTATTTTCATTGATTTTCATTGATTTATTTTCATTGATTTATGTTGTTTCAATTGATCTAATATATTTTCTACTCGGACAGTAACTTAACAGTCTACATTTTACAGTCGAGGTTTATAGTCTACATTTCTCAATCAATGTCTACATTCTACATTTCTCAATCAATGTCTACAGTCTACATGTTCCAGTCAATGTCTACATTCTACATGTTCCAGTCAATGTCTACAGTCTACATGTTCCAGTCAATGTCTACAGTCTACATTTCTCAATCAATGTCTACAGTCTACATTTCCCAGTCAATGTCTACAGTCTAAATTTCTCAATCAATGTCTACAGTCTACATGTTCCAGTCAATGTCTACATTCTACATGTTCCAGTCAATGTCTACATTCTACATGTTTCAGTCAATGTCTGCAGTCTACATTTCCCAATCAATGTCTACAGTCTACATTTCCCAATCAATGTCTACATTCTACATTTCCCAATCAATGTCTACATTCTACATTTCCCAGTCTATGTCTACATTCTACATTTCCCAGTCAATTTCTACATTCTACATTTCCCCATCAATGTCCACAATCTATATTTCCGAATCAATGTCTACATTCTACATGTTTCAGTCAATGTCTACAGTCTACATTTCTCAATCAATGTCTACATTCTACATGTTCCATTCAATGTCTACAGTCTACATTTCCCAGTCAATGTCTACAGTCTACATTTCTCAATCAATGTCTACAGTCTACATTTCCCAGTCAATGTCTACAGTCTACATTTCTAAAACAGTGTCTACAGTCTACATTTCCAGTCAATATCTACAGTCTACATTTCTCAATCAATGTCTACAGTCTACATTTCTCAATCAATGTCTACAGTCTACATGTTCCAGTCAATGTCTACATTCTACATGTTCCAGTCAATGTCTACATTCTACATGTTTCAGTCAATGTCTGCAGTCTACATTTCTCAATCAATGTCTACAGTCTACATTTCCCAATCAATGTCTACAGTCTACATTTCTCAATCAATGTCTACAGTCTACATGTTCCAGTCAATGTCTACAGTCTACATTTCTCAATCAATGTCTATAGTCTACATGTTCCAGTCAATGTCTACATTCTACATGTCCCAGTCAATGTCTACAGTCTACATGTTCCAGTCAATGTCTACAGTCTACATTTCTCAATCAATGTCTACATTCTACATGTTCCAGTCAATATCTACATTCTACATGTTCCAGTCAATGTCTACAGTCTACATTTCTCAATCAATGTCTACAGTCTACATTTCCCAATCAATGTCTACAGTCTACATTTTACAGTCAATGGATAATTGAGGATGTGCATATAGCCTACATTTTCCAGTCACTGTCTAATTGAGGGTGCCCATAAGTCTACATTTTCCAGTCAATGGCTCATTGAGGGTGTCCATAAATGACGTGGACAATTATTTTATCCTACCGCCTCCTCCGCTGTCAACAAACTGTCCAGAATTCAAGGACCAACACCTTGTTAATTATGTCAAAACATTTGTACCTTTCCTCTCCACTAACAGATTGTTTTTCTGCTGAAAAAGTTAGAAAAAAAACTACATGACTTTTTTTTTTACAGATTTTCAAATACATTTTCAAATCAATACAATTGCTATATATAACTTTCTGTTGACGTAGATTTCTTTGACATCCCTTCCCCCCCTTTTCTTTACAACAACTGTAAAATATTTTCAGGTCACCGCCACCTCAAAATTCTGCCGTAATTTAGGGACCCCCCTTGTACCTCGAACTATTATCACACGGGGTCTCTGAGTAGGCTCTACATAGTCTGTCTCCGATAGTATCCACTTGTACTCTTCTACCTCACACATACAGACTGCCAGGACCGTAGTTCAGTCTTGACTAACATGGAGAGGGCGGAGGGGTGGGGTTTACCTTGATTAAAAAAATATGTGCTCATTTCATGTAAAATTCCTTCATTTCCATGAGATTTTTCTGTTGATTTCCATGTAATTTTTCTGTTGATTTCCATGTAATTTTTCTGTTGATTTCCATGTAATTTTTCTGTGTTGATTTCCATGAGATTTTTCTGTGTTGATTTTCATGAGATTTTCTGTGTTCATTTCCATGCGATTTTTCTGTGTTAATTTCTGTGAAATTTATCTGTGGCAATTTTATGGAAATCATTTGGAACGGTGGAAAACTAGTGAACCATTGAAGGTGGAAGAAACAGAGGGGAATAAAGACAAACATGGACAGGTAATATCAAGAACTGGGAAGGACAAGATGTCTCGCCATTCGTCAGCATCCTTGAAGATAGACATCCCTGGAGGTCTTATTGTGTTGATGCATCCAATGTGTACGACCTACGACTTACATACTCCTACGACCCTGTCGGGTTACTGGTATATATATATATATATATCTGTGTGTGTGTGTGTGTGTGCGTGCGTGCGTGCGTGCGTGCGTGCGTGTGTGTGTGTACAAAGCGGGTAGAAGTGGGTTACCAGCCATTTTACTAAATTCCTGGTATTAATAGTCATATTTTTATTTCTTTAAGGGATGGGGATTGAACCACGACCAATCGCTAAAGATAACCTAACATCAGACTCAAAACAAAACTGAATCAGCCTTCCTACTTGATGTCTCAGATTATTGTTGCAAGCATTAGTTGCCAGAATTTCATTGCGCTTGTTGGTTGGAGTGTTTTTCACCAACAGACGACCTACCAGAATAAAATCAAGTTTTCTATTATTCCCTTGAATTTAATCATGTTTTCTATTTCTCCCTTGAATTTCATTCGTCGACTTCGGCAGACGACACAAAAAATAGAAATATTGACCAATATTCAAATACACCCAATATGACAGACGACAACACCTCCTCCTTTTTAACTACATGTTCATTTTGGTGTGTTTGTGAGTTTTTTCGAACCCCAGGAACTACGACTAACACAGCTCTTGTATCCTTATAGCCACACATTCTTCCATACATGTGATCTCATGTGCTTGTTTCTCAACATTGTATTCTCCTATTTATTCCCATTTCTTCTCCCTTGCACATTCGCCGTATTTTTTATGTTTACTTCCTTCACTCAGTTACATTTTCAAGCTTATTGTTTGCAGGACCGTATGTACAACTTTGTTATAAGGAGTAGATACATCTACCCATCCATCCATCTATCCATCTATACATCCATTCATCTATACATCCATTCATCTATACATCCATCCAATGTTTTTTCATGAGTAGTTTTTTTTATAAGGAGTAGTTTGTACAAAAAAGTTAATGACTGCGTCAGTGCATCCATCCATCCGTACATCCATCCATCCATCAATCACTCTATCTAAGTTTATCTTTGTTGAATTCCTTCATTCATTATGTTTCCCCCTACCTTCTACTTTAAGCACTGGCTTCAACAATGAGTTGTCCTGGGTTCATTCCCCAGTTGAGACGGTAATGTTTTTCAGACAGCTCCCTGGTCGACACAGTCTTAATTGGGTACTGGCTTAATGCGGGAAGTAAAGACTGCGAGGGAGAGGAGATGGCTACCGCCCTCATATAACACATCCGCTAAAATGTGAGATCGCAGACATCTCACACCCCTAGAGCATTAATACATGCTATGGGTTAACTTTTACTTACTTTAAGCTCACCGTTTCTCCGGCGGTGGTATTGGTTGACACACAATATGACAACAGGAAAACTTGCTGGAAAGATGCAGAGGATGATAGAGGAAGTAGTTATATACCGGACAGCTTTATGTCTGTTTCATGGAGGGATGTTAGCAGCAGATTTGTTCACCGTGGACTGACGTATGACCATCAACAACATAAGACTTACTGGCTAATGGGAAAAAAGAGCGTCTCAAGTATGCCTGTACCGGTATCAAATTTTTGAAATCCGGCCGGATCCGGATTTGGCCGGATTTATGAAGTGAAATCCGGCCGGAGCCGGAGCCTGATTTACAAATAAAAAAATTAAAATTAATTAACGTACTACATCACTTGACTTAGGTGAGTGGAGTCACTCGATTGTTTATTACTGCAGTTCATTACTATAGACATGACAATGATGCCATATACTCATTATAATTACTTAAATGTAAAATAATTATATTTACATTAGAATAAGTAATATTAAGTTCCATAAGTTCAAGACGAAACATAATACATAAGCACATAATGCTAATTTAGTAACTTTAATTTTTAGTTTTCAGTTTTTAGTTTTCACATTGTTTTCAGTTGGAAAATTGGCAGTTCAGTTACAACTCACAACAACAGTACATTGAACAGATTGAATTTATTGAAATACATTCATTCAGTAATTTCGGCATTCTAGTCAGTCAGTCTTTATTATGGCTGTGAAGTTGAACTCTCAGAGTCAAGAAGGGACGAGTTGTATTTCAGGAAAATCAACGTTTCCGCATTTTGTGGTACATGGCTACTACGGTGGTCAGTGATAATGTCTCCTGCAGTACTGAACAGTCTTTCCGATGGCACACTTGTAGGTGGTGGTGCAAGAAATGCCTGCGCCAGTCTAGCCATACTTGGAAATCTTTGCTTATTGGCATGCCACTATGAAACTGGATCTGACTGTCGAGTTTGAAGTGGCTCTGACAGGTACTGTGTCACCTCAGTGTTAATGCTGTTGCCTTCGGCACTTGCAGAACGATCTGCGGTGGGATTTTCCTCGACAATTGTGTCAAAACAGCTCCATAGGCTGGACTCCTACTGTGTGGCAGTGCTCACAGAAGTCAAAACACTAGTACTACTACTAGTAGCTGATGGATCCTGAGCACTGACTGTGTTTGCTGAATGAATACTGGAGTTAGCTGCTAACATCAGGTGGGCTCATGCTTCATTTCTGCCACGTTCGGAGAAGAAGCACAGCTTGAATCGAGGATCCAGTAGTGTGGCACAGGTGTAAATACTGTTAGATTCAATGTCCGCCAATCTGCTGCTAACAACTTCAAACAGGGCTGCTTTCATAGTTTTGATTCCAGCATCACTACCTTCTTTCTGGAGGAAAGTCATGAGTGTTTTCACTAATGGGATCACAACTGATATTGATGCCTGAGCTACACTTATTTCACGTGTGTGTTCTTCAAATGGTGCCAAAGTAGCTACCACATTCTCCGTGACTGCCCACTGCTGTGCCGTAGCCTAGTTACCGAATCAATTTCAATACAGTATAGACTGATGCTGCGTCGTTGTTCTAACAGACGTCGTAGCATATAGAACGTTGAGCTCCATCGTGTTGTCACGTCCTGGATAAGCAGATGCTGTTGTAGGCTTAATTCATTTTGAAGTTCATGCAAACGATTAGTTGCTGACGAAGAGTGTTTGAAATGTCCTACCAATTTTCTTCCAGTACTGATGATGTCAGCAACATACTTTAGACTCAAAAGACCATCACGCGCACACAGCTGCAGTTGATGTCCCAATGTTTGGCCACGTCCCATGCCTGCACAATTGACTGCTGGGTACTGCTGCTTGCTTTGTTTGCACAAACACGGATTCATCATTTATGTGGTCGCCACGCCAATACACTGGCCTCCGGTGATGCTTTCTTTTCCATCATTTTGTCATTGCTTTTTCTGTGCATCGATCGCAAATGGGTCTACATTGATGATGTTGAGAAGTCTTTGGGACGATCTGATCGTCCACGGGATAACTGTTTGTCACACAACTTATATATTACCTTCGCTGAATCATCGTCTTTAACCTTGAAGTAATCCCAAACGGCGCGGTATGCCTTTGATTTTGATACCATTTTATTTTATCGGCAAGACCACAGAAATTTACGAAAATTCGAAATATTTAAGTCCCACAAACTCATGAAGTAATGCACCATTAAAATTCAAAATGAATTTTTGTTTCTTAAAATTCTTATTTAAAACAGCGAGAAATAGTAAACCAGAAAGTGCTACTTTGCTATTGCCTAAAATTCGGCTTGGTCTCATGAAACATGTACAGAACATTCACGTGACTGGGCAACACAAATCCGGCCTAAATCCGGCAAAATTTAACCGGAGCCGGATTTGTAAAAATGGCCGGATTCCGGATTTACCGGAGCCGGAATCCGGTACACCCCTAGTCTCAAGTCACCCCTGACTAGATTTTAATGGCCACTATGATTATACTTTGTGTGATAACAAATGACAGTTAAGGAAAAAGTCAATGAATAATTTGAGAATGCATGTTTTTCTATTAGCAAATAGGTCTTGTAAATTCTAAGGGTCACGGCTGAGGTAGTGTAGTGATGCATTTCTTTTTATAATACAACAGAGGTGCCACACAAAAATATGATAAAAACCCTGATTGAATACCATTATCTACATTTAGAAATAACTTAGTCGCCGTGTGTTGCCGAGGCTAGAAAAAGGAGTAAAGAATAGCAGTAGTGTTTACCTCCTATGCATATGCTGGGAATAGCCTAAGGAGGTTATGGGATGGAGTCTGTTGTTGTATCACATATAGTGTCAAAGTGACCCTGAACCCTTGCAGAAGTCGAATGTATGAGGACGAAAGGTGCAGATATAACAGCAATGATGTAAAGCAACGATGTATTGATTGTTTTACTTTCTCTAAGTATTGTTTGAATGAACTAACTTCTGTTACATAAATCGGTCTGGACGTTACGATGTTAGTTGATTAATCCAACGATCGTCGGAGTGACCCAGTCTTGATTAGAGAAACACCCTCCATCAAGGGACGTCACTACTGGAAGTCCCAATATAATATACTGCATCTTTAATTCTTAACAACACGACCCTTCGTGCCCAAGGTCACACTCACTATTTTCCTTTCTAAACTGCAACAACCGCACAATTTTCACTGCTAGTTTTCTATTCTGTAATCACAAGTTATCTAAACGTAGAAACTGCCCTCGCGTAGTAAACACACTCTTGTCTACATCGACCGCTTGCACGCAATCCACAACGAGGCATTCCTAGAGCCAAATATAGTACACAACAAATTTCTACGAAACAAAACTAATTATATTGTACAAACATGGATGATAATAATTGTACAATTCAGTCGATTACACCAGCAGCAGCGTGATGTCTTGCTGTTGTATATTTCAAAAATAAGAATATACTACGGTATATATATATATATATATATATGCGGAAACATATGGTGAATGAAAAATAATACGTGTCTAAAAATAGAAGTGGGCGTGTTGATATTTAGTGTTTTGTTTACTCCGCGAAGATTAGGCGTATATCTTGTTTGTTTAGATGACAGCTGATCTGGCTGTCGAGCTACTGCAGAAGTGCATCGACGAAAAGATCTTAGAACTAATGCATAACCATAACATTATGTTGGGAATGGGGTGGGGCGAGGGGATTTAGTTATGTTATTGCGTGACATATATATACCTCCAACCGTGTCGATCTATTAAAGGTATATTGGTATCCCGGAAGCAAACAGTATTCAGTTTTTTAAAACTATAAATGTCTATATTTAGAATCAGTTAACAAAAAACAGCGTTTGATCATTATACACGATACAAATAAACATTTAGAATTTCGAACATTGTTTTGTAAACGTGCCCTACTTCTGCCGGGGCTTGAAAAGGGAGTAATGATTAGCAGAACTGTTTACCTTCCGTGCATATCGTAAGAGACGACTAAGGAGGTTTTTGGGTGGAGTTGACTGTCCCATCACATATAGGGTAAGCGTGACACATAAGGTATGCTGTAATCAGGTGTGTCAGGTGAAAGGAGCAGATACAGCAGTAAAGGTGTAAACCATGACACAACGCATGCTGTTCTCTGGAGTACAGTCTGATGATTTACAGGAGTTTGAGAGTGATTAACGAAGTAACGAAGAAGATGAAGAAGATTAGTAAAACAAATCTGAATATGTAGCCTATGTTGAAATGTAACCAATAGATATTTACTGTGGGTAAATATTACAGCATTACAATCGTGGAGAATTTATTAATGCGTGGATCATTTCAAAGCGTGGATAATATTACATCATTACAAGCGTGGAGGGTATTAGAGCATTACAAGCGTGGAGGGTATTAGAGCATTACAAGCGTGGAGGATATTAGAGAATTACAAGCGTGGAGGGTATTAGAGCATTACAAGCGTGGAGGATTATTAGCGTGGAGGATTATTAGCGTGGAGGGTATTAGCGTGGAGGGTATTAGCGTGGAGGGTATTAGCGTGGAGGGTATTAGAGCTGTACAAACGTTGAGGATTGAGTTATTGCACTGATGCTTCTCTAAATTAACTCTACTCTTCCTGTCAAAGAAGCGGCACCCTCGCAACGAGTAACACTAATATCACATAAATTCGTAGACAAACCGTGGCTATCGACGGTAAAGGCCTTCTATCTATCCGCTTAACCCTTTGTTGCCTTTCAACGTCAGGAGTAGAAGTGATGTCTGAAGACGGCCCACGTGTGGGCTGAGTATATTGTGGAATTTGTATCCTCTTTTATTTCGGTGGTCCAGCGTTTTCGTGGTCGGCATCTAAGTCTGCCTTCACTGTATCTGTCTAGCATAGCTTTCTGTGGTATGCTGTCTGGTGGTAGTCTGCTGATGTGTGCAAACCATTTGATCTGTTGTCTCTTAATATATTCCAAGATTGGAATGGTACCGGTTCTTTGTCTAATGTCTTCATGCCTTGCTCTGTCTCTTAGTGATATTCCTAGGATTCTTCACAAGCATGCCATATCAGCTGTCACTAGTTTATGTTTGTCTTATGCTGTTGTTGTCCATGTTTGGCATTGGTAACACAGCGTTGGTATAATAATTGTTTTAAATAGTGTTAATTTGGTGTTTAAATCTAATTTTTTATTTCTGAAGATTTTTGTCATTTGTCCTATGTTTTACTACTCACGTGGAAGACAGGTAATGAAGTCCTACTGAATGACGACTAAAACACTACACGTCATTACCTGTCTTTCACGTGAGTATTATTTTCAATTATGTTCTACTAGCAGTACCACCTTCTATTGATTATGTTTTACTACACCTATTGTGTATTTCTATGCTGCTCTTGCCGTCTGTTGTTATATTACTTCCTATGTATGTGAAGTCTGTCACTTGTTTAAGTCTGTTGTTTCCTATATATATGTTGGTGTTTCTTTCTGTTCTTCCTATCTTCATTACTTCGGTCTTTTCTGCCTGTCCACGAGAACACAGAGGTTATTGGAACCTTTAATAGCAACAATATTAACTAATTTCGTGCTAACAATATTCATCATCAACAACTGCTGTTTCCACAACGTCGTTTAGCTACAACACACTTTGCATTTTACTTTGGTGGTGCCCTCTGCTAGACTAGTTTGATCATCTCGTTATGTTTTCATCTCAATTGCATCTCTGCGTACCTTTTGCTGTTCTCTCCTCAACTTTTCCCTCAAGTAAGTTCTTCAACAAGGTGTCTAGTCTTTTGCTGCTCTCTCCTCAACTTTTCCCTCAAGTAAGTTCTTCAACAAGGTGTCTAGTCTTTTCATAATAGTTTCTGTTTTTAATCTCTATTTCCTTTAGCAGTTTCTTCTTCATACGAAGTGCTGTTAGAACCTGTTTGTTTGTTTTCTTATCATTCCACGAAGATCTTTCTATTCTTCTCAAAATACACATATCAGAAGCAGAAGTGTTATACGCGTAGTTGTTTGTTCATTGTCCATGTTTCTGAGCCATAAAGTTATGTAGAATAGATGTAGCATTTCATAATTCTGATTTTTAGATTCTGTGATTTGTTTAGATGCCAATACTTTTCTCATGTCATTGAAAGTACTTTTAGCCGCAATTCGAAATTATTATATTAAAAGTGCAGTTGTTATTATTATGTACTACTCATGACAGCCTAGAGAAGACTATTATGCAGTGGTTCTTCTTCTTCTTCGTTCGTTCTCAAACTCCTGCAGATCAGCAGGATGTAGTCCGGAGAACGGAATGCGTTGTGTCATGTTTTACAGCATTGCTGCGATATCTGCGCCTTTCAGCCTGACACATCCGATTTCAGCATGACTTTGGGTCACTGACCCTATGTGGGATGGGACAGCCAACTCCATCACATAACCTCCTTAGTCGCAGCGTACGACATGCATGGAAGGTAAATAGTGTTGCTATTCTTTGCTCCCCCTTCGGGCCCCGACAAAACACGGGCGATGCAGTGGTTGATGCCAGGGAGACGAACAAGAGGCAGACCAAGAAGAAGATGGACGCAAGTCATCAAAGATCACCTGAACATGACACTAACAGAAGCAGGAAGACTGGTTCAAGATGGGCAGGAGTTTTGAAAGACTATGATGACTGCTACATCCTGTTCAGGATATGATACATGATGATGATGTAGTTACTAATTGGATATTGAAGTATCAAACATTCACAATTCAGAGCTAGAGCCTATATAATATTACCTATCCAGTATTAAGAATTTAGTAGGCATACAAAATGGGGGATAACCCTCAACTCTCGTTCCCAAACATGCAAACACATCAAATATTGCTAGGAACAAGTGTTAAACAAATAAATGTAGGTCTGCTCCCGGAGAAAAATTGATTAGATTACTGACAGATTTATTTTAGTCATCAGAAGATCATTGAACCCCGGACCCAGAGTTCTAGTTTAGAGTGCAAAGAAAAATGTTCTTTACTTCAGTGCACAGCGACTTAATAGACACCTTGCATACACATAATAATAACAATAGGTATAACATTAGCAGCGGGTAGACTGTTGGACGGGAGAGTGCCCTAGAGTCAGAACGGAGTTTTCCTACCTCTTAGAACCGACTGACCCATGTTCAACTGCTGTTCACATGTTCTCCACTTCAGAGTTCTCATTTGAATACAGCAAGATTGATTCCATTGAAACTTGCGATACGCTGTTCAAAGTTTCGCCTGTTGAACAAATATATCAGTAATTACATTCAACACTTCATCAATATCTGACACAACAAAAGTAATTATACAAAGACCACGTGAGCATTACTGTTTGTTTTGGTAATGGCTGGGTCATAGGTTAAGCCCAAGAAAAAACATATTGTTTACATTGTGTGCAAGGGACGTAACTAGAGCAGCAAGAGTTATTGACGTCACAAGATGATTAGAGTCGACATCTTGCGGTGACCTTGAAAATCTGTTACACAAACATGTTTTGCAAGTTACAGTAATAATGCGCTGGTGGTCGCCCTACCTCGCTTTTACTACTCTCAGCTCTTCACTTTTTCCAGTGTCGAACGTCTTCTCCCATCATTTTTCGATATCAGGGATAACAGCGTTACATTGGAGAATCATAGCCATTTTAAATCATTATTTTGGTTAAAATGTAGGCCTACCTCAGTGGATCTCGGCAACACAGGCCTCCTAGCTGAATTAATTAGGACCCAGTTCTTTGCTAATTTTGATTATTGTTGGCCTTTAAGTTAGTTACTATTTATATACTTGGAATCTCTTGCCAAAAATAGCCAAAGTGATTTCAAGTATCAGAATACGCGGTCGGTACAGTAGCTCATGTTGTCGCCTCTTAGATTTGGTAATACACGGCGGTACAGTAGCTCATGTTGTCGCCTCTTAGATTTGGTACTACGCAGTCGGTACAGCTCATGTTGTCGCCTCTTAGATTTGGTAATACGCAGTCGGTACAGCTCATGTTGTCGCCTCTTAGATTTGGTAATACGCAGTCGGTACAGCTCATGTTGTCGTCTCTTGTGAAGGACGCTGATGAAATTCTACACTAGACGTTTCTCATGTATAACAAACACATATAATAGTACCGCCTTGTTAAGGTTAGTGCAGAGGGCAATCTTTTTCGAATAGTCGACCACATTCGGCTTTCTTTGTCTGAGATGTGACACGGCCCTCTGAAACAGTGGTTCCCAACCTTTTAGTAGATGGCACCCCTTTGAGACATTTTGTGGCGCCCCTTTGGGACATTTTGTTTGCGCCACTTTGGGACCAGTCCCACTGTTGCTATAAAACATAAAGATAATCTATTTTATTTATAAGTTAACAAGATTTTCTAAACTTTATCTCTTTAATTCTTGTTTATTGTTGAAGTCGTTGCCTCCTTGTGACACCCCCTTCTCTATATCAAACTGTTTCTCTGTGGTCACATTGTCAGTCTCCGTGTAGCCTCCAAGGAGGACATGACCAAGCTAGAAACTGCTGATCTAGTCTAGAAAGAGTAGCTTTTTTATATTTAATGAAAGCATTTTAAATTTCAAATTACGTCGACGTAATTGATGCAACCCTAGGATATCTCTAAATAAACAGGCTTGCTGCTATCCATATTACTGTGTCAAAGTAATCTCTATTTTCATTGACTGTTCCAATGTTACTGTGTCAAAGTAATCTCTATTTTTATTGACTGTTCCAATGTTACTGTGTCAAAGTAATCTCTATTTTTATTGACTGTTCCAATGTTACTGTGTCAAAGTAATCTCTATTTTTATTGACTGTTCCAATGTTACTGTGTCAAAGTAATCTCTATTTTTATTGACTGTTCCAATGTTACTGTGTCAAAGTAATCTCTATTTTTATTGACTGTTCCAATGTTACTGTGTCAAAGTAATCTCTATTTTTATTGACTGTTCCAATGTTACTGTGTCAAAGTAATCTATATTTTCACTGACTGTTCCCAAATTACTGTGTCAAAGTAATCTATAATTTCATTGACTGTCCCAATGTTACTGTGTCAGAGTAATCTCTATTTTCATTGACTGTTCCCATATTACTGTGTGAATGTAATCTCTATTTTCATTGAATGTTGCCATATCACTGTGTAAAAGTACTCCTAATTTTGTTGTCTATTGCCCTCCCATTGTATAACTGGTCTTTCATCTTTTTCAATTGATTGTTGACAATTTCCTGTTGTGCAAGTAAAGTGTGTCTGCTAAAAATAGCACCATTCAGGAATATCAACATCCTAACTAGGTCGATATTTGTTACGTACAATCATTGACACAATGCCATATTTCTCTTGTCACTGTTATACAAGCACTGTCGTTGTCAGCAGATTGCAAACTGCATATCGATAAATCAATCATTAGTTATTGCTCCTTACACATAAACTCGAGATCTTTGTTGTTGTTGTTGTTGTCATGTCACCTTTTCTCATGTGTTTGTTCATTGGTTATTAAATTTTGGTTTGTTTTATTCGCTATTCCAGAGCATGAATCAGCTTAAACCTCGGTTTATCCAGTATTAGAACTCTATATAAACTTGTTTATCCAGTATTAGAACTCTATATAAACTGGTTTATCCAGTATTAGAACTCTATATAAACTGGTTTATCCAGTATTAGAACTCTATATAAACTGGTTTATCCAGTATTAGAACTCTATATAAACTGGTTTATCCAATAATAGAACTCTATATAAACTGGTTATTTTTCGTCTTGTTTCAAGTTTAACATGTCTACACAGCAAAGTTTGGTTTAACATGTCTACACAGCAAGTCTGGTTTAACATGACTAAACATCAAGTTTGGTTTAACATGACTAAACAACAAGTTTGGTTTAACATGGCTAAACAGCAAGTCTGGTTTAACATGGCTAAACAGCAAGTCTGGTTTAACATGACTAAACATCAAGTTTGGTTTAACATGACTAAACAACAAGTTTGGTTTAACATGGCTAAACAGCAAGTCTGGTTTAACATGACTAAACATCAAGTTTGGTTTAACATGACTAAACAACAAGTTTGGTTTAACATGGCTAAACAGCAAGTCTGGTTTAACATGACTAAACATCAAGTTTGGTTTAACATGGCTAAACAGCAAGTTTGGTTTAACATGACTAAACAGCAAGTTTGGTTTAACATGACTAAACAGCATTTCTGGTTTAACATGACTAAACAGCACGTTTGGTTTAACATAGCTAAACAGCAAGTCTGGTTTAACATGACTAAACATCAAGTCTGGTTTAACATGTCTACACAGCAAAGTTTGGTTTAACATGACTAAACAGCAACTCTGTTTAATATGACTAAACAACAAGTTTGGTTTAACATGGCTAAACAGCAAGTCTTGTTTAACATGACTAAACATCAAGTTTGGTTTAACATGGCTAAACAGCAAGTCTGGTTTAACATGACTAAACAGCAAGTTTGGTTTAACATGGCTAAACAGCAAGTCTGGTTTAACATGACTAAACATCAAGTTTGCTTTAACATGGCTAAACAGCAAGTCTGGTTTAACATGACTAAACAGCACGTTTGGTTTAACATGGCTAAACAGCAAGTCTGGTTTAACATGACTAAACAGCAAGTTTGGTTTAACATGGCTAAACAGCAAGTCTGGTTTAACATGACTAAACAGTAAGTTTGGTTTAACATGGCTAAACAACAAGTCTGGTTTAACATGACTAAACAGCAAGTTTGGTTTAACATGGCTAAACAGCAAGTCTGGTTTAACATGACTAAACAGCAAGTTTGGTTTAACATGGCTAAACATCAAGTCTGGTTTAACATGACCAAACAGCAAACGTATAAGAAGTGATTTTGTCATGGAATTCAACTATATTTGCGGATCACATCTACAATGTTTCTAAGTTATTGTATCATACCTCAGACGCGCTTCAGTTTCATCCTCAAGTGTCGATCACACGGTGCCTGCACAATCAGAAGGAATCTTCATCTCTGTTTATAAGCCCAACTCCTATTCTCAACACGGTAGTAAGCTGCCGATCGCTTCTCTGTCCTTCATCCGTTCTAAAAACACATTTCTAGAACATTCCTTCTTACCAATTTTCTTTTCTAGACTCAACTGATCTCAGCTAATGCTAGCTTTCTTCTAGAAACTCTACTGTCCATCTGGTCTAATTCTCGCGTTATATTTTCTCCTACTTAGCCATTGGTCCCTGGTAAGCTTCAACGTCAAATCCTCGACCTTATTCAATGGTCCCGCATCCGTCATATTTCTCAGATAATCTTGCAAAAGAACGAGACATTGGTCCCGAGATGAACTGTCTTACAAGTATAGGGTAACCACCCTTGCACTGTGGAATACCAGGAAATTAAAAAGCAGACCAACAGGCTAAGTAAGGTGCTGCCGTAGACCAACCAGATGTACCAATCACCTACCATCAGAAAAAAACAGATGATCAAGTCAATAAGACAGCCACAAACATCAACACAAGATGACTATCACATTATGAAAAGATCAGAATAAGTTATAATTCTACGTCTCAGAACAGGACACAACCGACTCTGCAGTCACATATAAACAAAGTTCAAGAAGCTCAACACGGCCATGTGTACATGTGGGAAGGCAGTACAGAGTACCAAACATATACTTCAAGAGTGTTCTGAGCATGAAAAGCTGAGGCAGACATATTGGCCAGAGGAAACAACACTGGAATCAAAGCTCTATGGGCCACTGTATGAACTACAAAAGGCTGAGTTTTATTCAGGAGACAAAATTACAGATATAGACATGTTTCAAGTGAACGAAATAAGAAGAGGTTCCGATTTGGATCATGCAATATCTCATAATCACGTGTGCGAACTTGGTGTGATTTCTCGCCTGATTCACACATTAGCAAGCACTCTAGGACCGATGCTTAGATACATCGTCAGTCAACTTAGTGAAACTCTTGCCTTAGCTATGGATGTTTCCAGGAGCTAATAGGTGGACAAGGCAGGTATCGTAGCCAGCATGTCGACAAATGTCACGATTAAAACTGGGTTGAACATCATCATGATCACACCTGGTGTGATATTACTGTTACAGCGACAGCAAGGACATCCGCTGAACGTGTTCAAATTATCGTCTGCTATGTGCGATTATTATTAGTCCGTATGTTGGCGGTGCCTGAAAGGGAATCAACGAATAGCGACGCGGTTTACCTTCCATGCATGTCGTAGGTGGCGATTAAGGATGTTTTGGGATGGAGTTCGCTGTCCTATTTCATATAGAAAATTACTACTCATTGCGCAAAACTGAAGTCTAACAGGTAAAGCTTGAAACGAGGTAATAAAGTTTTGCTAATAATGCGAAACAAACATAGGCACACACGCACAAATCGATGTTTCGACCGAAAGGCCTTTATCAAAGTTCACGAGCACATATAAATCAAAGACATGTAGGGACGGCACAACTTGCGTTAATATTTTTAGTAAATAAGCCGAAATTTTACTAAACCCTTTATCTTATATATTTAAATGACTCAGAGGCTGTCCTGAAATCGGATGTATCATATCTAAAGACGCAAATATCGCAGCTAAACTGTAAAACATGAGACATACCATTCCTTTCTCCGCACTGCATCCTTTTAACGTAACCGCAGGAGTTTGAGAATAAACGCTGAATATTGATTTATTTACGAGTAATACAGCCACAACATACTGAGTAAGAAACATACTGAGTAAGAAACATACTGAGTAAGAAACATACTGAGTAAGAAACATACTGAGTAAGAAACATACTGAGTAAGAAACATAATGAAGCTGGAAAAATGGTTTATGTTGGGGCATTAAGATAAATATGTTGCACTTAATTCCTGTTTTTAAGTTAAGTTATGTTATGATAAGCGTTATAGTTTTTGTAGATAGGGAAACGTGTTAAAAAAACAGTTTAATTTCTTTTCTTTTTTTCTCTTGGGAAATCAACATTTATTCCCTGCATGAATTTGTACCGCGATCTAGTTTAGCAGCAGAATGGGGAAAACATGGAAGATGGTTTGAAGTGATCAAAATTTGAAAGAAATACATGGCAATTCTTCACGGTGCTTGTTTTTCCCCGGATGGTCCTGGGTGTAATGAACTAGCGGACATTGACCTCTGAACTTTGACCAAGTAGGAATGTGTATAGCTCATCATTCTTCTATTTTTGTGTTCTGTAAATGTTAGTTTTGTTTGTAACCCGGTTCGCATTTTACCGTTGATCTTGAGACGAATGAAAAAGTTTCCCAAATAACTAGAAAAGGCAACGGAACAATGTGTATGGGGGTACTTAAAAACTTTACAAAAGGTTAACAGATCTTTTATATCAACGGATTACAATTGAGGAATGTGACTTAACTGGGCTTGGTCTAGAATTCACAAATTCTCCAATATTAATATTGAATCTCAAATATGTCTTGACAGTGATCATCAAGTGCCGTATCCACAACGAAAGGGGGAGGGGGTGCAACGGAACTCCAACAACCACTGTCTCTTGCCTTAGTGGTGCACTTTGCTAGACTATAACATGTCCATCTCGTGATGTTTCCCTACTTGTATCTCTGAACACGCCTTGCTCGCCTACCCTTGACTTTAACCCTCAAGTAAGATCTTATATGTATTAGAACATCATGGAAAGAGAAGAAAACAAATAAAGAGGTGCTAAAGACACTTAATATGAAGAAAGAACTTCTAAGAGAAATAAAGATCAGGCAAATAAAATACTTTGGACACATTAAAAGACATGACACCCTATTGAAGACCTTACTTGAGTCAAAGGGAAACGAGCAAGAGCTAGGCAGAGATACAAGTGAGAGAGTAACATCACACGATGGACAGGTTACATTCTAGCAGAGTGCACCACCAAGACAAGAGACAGGAGATGTTGGAGATATGTTGCAGCCAAGCTTCGTTGAGGAGACGGCACTTAATGATGATGATGAAGATCTTATTGATGGCCAAGAGAATAACATCATTTGAATTAAAGTGCTATAGAGAAGTTTTGAGAATACCATGGAAGGGCGAAGAAAACAAACCAGGAGGTGTTACGAACAATTAACGCCCAGGAAGGCTGGCTTCTGAACACTATATTAAAGAAAAAGCTACCTTTTTCGGTCATATTAACTCTTTCCGGACCGATCGCCAGTATACTGGCTTTATACTATGGGTCTACAGGACCAATCGCCAGTATACTGGCTTTGATTTGATATTTGATTACTTCACAAGGCTAACTCTAACCTTGTGAAGTAATCACATACCATCAATGTACTTATATATTCATATTCTGTATCCATTCCCCTTTCCAATGATATATTACACATACACTATTTATCAATATTAGTATGTCAAATGATACAATAAAAAACACATATAAGGAAATTTTATAAAATTAATTTGGTCCAAACCTAAACATAATCAAGTCCTGAAAGAGTTAAGAGACACGACGGCACGGAAAGAGTGTTACTGGAGGGACAATGATAGAAGGCAACAGGGGCAAAGGTCGACCAAGACGCCGTTGGACAAAAGACGTTCAAGAATGCATGCGAAGATGCAGGACAACTTGCTCAAGACCGCGGAGAATTCAAGAGATCCATATGAAAGACTACGTTCTGGAAAGAATATTTCACTTGATGATGATGATGTCACTTGATTATGAAGGTCTTATTGCGAAACGGACCTTAATCAATAAAATAAAAAGGCAATCTTTTTTTTGTGGCCACTTCATGAGACAGGCAGGTTTGGAGAACATAGTCACACCAGGCAAGATTGAAGGCAACAGAGACAGAGGGAGACAACGTGAGAAAATATTAGACAGTTTGACAACCTGGCACGGCAAGGAAACAACAACGACCTTGATACATAATACTGGAGACAGAGAGTTGTGGAGAGCCATGACCGCCTACGCCAGCCGGCATGGCACCTGATGATAATGAAGGTCTTCAACAAGGTGTCATGTCTTTTAATATTCCTAAGCAAATTATATGTTTGATCTTTATTTCCTTTAATTATTTGTTTTAATACGAAGCGTTGTTAGGACTTCCTTGTTTTCTACTC